>ONZH01017641.1:0-358637 GCA_900303285.1 Rhinella marina
GAGATGAGCGAGCACTAAAATGCTCGGGTGCTCGTTATTCGAGTCGAACTTTTCCCGATGCTCGGGTGCTCGTTTCGAATAACGAACCCCATTGAAGTCAATGGGAGACTCGAGCATTTTTGCGGGGGGACCAAGGCTCTGCCTAGGGAAGGCTGGGTGAAAACCTGGAAACCTCAGAAAATGATGGAAACACCACGGAAATGGACAGGAAACAGCAGGGGCAGCATGCATGGATGCCTCTGAGGCTGCCTAATCCCACCATTACCCCAAATTCTCAGGCAACAGCCTGGTGGTTACCCTCATGGCAATTGTGCTCACCCAGACCAAGAAAGGCGAGGCACATGCCCATCACATGTTAGGGAAGCACCCAACTAGGTGCAACGAAGGTCCATCACCGCCTGCAGGTGACACCACTGCTCATGCTGGCACTGCAGCTGAAATCAAGTTTAGTATCTGTTCTTATCAGTTGCTGTGGCCTGCTGGTGGTATAGTGGTGAGCATAGCTACTTCCCAAGCAGTTGATCTGGGTTTGATTCCCATCTATCGCAGGAGGCAATTCAGAATCAGTACAATATCTAATACGTCCCCCTACCTGGGAAAATTGTTTGGAGAGAGGGCCTGTAGGTGGGGGGGGGGGAAGGAGGTTTCGCTGGAAGAGCCAGAGGAGTGCCCCTGGGCTAGCGTGTGTGGTGGTGACAACAGCCGGAATGGATTTGGAAAAACTGTTGCTTTAACCGTATGGTATCGATTCTTCTCAGTTTAATACCGTATACGTCCCTATCTTGGGACCCTATATTTAATGGATTTTTCGAACACGGAAAACGGAAAAAGAGCTTGCTCTGGCCAGGGGAGTGTCCATGCTCTGCCTATCACAGGTCAGGAGGCAGATAAAAGAAGAAAAAACAAACATGAGTACAATTCTAATACGTCCCCTATCCGGCTAAATTGTTTGTAGAGTGGGCCTGTAGGTGGGGGGCAGCTGGGCAAGGAGGTTTTCTGGAAGAGCCAGAGGAGTGCCCCTGGGCTAGCGTGTGTTGGTGGTGACAACAGCCAGGAATGGATTTTGAAAAATTTGCATCAACCGGTACAGTCATAAATTATGAATTGATCAAGTGTAGCATGTGTTCTCTGTATTCTTCTCAGTTTAATACCATATATGGCAGCTATCCGGAAAAAATAGTTTGGAGAGAGAGAAAGATAGGAAAAAGACGTCAAATTGTTTGGAGAGAGGCCTGTAGGGGGGGGCAGGCTGGGGGGAAGGAGGTTTCGCTGGAAGAGCCAGAGGAGTGCCCCTTGGGCTAGCGTGTGTGGTGGTGACAACAGCCGGACTGGATTTGGGAAAAACTGTTGCTTTAACCGTACAGTCTAAATTATGACTTTGATCAAGTGTAGCATGTGTTCTCGTTATTCTTCTCAGTTTAATACCGTATATGGCAGCTATCCGGAAAAATAGTTTGGAGAGAGAGAAAGATAGGAAAAAGACGTCAATTGTTTGGAGAGAGGGCCTATAGGTGGACCTCCGGAAAAATTGTTTGGAGAGAGGGCCTGTAGGTGGACCTCCGGAACAATTGTTTTGGAGAGAGAAGGGCCTGTAGGTGGACCTCCGTTAAAATTGTTTGGACAGAGGGCCTATAGGTGGACTCTGGAAAATTGTTTGAGATGGGGACCTGTAGGGGCCCTCCTGAAAAATTGTTTGAATAGAGGGCCTGTAGGGGCCTGAAATTGTTTGAAGAGGACCTGTAGGTGGACCTCTGGAAAAATTGTTTGAAGAGGCCTATAGGGGGCCTCCTGAAAATTGTTTAAGAGAGGGCTGTAGGTGGACCTCTGGAAAATTGTTTGAATAGAGGGCCTGTAGGGGCCCTCCGGAAAAAATTGTTTGAAGAGAGGGCCTGTAGGTGGACCTCTGGAAAATTGTGGAGAGAGGGCCTGTAGGGGACCTCCTGAAAAATTGTTTGAAGAGAGGGCCTGTAGGGGGCCCTCCGAAAATTGTTTGAAGAGAGGGCCTGTAGGTGGACCTCTGGAAAAATTGTTTGAATAGAGGGCCTGTAGGTGGACCTCTTGAAAAATTGTTTGAATAGAGGGCCTGTAGGGGGCCCTCCTGAAAAATTGTTTCAAGAGAGGGCCTGTACGGGGCCCTCCTGAAAAATTGTTTGAAGAGAGGGCCTGTACGGGGCCCTCCTGAAAAATTGTGCTAAAAGAGTGCCAGTTGGACCTCTAAAAAATGGCGTTTTTTGGGTCAGCGTTAGGCAAAGACGATATGGAGGAGGAAGAGGAGGAGTAGAGAAGAGGAGTATAGAAGAGGAATCGGATACATAAGTTATTTAAATCTTTAGCTGCTTTCCCCCTGAGGAGATTTGAATTCCGGTGAAATCCAGGCTTTGTTCATTTTAATAAGCGTCAGCCTGTCAGCGCTGTCAGTTGACAGGCGTGTACGCTTATCGGTGATGACGCCACCAGCTGCACTGAATACCCGCTCTGACAGCACGCTAGCGGCAGGGCAGGCCAGCACCTCCAAGGCGTACAGCGCCAGTTCAGGCCACGTGTCCAGCTTTGAAACCCAGTAGTTGTATGGAGCAGAGTGATCGCTACGGACGTTGGTATGGTCAGCTAGGTACTCCCTCACCATCTTTCTGTACAGCTCCCCCCTACTCTGCCTAGACTGGGGACAGGTGACAGTGTCTTGCTGGGGTGACATAAAACTGGCAAAGGCCTTGGAGAGCGTTCCCCTGCCAGTGCTGGACAAGCTGCCTGCTCGCCTCCTCTCCCCCGCTACTTGGCCCACAGAACCATGCCCTCTGCCGCTAGCGGCGTCAGATGGGAAGAATTGTTTCAGCTTGTGCACCAGGGCCTGTTGATACCTATTCACTCTCATACTCCTTTCCTCTGCAGGGATGAGAGTGGAAAGGTTCTGCTTGTACCGTGGGTCCAGGAGAGTGAACACCCAGTAATCGGTGTTTGGAAAAAATTCTTCTAACGCGAGGGTCACGGGATAGGCAGCCTAACATGAAGTCTGCCATGTGCGCCAGAGTCCCAACACGCAAGAATTCCCTCTCCTCACTGACCTGACTCTCCATTTCCTCCTCCTCCTCCTCCTCCTCCAAGTCCTCCTCTTCAGCCCATACACGCTCAAGAGTTAAGGACTGAGCACTGGTACCCTCTACTGTCTCGCCGACATTCTCCTCCTCTTCCTCCTCATCCTCATCCCCCTCCTCCGATACGCGCTGAGAAACAGACCGGAGGGTGCTCTGGCTATCAAGCGACGTATCTTCCTCCACCGTCTCTTGTGACAAGCGCAAAGCATCCGACTTGATGCTGAGCAGTGAGTTTTTCAACAGGCAAAGCAGCGGGATGGTGAGGCTGATAATGGCGGCATCGCCGCTGACCATCTGTGTTGACTCCTCAAAGTTGCTCAACACCTGGCAGATATCAGACATCCACGTCCACTCCTCATTGTAGACTTGAGGAATCTGAGAGACCTGACTACCAGTTCTGGTGGAAGATGACATCTGGCAGTCTACAATCGCTCTGCGCTGCTGGTAAACTCTGGATAACATGTTTAATGTGGAATTCCATCTCGTGGGCACGTCGCACAACAGTCGGTGAGCGGGCAGTTGTAGGCGGCGCTGCGCTGCCCTGAGAGTGGCAGCATCTGTGGTCGACTTGCGGAAATGCGCACAGATGCGGCGCACCTTGGTGAGCAAATCAGACAGATTGGGGTATGTCTTGAGGAACCGCTGAACTATGAGATTGAACACGTGGGCCAGGCATGGCACATGTGTCAGTCTGCCGAGTTGCAGAGCCGCCACCAGGTTACGCCCGTTGTCACACACAACCATGCCTGGCTTGAGGTTCAGCGGTGCCAGCCACACATCGGTCTGCGCCGTGATGCCCTGTAACAGC
This sequence comes from Rhinella marina, assembly GCA_900303285.1. Lineage (NCBI taxonomy): Eukaryota > Metazoa > Chordata > Amphibia > Anura > Bufonidae > Rhinella > Rhinella marina. The sequence continues at coordinate 3,901 of ONZH01017641.1, forward strand.
TCTTGGGCGGTGTGCCTTTTGTCACCTAAGCTCAGCAGTTTGAGCACCGCCTGCTGGCGCTTACCCACGGCACTGCTGCTGCGCCTAGAGCTACCGACTGAAGGCGCCGTGCCCACGGATGGTAATTCGGTGGAGGAGGAGGGGTCGGAGGAGGAGGAGGCATAGTACGTCTGAGAGACCGTGACCGAGGTAGGCCCCGCAATCCTCGGTGTGGGCAGTACATGAGCGGCCCCAGGGTCATTCTCGGTCCCAGCCTCCACCAAGTTAACCCAATGTGCCGTCAGTGAGATATAGTGTCCCTGCCCGGCAGCACTTGTCCACGTGTCCGTGGTTAGGTGGACCTTCTCAGAAACAGCGTTGGTCAGGGCACGGATGATGTTCTGTGACACGTGCTGGTGTAGGGCTGGGACGGCACATCGGGAAAAATAGTGGCGGCTGGGGACGGAATACCGAGGGGCAGCCACCGCCATGAGATTGCGAAAGGCCTCGGTCTCTACCAGCCTATAGGGCAGCATCTCCAGGCTAAGCAATTTGGAGATGTGGACGTTGAGGGCTTGGGCATGTGGGTGGGTGGAACTGTATTTCCTCTTGCGCTCCAGCGTCTGCTGTAAAGACAGCTGAACGCTGCGCTGGGACACGTTGGTGGACACTGTGGAGGATCGTGGAGGCGAAGGTGTGGTTTTCCGGCGGGAGGCGCTCGTGCCGGGGTCCTGGGCAGGGGGTTGACTAGCAGAGGCAGCGAGTGACGCAGGGGGTTGACTAGCAGAGGCAGCGAGTGACACAGGGGAAGGAGCAGTGGTGTGACCCGCAGGAGGTGGTGAACGGCCTTGGTTCCATTGAGTGGGGTGTTTAGCACTCATATGCCTGCGCATGCTGGTGGTGGTTAGGCTAGTAGTGGTGGCACCCCTGCTGATCCTGGTGTGGCACAGGTTGCACACCACAGTCCGTCGGTCATCCTCACTTTCTTTAAAGAACCTCCAGACTTGCGAACATCTAGGCCTCGCCACGGGAGCTTCACTACGTGAAACAGTTGCTGCTGATGCACCAGCTCTGGCCCTGCTTCTCCCTCTGGCCACACCACTGCCTCTTACAACCTGTTCTGGTGCAGCACTCGCCTCCGCCTCAGAAGCACTGTCTTCACTCGGCATATCAACCCAGCTTGGGTCAGTCACCTCGTCATCCTCCGATTCCTCAGTCTGCTCCCCCCTCGGAATTCCTCCCCTAACAACAACTTCACCACTGTCTGACAACCGTGTCTCCTCATCGTCCGACACCTCTTTACAAACTTCTTCCACTAACTCAACATTGTCATCATCATCACCCACAGACTGCGACAGTTGGAAAACTTGGGCATCGGGAACGAGGTCAGCAGCAACCTGAGAAGTGGTTTGTGACTCTGGGAAGGGTCCAGAAAACAGTTCCTGAGAGTATGCCGGATCGCATTCCAAATTTTCCTGGGAGGGGGCAGACTGGGGGGAAGGAGGTTGAGGTGGAGGAGCCAGAGGAGTGCTCCCTTGGGTAACGTGGGTGGACTGCGTGGAAGACTGACTGGTGGACAAATTACTTGAAGCATTGTCCGCAATCCACGAGATCAGCTGTTCGCACTGTTGTGGTTTCAACAGTCCTCTACCACGTGTCCCTGTAAGTTGAGACATGAAGCTAGGGAGTGTAACTCTGCGGCGTTCCACAGCTCCCTCATCAGCAGGTACTGTCTCACCCTGCCCAGGACCACGGCCTCTGCCCCCTGCAGTAATTGAATGCCCACGCCCACGCCCTCGTCCTCGACCCTTAGCCCTGGGGTTCAACATTGTTTGTATATAAGTGTATGATATAAAAAAAAAAATTAAACGGGCCTGGTGTACTGAAACCCACAAACTTGTTCAGTCTGGTAGAATTAAGTGACGTACAGAAAGTGTCACCTGGACAGTATATACGGATGGGAGCGAATGTGCTGAACTGTGACACACAGAAAGGTTACACAAAGCTGAGTAAAATGGATTTGTATCACTGAGCTAAAACAACTGAACTAATAATTTTTTTTTTAAATATTTTGTTTTTTTGGGAACGTGACGTGCAGGAAATATGGTAGAACTGACTGACACCCTGTTAACGGTGGCTATTTAGTCTGCGACCCAGACAAATGTCGCACAGAGAGTTTTCTGGATCAAGCGGTAGATGATATTGGTAGCAAATGACTTGGTTGTATTCTGTGACGTACAGAAAGTGTCACCTGGACAGTATATACGGATGGAGCGAGTGTGCTGAACTGTGACACACAGAAAGGTTACACGCAGCTGAGTAAAATGGATTTGTATCACTGAGCTAAAACAACTGAAAATAATTTTTTTTTTTATATTTTGTTTTTTTGGGAACGTGACGTGCAGGAACTATGGTAGAACTGACTGACACCCTGTTAACGGTGGCTATTTAGTCTGCGACCCAGACAAATGTCGCACAGAGAGTTTTCTGGATCAAGCTGTAGATGATATTGGTAGCAAATGACTTGGTTGTATTCTGTGACGTACAGAAAGTGTCACCTGGACAGTATATATGGATTGGAGTGAGTGTGCTGAACTGTGACACACAGAATGGTTCCACAGTGCTGTGTGCAATGGATTTGTATCACTGAGATAGAACAAAAAAAAAAAAAACAGGGTTAGATATGGCGATAGCTGCACTACTAGTGCCAGCCAGCCAAGCCTGGACAAAAAAATAAATAAAATGTCTTCTAGCCCTTAGAAGGGCTGTTGGGTTCTTTGTGGGTGATCCCTGCCTAACAGACAACTAAATGCAGGCCCTAACACTGTCCCTGAAAGGCAGCAGCTCTATCCCTAACGACATCCAGACGGCATCTGAGCCGAGCACCGCGGCCAGTCGGTAGTATATTCCAGGGTCACCTGATCAGGCCAACCAACCCCTGCTATCGACATGTAAGGGCCCCACGTGATGCTGGGTGTACTGTAGAGTCTCCTGGCTTGTGATTGGCTGTGTTTTTAGGCGCCAAAAAAGCACGATGCGGAAGTTGCCATTTCCTCGAGCATGGCGAGATACTCGTCCGAGCATCGAGCAGTTACGAGTACCCTAATGCTCGAACGAGCACCAAGATCGGACGAGCATGTTCGCTCATCTCTATACAGGTAGGTTTCATTATGTAAAATAACCCTCCAGATATAGAAATCATCTGTATGTCTATTTTCCATTGTTCTCATGTTAAAACCACAATTTAATAAGCCATTTGTAATGAGTTTTTTTAATTTTGCAGTTGCCTGAAGGACGTGGAAAAGAGAAACATTTTCTTTATGAGATTGTAGCCAATGATATAAATAGCATTGATGTGGACAAAATGGAATACTTTGCAAGGTACCTACTATCTGGGATCTACTGCTACACACAATCCATTCAGTTTCTGGTTCCACTGGGTTCACAGTATGAGTTATCTGAGTTGTCGGGCCAGCTCTGTTATGTCTGATGACCAGGGGTGCACCTAGCCTTTCTGCTGCCTGAGGCGAAAACTGAAACTCCCGGCTCAGGCAGCGCAATAATGATGACACCAGCCTCTGAAAGGCTATAGGAACTAGGACTAAAGCCTATTAGAGAAAACCCCCATTGCAGCATTCAACTGTATTGCTGTCCTGAGTACAGCAATGCAGTTGAATATGTAGAGATGAGCGTTTCCACAATGAAAGTGCTCATTGCCCATGGCCTTTCTGCTGCCCCCTCTTGCCCCTACCTGGTGCTACCTGAGGCGATCACCTCATCTGGCCTCATTGGTGGTGCCCCCCCCCCCCCCGCTGATGACAAAGGGAAATAAAGCCTAAAGCTATACCTATGCAGTATCCATAGACAGACAGAGAAAACATTGGGGCACATTTATCTCGCCTGTTTTTAGGCTTAAAATTAGACTGGCGTATTTGATTTGGCTGTCAGTCTTATCTTATTAAAAGTCGCACAGCAGTCGATGAATTAGACTAGTCATATTGGTATTAGTCTGACCTATGGTGGTTGTTTTTCAGTAAGACAGATTCATTTCAAGTAGAAGTCTATTTTTTGCCAGCAAAATGTTCATTTGGTGTGAGAGCAGGGATGCTTTTATCACTTGGTAATTTTTCATATTATGTGTACATTATTGGAAAAATGTGGAGGACTATGTCACGCTCGGGTGTGGGGGGAAAAGCCACACCGAGCGTATGAGGGATGGGAACAGACAAAACCAGGGAACTGGTCACCTCCTGCAGGGGACCCTAAGACTAGGCCCTAGCTGGCTACCAGTATGAACTAACCCGGGTGGTAGGAAAGCTCATACACAGGAACCTAATCTGAATAAACCCTAGAACACCCTGCAGTCTAATGACACAAGAGAGTAACCTGTTCCTCAAGCGTAAGGAGGAACAGGAGACTCAAACAGGAATAACCAAAGGAAGGGAAAACACTTAACTTTAAGTAGAACTCAGCAACAGGATCTCAGCCGAGATCCACACCACTCTCAACCAGGTATGTAGCAGATATAAACCGCAAGGGATACTGGGAGAGGAAGAGGTAAGTAGGAGACAGCTAATTGCCCAGCGGCAACAGCTGAGGGAAAGGGGTGTGGTGAACAGCACCCAAACCACAGGGAATAGCCTGTCAAACCTGTCACTTAGAAAGCCGCGCAGAACGTCTGATTCCAGACGCAAGACCACTCGTGACATTACCCCCCCTTTTACGGGTGACCTCCGGGCACCCAGGACCAACTTTATCAGGGTGACATCTGTGAAAGGCTTTTACCAAACGACTGGCATTCACGTCAGATGCCGGTACCCATGACCTCTCCTCAGGACCATAACCCTTCCAATGAACCAGATATTGAAGGGTCCCACGAAGAACTCGAGAATCAATGATCTTGACAATCTGAAATTCCAAATTACCATCCACCAAGACAGGCGCGGGTGGCAAGGGAGATGGCTCCAGAGGTTCAACATACCTCTTCAACAAACATCTGTGAAACACATTATGGATTTTCAGGGCCTGCGGAAGTTCAAGACGAAATGCTACAGGATTAATAATGGCCGTGATTTTATATGGGCCAATAAATCTTGGACCCAACTTCCATGAAGGAACTTTCAACTTAATGTTCCTAGTAGACAGCCACACAGAATCACCCACATTTAGGTCCGGACCATTCATGCGTCTCCTGTCAGCCACACGTTTGTACTTGTTACCCATATTTATCAAGTTACTTTGAATTTTTCGCCATATGGAAGACAATGATGACGAAAAACGTTCTTCCTCAGGAATACCAGAAGTATCAGAACCACAAAATGTGCCAAACTGCGGGTGAAAGCCATATGCACCAAAAAATGGTGACTTACCAGTGGAGTCCTGTCTGCGATTATTTATGGCAAACTCAGCCAGAGACAAAAACGAGGACCACTCCTCCTGGTTCTCAGAGACAAAGCATCTCAAATAAGTCTCCAGATTCTGATTGGTACGCTCAGTCTGTCCATTCGTCTGGGGATGAAAGGCAGAGGAGAAAGACAGTTGTACCCCGAGCCGAGTACAGAACGCCCTCCAGAATCTGGACACAAACTGAGTCCCACGATCAGAGACAACGTCAGTGGGAATGCCATGAAGTTTCACAATATTGTCAACAAACACTTGTGCAAGAGTTTTAGCATTGGGGAGTCCGGGTAATGCAATAAAGTGCGCCATTTTACTAAAACGATCTACAACCACCAGAATAACTGTCTTACCAGACGACTCAGGCAGATCAGTGATGAAGTCCATGGATAGGTGAGTCCATGGTCTGGACGGGATGGGTAATGGAAGTAGGGGTCCAGAGGGACGAGTATGTGTCACCTTAGAGCGTGCGCAGACACTACAGGCTGACACATATTCCTCAACACACTTACGCAGACCTGGCCACCAGAATCTACGAGAGATGAGGTCGACAGTGGATTTACTCCCAGGGTGTCCCGCAAGCACCGAAGAATGATGCTCCTCAAAAACCTTATAACGCAAATCAGAAGGAACAAACAACTTCCCGGGAGGGCAAGACTCCGGCGCATCTCCCTGGGCCTCAAGCACTTTAGCCTCAAGATCAGGGTAAAGAGCGGATATCACCACTCCTTCAGACAGTATAGGGCTAGGATCTTCAAAATCACCACCCCCGGGAAAACTACGTGACAAGGCATCCGCCTTCACATTCTTAACCCCAGGACGGTATGTGACAATGAAATTGAATCTGGTGAAGAACAAAGACCATCTGGCCTGCCTCGGATTAAGTCGTCTAGCCGACTCCAGGTAAGCCAGATTTTTGTGATCAGTGAATACCGTGATTGGATGATTCGCCCCTTCCAACCAATGACGCCATTCCTCAAAAGCCAACTTAATGGCCAGTAACTCTCGGTTACCCACATCATAATTTCTCTCCGCCACAGAGAGTTTCTTCGAAAAAAAAAGCACATGGGCGCCATTTACCAGGTGACGGGCCCTGTGATAACACAGCTCCTACCCCCACATCGGATGCGTCAACCTCCACAATGAAAGGTTGTGACACATCTGGCTGCACCAATATAGGGGCAGAGGAAAAGCACTCCTTTACAGCAGAGAAGGCTTGCAATGCTGCATCAGACCACACAGAGACATCCGTCCCTTTCTTAGTCATGTCAGTTAAGGGTTTAACTATAGTCGAATAGTTCTTAATAAATTTTCGGTAATAGTTGGTGAACCCCAAAAATCGCATAAGAGCCTTCAGATTTTCAGGTCGGTCCCAGTTCAGAACAGCACAGACCTTCTCTGGATCCATACGAAAACCTGAAGATGAAAGCAGGTATCCTAAGAATTGCACCTCATGTACAGCAAAAGCACATTTCTCTAATTTTGCATACAACTTGTTATCTCTTAAGATTTGCAACACCTGCCTCACGTGATCCTGATGTGTCACAATATCTGGAGAATAGATTAGTATGTCATCCAAATACACGACTACAAACCTCCCCACAAGATGATGAAAAATGTCATTAACAAAATGCTGGAAGACAGCAGGAGCATTGGTCAACCCAAAAGGCATGACCAGGTTCTCAAAGTGGCCCTCAGGAGTGTTAAAGGCCGTCTTCCATTCATCCCCTTCCTTGATCCTGACCAGATTATATGCCCCCCTTAAGTCCAACTTGGAGAACACCTTGGCATCCACAATCTGGTTAAACAAGTCAGGAATCAAAGGAAGGGGGTACGGATCACGGACAGTAATCCTATTGAGTTCACGGAAATCCAGACATGGCCTAAGGGATCCGTCCTTTTTTTTAACAAAAAAGAACCCTGCTGCCACAGGAGATTTGGAAGGCCTAATATGTCCTTTGGCCAAACTCTCAGCAATATATTCCTTCATGGCCGTTCTCTCAGGTCCAGAAAGGTTATACAGCCTAGATTTAGGCAATCTTGTTCCAGGGATAAGATTGATAGGACAATCGTATTCCCGGTGAGGGGGTAAATCCTGACATCCACCTTCAGAAAATACATCAGAGAAATCCGATATAAAAGAAGGAAGAGTCTTAGTGGTTAAAGCAGAAAAAGATGTATTAAGGCAATTGTCAACACAATAATCGCCCCAATCCACAATTTGTCTAGTATGCCAGTCAATGGACGGATTATGTTTGCTTAACCACGGTAAACCCAGAACCACAGGAGCAGGAAGACCTTCCAACACAAAACATGAAATAAGCTCCTGATGAAATTCACCCACTCTTAATTTGATATCATGCACCATCTGAGACAAACACTTCTGAGAGAGAGGTGCAGAATCAATGGCAAACACAGAAATCCTCTTATCCAAAGAACTTGGTGACAATCCATGCATACGGACAAACTGAGCATCAATCAAGTTCACCCCTGCCCCGCTGTCAATAAACACCTCAATTTTCACAACCTTTGATTCTAGCGCCACCTCGGCAGTCAGGAGAAAACGGGTACTGCAGGATGAAGACAAATGCACATTTTCAGTCTCCCTACCCACTCCACCAAGAGTGAGATGAGAATTCAACGCCCCCTTTTCTTTTCTCTCCTTTAGAGATAGGAAGCATGGACATACATTGATAAAGTGTCCTTTCTGACCACAGAAAAAACACACACCCTTTTTATTACCAAGATGTTTACGGGTGGATACAGGAGTGGCTCCCCCTAATTGCATAGGTTCATCCCCAGACATCAACCTAGGGGAATATTCACCCAAAGTGTCATAGGAAGCTGGTACACTATGTGATAGTACGTCCTGAGAGCGGGGGCCCCTAGATCGCTCTCTCAGGCGCCTATCCATGCGTACAGCAAGAGACATAGCGGCTTCCAAAGACACAGGGGTTTCCTGAAAGGCCAAAGCGTCCTTCAGCCTTTCAGACAAACCTTGACAGAATTGGCTACGTAAAGCCGGATCGTTCCATTCAGTATTGGTCGCCCACCTCCGAAACTCAGAGCAATAAGTCTCAACCGGCCGCTCACCCTGACAAAGGTTACGTATCTGGGTCTCCGCCAGGGAGATACGATCCGGGTCATCATAGATAATCCCTAGGGTCTTGAAAAATTCATCTACCGACCGGAGAGACAGCGATCCGGCCGGTAGAGAAAAGGCCCATGACTGCGCATCCCCTTTAAGCAGCGAGATGACCACACCAACCTTCTGTTCCTCATTACCAGAAGAATGTGGACGCAGTCTGAAATACAATTTGCACGCCTCCCTAAATAGAACAAAATTATCACATTCCCCAGAAAATCTATCCGGGAGGGGGACCTTAGGCTCCAAACAGGCCTGACACTCAGCACCCCCAGAACCACCAGCCTGTGGTCTCTGAATCTGGTTGCGGATGTCAGCCACCTCCAAGCTGAGTCCCTGCAGCCGTTCAGCCAGTGTAGCAATAGCATCCATGTCAGCACAAAAATGACATAAATTTTTGTTAGTGGCGGTTTATAATGTCACGCTCGGGTGTGGGGGGAAAAGCCACACCGAGCGTATGAGGGATGGGAACAGACAAAACCAGGGAACTGGTCACCTCCTGCAGGGGACCCTAAGACTAGGCCCTAGCTGGCTACCAGTATGAACTAACCCGGGTGGTAGGAAAGCTCATACACAGGAACCTAATCTGAATAAACCCTAGAACACCCTGCAGTCTAATGACACAAGAGAGTAACCTGTTCCTCCAAGCGTAAGGAGGAACAGGAGACTCAAACAGGAATAACCAAAGGAAGGGAAAACACTTAACTTTAAGTAGAACTCAGCAACAGGATCTCAGCCGAGATCCACACCACTCTCAACCAGGTATGAAGCAGATATAAACCGCAAGGGATACTGGGAGAGGAAGAGGTAAGTAGGAGACAGCTAATTGCCCAGCGGCAACAGCTGAGGGAAAGGGGTGTGGTGAACAGCACCCAAACCACAGGGAATAGCCTGTCAAACCTGTCACTTAGAAAGCCACGCAGAACGTCTGATTCCAGACGCAAGACCACTCGTGACACAGATTTAGTCTAAAACTTCAAAATATTCAGCCTGTATTATACGGCCTTAAAACAGGGATCAAACCTGAAGAGTTGAAGTCCCACAGTGGGACAAAAATAAAAAGTAAAAAAAAGTGAAAAAAAGTTAAATAAAAAAAAAATTCAAGTAAAAGAACATCATGCCACCATAAAATTATGTATCATAAAAAAGTAAAAATAAAAACAGACATTAGATATCACCGTATCCGTAACAACTGGCACTATAAAAATGTCACATGATCTACCCCCCTCACAAACTACAAAAAGTGTAATACAGAGCGATCAAAGACATACGTATCCCAAAATAGTCCCAAACCTTCACCTCATCCTGCAAAATGAGCCCCTACGTAAGACAATCACACAAAAAATAAAAAAGTATGGCTTTCAGAAAATGGAGACACTAAAAACATGATTTTTGTTTTCAAAAATGCTTTATTATATAAAACTGAAACTAAAAAAATAAAAATACGCATCACGTCCGTATTAACCTGCTCTATAAAAAAAAACACGTGATCTATCCTGTCAGGAGAACTCAGTAAAAAAATACAAAATAAAAACAGTGCCACAGCAGCCATTTTCTGGTTACCTTGCCTCACAAAAAGCGTAATATTGAGCAATAAAAAATCATATGTACCCCAAAATAGTACCAATAAAACTGTCACCTTATCCCATTGTTTCCAAAATGGGATCACTTTTGGGCAGTTTCTACTATAGGGGTGCATTGTCGGATAAAATGTGACATGGCAACTTATCACAGTGGAATCTGCCCTCCAAAATCCATATGGCGCTCCTTCCCTTCTGCGTCCTGCTGTGTGCCCATATATGGGGTGTTTTTATTAACCCATGTGTTACAGGAAGATTGAAAATCTGCCAAAAAGTGACATTTTGAAATTTCACCTCCAAATTTCCTACCCAGCGCCACGGTGGTCTCAGGTCGCACAGGTCCTACTCTAAACCTACCTATGCAGTTGTGCATCTATGTTCAGCAGTGCACACCCTGCACATATAGTGTTGCTGGGTAGGTGGGCACAGATGTGTTTTGATCAAAATATATTAGCTAAGAGTCTCAGATTTTATCATTAGAGTGAGGGCTTAGTCCATATATTATGTTTGCATCTATTGTTTTAGTGCATTATTTTCTGTGATTTTATAAATGTAGCAGTGCACATCCGCATATTTACTATGATATAGTGCAGGATGTTTTGTATCTTTTTTCTGGGAAGTCATTTATGGGTGATATCTACTATGTAAGCCCCACAAAATGACTTCATAACTTAATTAGTACTTAAAAACGTGGGTTTGGAAATTGCTTTTAAAATTAAAAGCCTTCTAATGTCCTAAAAAATAAAATTAATTTACAAAATGGTGCCAACATAAAGTAGACATACGGGGAATGTTAATTAAGAACTATTTTATGAGATATCACTATCAGTCTTAAAAGCAGAGAAATTAAAATTTAGAAAATAGTAAATTTTTCCACATTTTCAGTAAATTTGGGATTTTTTTTATAAATAAAGGTAAAACATATTGACTCAAATTTACCACTAACATGAAGTACAATGTGTCAGGAGAAAACAAACTCAGAATCGCTTGGATAAGTAAAAGCGTTCGTGAGTTATTACTACATAAATTGAAACATGTTAGATTTGCAAAATGTGGCCTAGTCCTTATGGTGAAAACTGGCTTGGTTTTGAAGGGGTTAATCAAATGGCTCTCTTTTTCTCTTTAATATAGGGATTGTCATCATCTGGGAATGCAAAATAACTTTGATTACAAGCGATTTCTTGCATTTGCCAGAGTCTGTGACACTCCTGAAGGGAAGCACATTTGTATTAGAGACAAGGTAAGTCCTTTTCATTAGAAAAATATCAACATAGAGAGCAGCACATGTTAGTGCAGCCTTAACCCCTTAAGGGTACCGGCACCAAATCACACCAAAAACCACAATTTCTAATGGCGTCTTTTAGTGCATATTAGATGCGGTTTTGGAACAAATCTCAACCTTTATTAGAAAAAGATGAAATCCGCAGATAAAACCGCAAACATAATTGACATGCTGTCATTTGTAAATCCTCACAGTTGGTCAATTTGTAGAAAAAAATCGACAAAGTGTGCATGAGATTTGTGTAATCGCATACACTTTGCTGGTAATGTACTACTCTGCGGTTTTTCCATGTGGGACTCAGCGCACTCTGTGCAGGTACCCTAAGGGTACTCACAAAGCAGAGATTCATGGCATATCTTCATAAATGTGTAATAGATGAAGGTCTCACCTCTGAGACTTGCACCTATCTGGACAATGGAGACTCTTCAAACCTCAATGGGCCTCATGATCTGACTGCTGGCAGATACATTCAGGCAAAGTATGAGAGGTATCTGTATAGGCGTCCCAGAAGTCATACCCTAGTGAACCAATATTTATTGCCTATCCAGTAGATATGAGATAAATGTTGTCTATGGCATAACCCCTTTAACCATATCACTTAAAAATACATTTTTAAAAATAAATTCAATAAATAATTTTACCATATATCTTCTTAATGAAGGCATTTTCTATTTTTAAAAGTTATAAGGCTTATAATTGAACCTGGCAGGTGATTTCTGCTGCCCTATCTGAGAGAAGAATATAAAGCTAAGCTCCTTGATGTATAGGTTTATATGATTTGGAGATGGATTTTTGAGTAAAAAGCAGAATGTGCTGACCGGACTCCTAGGAGAGACAGCAAGAGTCCTAATTAGCCTGTCCACACAAGATTAGGCTACATTCACACTACCGTGGTGTTTTGTGGATCCACAAAACCCGGATACATTCCATGTACATTCCGCAATTTGTGGACCACACATGCCGCCGCTATCATAGAAAACATCTATTGTTATCTGCAATTGCAGACAAGAATAGGTCATGTTCAATTTATAGGTTAATTTGGACAAAAAAATGCGGTAAAAAAAAACAAATTAAAGTTAGGCTCCATTTACACATCAGATGCAGGACGATACAAATGCAGATCCAAGACCTAACACGTTGAGTGGTGCTTGTTTAAAAGGCATTTACGTGGGCAGATGTAACTGCAAGGGAAATACCCAATTTGTGATCTTATGGGTCATTCACATCAGTGCTATTATTTTCTGTTCTTCTGTTCTGGAAACAGAAGAATGGAACTAATGGAAGTGTCAGATTTGGCACTTAACTGACAAACGTAACCTAACAGATCCCATTAATTCAGTTTCCGTTCTAAAGAACTTTTTTTTAAGCCGAGAATAAAATTCTGCATGCAGAACTTTTCTCACCAATATTTTTGACAATTTTTGTGATGGAGGTTCTAACGCAGATGAGAACATACCCTTAAAGGGGTTCTCCGGGAATTAAGAAAATGAAAAAATGTAAATATTACTTTATAATAAATATATTCCCAAATACCTTTACTTATTTATAATGGTTTGTTTTGTCTAGGGAGCAATCATCAGGGGAAACAAAATGGCCGCCGTCCTATTAGTATACACAAAAACTGTCCTGATCACACATGAGAACAAGTTACTTCACAACACTGTAGTAAAGAGCTGCCTAATCCTCCTCTCTGCTCTGCTTGTCATGATCCTGAATATAGCTGATAAGAACTTTAGCCGAATCTCTGGGAAATTTAGTTCATAAGGAGATATGAAGTACAGAAAGGATGGACAGGACAGACTGTGATGATATGGAGCTGGGGTAATGGAGGCTGCATAAAACTGCTGCTGCTCATTAGCCACATTCCCACCCTCCTCTCTATACTTCATGTCTCCTCATCATCTCCAATCCCACAGAGATTCAGCTGAAGATCTTATCAGCTGTATTCAAGACAGGAGGATGAGGCAGCTCTTTGGCTCACTGCTCTGAAATAACTTGTCCTCCTGTGTGATTAGGACAGGTTTTGTGTGTAAATCACAGAAAAAGAATTTTAGTGCACAAAAATAGATGCAAACAATATATACTGTATAAACTAAGACCTCATTCTGATATGATAAAATCTGAGACTCTTAGCCAATATATTTTGATCAAAACACATCTGTGCCCACCTACCCAGCGTCACGGTGGTCTCAGGTCAGGCAGGTCCTACGCTAAACCTAACTATGCCATTGGGCATCTATATCTAGGAGCGTGGACGCTGCACATATAGGCGTGTTGCTCCTAGTGACCTCTATGAGTGAGTTTTGCTTAGTTTATAACATGTACCTGAGGGAGTGGCACCTTCAGGTGTGAATGCGCTCTTAGCTTATCTTGAGTAGCATTCTTGTGCACTTTTGCTCTTCCTATCAAATTGAGCGTCTTGATTGCGTGGTACATATAGGTGTGTTTGCTCCTCCTCTCATTGGTTGCTGTATGCACATAGAGGTCACTAGGAGCAACACGCCTATATCTGCAGCGTCCACGCTCCTAGATATAGATGCCCAACGGCATAGTTAGGTTTAGCGTAGGACCTGCCTGACCTGAGACCACCGTGACGCTGGGTAGGTGGGCACAGATGTGTTTTGATCAAAATATATTGGCTAAGAGTCTCAGATTTTATCATATCAGAATGAGGTCTTAGTTTATACAGTACTAGCAGAAAGACCCGGCTTCGCCTGGGTATATTTCATCTATTTATTTAATGTTTCTGTGTGTCGTTGCAGAAAGTCAATGCAGCTGACAGAAATTGATTTTTACCTTCATTTTTTCAATCCCTATTGGCTGCGGAGTGGGAGGGGGCGTGGCCTGACAGAGTCGGAGCGTGGTTTCGCGAGATCTGGGGCGGGGGTCAGAGTGGCATGAATTACAGGTTGATGACATGGTAATTTATGGGGACCCGCAATGGGTAGCAGTGGAAAAAAACATCTTTTATTAGTACTGAATGGTCGTAGTCTAAAATTAGTCAATTTCATCTACGATTTTTGTGTGTCGTTGCAGAGAGAAATTCACCCTCCCACCCCTGCAGCTGATTTTTTTCAATCCCCGTTGCCTGCGGAGTGGGAGGGGGCGTGGCCTGGCAGAGTTGGGGGTGTGGATTATCAAGATGCTTCGAACGGTTGTAGTCTGAAATTAGTCTATTTCATCTAAAATTTTGTGCGTCATTGCAGAGAGAAATTCACCCTCCCACCCCTGCAGCTGACAGAAGTTTATTTTTCCCTTCATTCTTTCAATCCCTGTTGGCTGCGGAGTGGGAGGGGGCATGACCTGATAGAGTTGGGGGTGTGGCTTAGCAAAGCGCTTCGCATAGGTGATTTAATCTATTTCATTTAATGTTTCTGTGTGTCGTTGTAGAATGGCTGCAGAGTGGGAGGGGGCGTGGTCTGACAGAGTTGGGGGCGTGACTTAGCAAGACGATTCGAACAGTTGTAGTCTATAATTAGTCTATTTTATCTAAAATTTTTGTGTGTCGTTGCAGAGAGAAATTCACCCTCCCACCCCTGCAGCAAACAGAAGTTTATTTTTACCTTTATTTTTTCAATCCCCGTTGGCTGCGGAGTGTGAGGGGGCGTAACCTGAGAGTCGGGGGCGTGGATTAGCAAGACGCTTCACATCGATGTATTTAATCTATTTCATTTAATGTTTCTGTGTGTCGTTGCAGAAAGAAAGTCAACCTCCCACCCATCCCTGCAGCTGACAGAAGTTGATTTTTACCTTTATTTTTTCAATCCCTGTTGGCTGCGGAGTGGGAGGGGGCGTGGCCTTACAGAGTCGGGGCGTGGCTTAGCAAAGCGCTTCGCATAGGTGCATTTAATCTATTTCATTTAATGTTTCTGTGTGTCGTTGCAGAATGGCTGCGGAGTGAGAGGGGGCGTGGCCTGACAGACAGGGCGTGGCTTAGCAAAAGGCTTTGAACGGTTGTAGTCTATAATTAGTCTATTTCATCTAAAATTTTTGTGTGTGGTTGCAGAGAGAAATTCACCCTCCCACCCCTGCAGCAAACAGAAGTTTATTTTTACCTTCATTTTTTCAATTCCCATTGGCTGCGGAGTGGGAGGGGGCGTGACCTGACAGAGTCGGTGGCGTGGATTAGCAAGACGCTTCGCATGGGTGTATTTAATCTATTTTATTTAATGTTTGTGTGTGTTGTTGCAGAAAGTCAACCTCCCACCCATCCCTGCAGCTGACAGAAGTTGATTTTTACCTTTATTTTTTCAATCTCTGTTGGCTGCGGAGTGAAAGGGGGTGTGGCCTGATGGAGTCGGGGGTGTGGCTTAGTGAGACCTGGGGCGGGGGTTTTAAGTACTTCTTTTAGGGTGGCCTGAATTAAAGGTCGATACCATGCTTATTTATGAGGCCACGCAATGGGCAGCAGTGGAGGAAAACATCTTTTATTACTACTGAACTGTAGTAATAAAAAACACATAAGTTATATTTATGGTAACCGGAATACCTTTAACAGTGTCAGTGAATAGAAATGGATGAGATCCTCAGCTGCTGATAATTACCTGGTTGTTATGGAAACCTGCCCTCCCTGTGTTTGCCTTTGCAGAGAATGGCAGTTGGAGTTTAAAACCAAAGTTCCCAGTTGTAATGTTGGCTAATGGAGATCATATTTTGGGAATATCTCAGGAACGGTATGTCCTAGAGAGATGAGACCTGGTCTAAAACCCTCCCGGACACCTGATGTACCTGTGTGCCGAATTTGGTGAAAATCGGTCCAGTAGTTTGGTCGCGCATAGAGAACAGACAGACAGACAGAAACTCATTTTTATATTATTAAGAGATATATTGTCTGCATCTATTTTTGTGCACTAAAATTCTTTTTCTGTGATTTATTTTGATATATGTAGCCACTGACATCCGCAATCATTATCACATCATGCAGGATGTTTTTTATCCTTTTGTTTCTGTGAGTTTTGCCAGGTTTTGTGTGTACTAACAGGACAGCGGCCATTTTATTTCTCCTGATGATTGCTCCCTAGACAAAATTAGCCATTATAACAAATGAAAAGTATTTGGGAATATATTTATCATAAAGTAATATTTAAGTATTTTCATTTTCTTAATTCCCGGAGAACCCTTTTTATGCTGCAGCCTGGAAACATGACACGACTGAGAAGGGAAGACATAGCATATGACTTTTGGAGTGTAGATTTTGCTCAATAGGTTCTCAGACATCTTTTCACTTTTGCAGAGCCTCTTATACCAAGGCAGTTGAAACATCCTAAAGAGAACCTGTCACCTGCACTATGCTGCCCTCTCTGTCAATTCTGAGCTTGCAAATGGTAGTTTTAGAGTGCTGACATGCCAAACCCCATTCCCAAGCTCTGCCAGGGAGATGAGTCCCATGAGACTCGCTAGCCCCACCTTACCACGCCTTCTGTCAATGCCTGTCAGATTTCTTTCCTATGCACAACAGGAAATAAACCTGACAGTCACCATCATAGGGCAGGGCAGAGATACAAGTCTCATTGGACTTATCTCCTTCTCAGTGCTGGTGTGTGCTGCGGGATTCAGCATGTCAGTACTCTAAAAGGATTTACAGACCGCTGAAATCTTACTATGAAAAAGCATTAAACAGTTTAAGGCTACCACCATAGGGGAAATCTTACTATGAAAAAGCACTGCCTGAACCGTCTGAGGCTACCACCAAAAATAGGGGAAAATAGATCTATGAAGCATGAGGAGGTATATAAATATTACAGATGAGAAGTCAATTATATTAATGAGCACTATATTGTTGTATTATTTGGATACTGTATGGAGGTATTGTTTGGATACTGAATTAAAATATTATAAATGCAGCTTTTGAAACTTAAAGGGGCTCTCCGGGAATTAAGAAAATGAAAATGCTTAAATATTAGTTTATTATAAATCTATTCCCAAATACCTTTCATTAGTTATAACGGCTCATTTTTTCTGGGGAGCAATCATCAGGGGAAATAAAATGGCCGCCGGTCTATTAGTACACACAAAACCTGTCCTAATTACACAGCAGGACAAGTTACTTCACAACACTGAGGTAAAGAGCTGCCTCATCCTCCTCTCTGCTCTGCTTGTCAGGGATTATGATCCTGAATACAGATAAGATGAATCTCTGTAGGAATGGAGTTCATGAGGAGACATGAAGTACAGAGAGGAGGTGGGGATGTGGTTAATGAGCAGCAGCTCTTGTATGCGGTCTCCATTATCACACCCCCACATTACCACATTCTGTCCTGTCCGTCCTCTCTGTACTTCATGTCTCCTCATGAACTCCATTCCTACAGAGATTCAGCTAAAGATCTTATCTGTATTCAGGATCATAATCCCTGACAAGTTGACCTAAAGAGCTGCCTTATCCTCCTCTCTGCTCTGTGTTGTGAAGTAAGTTGTCCTGCTGTGTGATTAGGACAGGTTGTGTGTGTACTAACAGGATGGTAGCCATTTTATTTTCCCTGATGACTTCTCTCCAGACAAAACGAGCCATTATAACTAATGAAAGGTATTTGGGAATATATTTATAATAAAGTAATATTTAAATATTTTCACTTTCTTTATTCCCGGAGAACCCCTTTAAAAGGGTTATCCAAGTTTGAATAACCCCCTTTAGGATGCCCAGCCCCACAACCCTGCACATACTTACCTGGTCCCTGACGCCCGTTTCCTCCAGTATTGTTCCACTGTCAAGGCTGTATCTGCCCTACTCGCTCAAGCCAACATCTGTCGACAGGGATAGGGGGTGCGGCCAATAGTAGGCCATGACGGTGACTTGCCTTCTTGCATCACATGACGTGAGGGGGCTGGTCAACGGTGCAGCCTGCTATTGGCTGCACATAACCCCCTCTCATTGATGGATGTTGATTTCTGCCGACAGGGGAGATGCAGGCACGACTGTGGAGTGATTCTGGAGGAAACCAGCATCGGGACCAGGTAAGTATGTGAAGGGTCACGGGGCCAAGCATCCTATAGGAGGTTATTCTAAAATATGGATAACCCCTTTAAAGAATAACAATAAAAATGATGGGGCCACATGAGATTGTATTCAGTTGTTATCTGTGCTAAATGTTCTGACTAGGAGGATGAGGAGGAAGTACCACAGTACAGAGCAAACATATGGAGGGATAACATTTTGTTGGGTAAAATGTAACTTCAACAGCAGCTATCGCACAACTTAATTTGTTTGGTGAAGTTTGAATTAAATTTGTATGTACTTGCAATTCATTGCATTCATCGTACTGCAACTCTCATGTGTATAACCTGCTTTACACTGTTGTCATTCTTTTCACCTAAGTTATATGTTACTTATTATGAGGAAATGATATTGTGTAACCCAATACATATACGGTATTTATATGATACTTATCAATATAATTAAACTGTCTCTCCTTCCACCATTATTTAGGAAGTCTGGAATATGTATGATTTGTTCTACACTCGGTACTGTCTGCACCAAAGGGCATACCAGCATAAAGTTGTCAAGGTCATTGAAGTAATGTAAGTCTCTTTATAAGAACTTGGGAATTGCTGCTTTCACATTTACATCTAGGATTTTTTTCTGCTCCAGTATAGGAGCAGACAAACATAATTAATATAAGTACTGGAAGTAAGATATAACTGATATTTAAGACTATAATTAGGTCTGTCAAGTTACCATTAGGGATTCCTTTACTTTACCAGACAAAACAAGTCCTGAATGCAGAGCTTTACTCTTATAAAGTTCAGGGCCTGTGATGACATCAGAGATCCTTTAGCTTTCTTAGGCTTTAAACTGCACTAACAATGCAAGGTACGCATTATCAATGCAGTTACTGTAATATAAAGTCTCGTCGGGCTGCTGAGTGACCCCTTGCAGTTTGTTGACCGGGGCAATAACACTCCTGGCTCTCCTCCATGCCACTGCTTCGTCTACTTCTTCTGTATTTTGGTCAATATTTTGCATTGGTATATCTAAGCCAAAACCAGGCGCATAATAGAAATACTTGTACCTCTTTCACTCTTTTGACCCACTCCAGGTTAAGGTTTACAAACTCTGATGTGTGAACATAGTGGTTTCCTACAATAAGTTTAGCAATACGTTTTCCAACACATTTACCTGGGCAATACTTACCGATTGTGGCGACACCTAACAGCATTATAAAAAAGTAATTGCCAAAAATAAATAAAATGGTATAGGGAAGTGTTCCCTAGACTCTAAGGCTTCAGACAGTTTTTGGTTAGGTTTGGATGTCGACACATGAGTGTGACTGCTCCGCCAATCATTGGGTCTAAATAGATGTAAAAGTAATACACGTGTATTTTAGTAGAATAGTCAACAAGAATACAGTTTTTATGCATGACCTCTTCTCTAAGTCTTTCTTTTAATGGTCCAGGATTGCCGATGCTTTCTTGAAAGCTAATGAAAATGTAGCAATAGAAGGATCAGATGGGAAGCACTATTCAATCTCTGGCTCAGTGGATGACATGGTTGCCTATACTAAACTCACAGGTGAGTTTTCATGTGAAAATTGGTAATAGTTTTTCACTGGAAGCTTTTTGTACTACTACTGACATGTGCAATATCGGACTGGGGTGCATAGGGCCCACCAGTAAAATTCATTATGGAGGCCCAATGTACAGCTACATGCACATACTACCGGTCCAGACAGAGGCAGTGACTTCGAGAAGGCTGGTCCCTAAAGAAAGGGGATGTTGTCTGTCCTGCCTCTGTGCCTAGAAGTCATCTCAGCCACCCGAAGCATCTACAGTAATAAACTGGGTAGTCTCCTAAATAACCTTCTTAGCTTTTTATATGGACACATAGGTTTGTTGAGATTCTGTAAGCTGTCTATTCGTATGTAGTGCAGTGTACTGTGCCACTTATGCAAAGAGTGGGGGACTGAAAGCCCATCATACTCGGGTGCCCACTGGTGGGTTCACCTGTTGCCCTGACATATGGCAGTGTGTACATTGATCCTATTTAAATGAACATCTGGCTGCATAAATTCAGTTAGAATGCTACAGAAAATAGCAAATATGCACATAAAAATTGTGTCAACCCACCCTTACTGTAGTTTCACATGAGTGTGTGCAGTGTGGAAATCATGCTCCCTGTGTTTGCTCAGTGTTTGTTCACACTTGGCAGGTTAACAAAAAACAAACAGTCACCTTACTTTCAATCCTGGTGTTCAATTCACACTGTGCTGTGGGTACCATGCAAGAAGGTCAAGTCCTGGCGCCTCTTTATAACTTTGGCGGATCCACCGACAGCTTGGGGCTTTATTAAGACCGGCGTTTTAGATAAATGTGCCCCACAGTTTAAAAGGCTGGAAAATACAGCTGTTCTTCCAGTTCAGCCTGTTATCCTGCAAGTTAACCCAGAGGAAGGCCAAACAAATACCCCTGTGAGGTAGAAGCCAATTTTCCTCACTTTAGGTGATAAAAAATTCCTTTCCGAATCCGATCAGGCAATCAGAATAACTCCCTGGATCAACGACCCCTCTCTAGTAACTATAACCTGTAATATTATTACCCTCCAGAAATACATCCAGGCCCCTCTTGAACACTTTTAGTGAACTTACCATCAACGTCTCCTCAGGCAGAGAGATCCAGGACTATGTTCTCATCACGGGCATCTATGCCCATTTTGATGCAACCCATTATCTTATTGGCCTTGGCAGCAGCTGCCTGACACTGGTTTCTACAGCTTAGTTTGCTGTCCACTAAAATTCCTAGGTCCTTTTCCATGTCAGTGTTACCCAGTGTTTTACCATTTAGTATGTACTGGTGACTTATTCCTTCCTATGTGCATAACCTTACATTTGTTAGTGTAAAACCTCATCTGCCACTTCTCTGCCCAAGCCTCCAATATATCCAGATCCATCTGTGGCAGGATACTGTCCCATCACTGCCACTTCTATGTTAATTACTTTATACAGTTTAGTGTCATCTGCAAAAATTGATGTTTTGCTGTGCAAGCATTCTACAAGATCATTAATAAATATATTGAAGAGAATAGGGCCCAATAGAATAGTGACCCAATCTGAGTGTGTACTGTTAATAACCACCCTTTGTTTTCTATCACTGAGCCAGTTACTTACCCACATACAGACATTTTCTCCCAGTCCAAACATTTTCATGTTATAAACTGTACTCTTATGTGGCACAGTATTAAATGCTTTGGAGAAGCCCAGATATACGACATCCATTGATTCGCCGCAGTCAAGTCTAGAACTTACCTCCTCATAGAAACTGATTAAATTAGTTTGACATGATTGTTAACTCATGTAACCATGCTGATACTGCGTTATTTGCTTATTTTCATTGCGGTACTTCAAAATAGCATCTCTTACAAAACTTTCAAAAAATTTACCCACCCCGTAAACATACCGGCCAATAGTTTCTGGGCTCTGTTTTTGACACTTTTTTTTGGTTACCCTTTTTATTGGCACTATATTTGCTAAGCACCAATCCTGTGGAACACTCCCTGTCAATATAGAGTTGTTAAATATCAGAAATAAGGGTCTGTCTATTACATTACTTAATTCTCTTAGGATATGGGGGTGTATGCCATCCGGTCCTATTGATTTGTCTAATTAATCCTTTAAAGACGCTGCTGCACTTTTTCCTGGATCAGACAGACCACTTTTAATGGGGAATTTACTTTTATATTCTGCATTTCATCTGACAGTTTATTTTCCTCAGTAAATACAGTGGAGAAAAAATATTTGATACATTTGCTTTCTCATCAGTGGCTGCAACTCCCCCCTCATCACTCTGTAAAGGGCCAACACCTTCAGATTTATACTTTTTACCATTTATATAATTGAAGAACATTTTAGGGTTAGTTTTACTCTCTTTGGCAATGAATCTTTCCGTCTGTAGTTTGGCTGCTTTTATTTGTGCTTTACATATTCTATTTTTTTCTTTATAGTTTTTCAATGCTTCCTTGCTACCCTCCTGTTTTAGTGATTTAAATGTTTTTTTGTAATTTATTGCTTCCTTTCCATTTCTATTTCTCCACGGTGTTTTTTCTTGTCCCTTAAGGTAAGGTATGTACCTCTCACAATTAGAGTTTAGGATGCCTGTAAAAATATCCAATTTTGTGACTGTATTTTTATTTTTGAGGACATTGTCCCAGTTAGTGAGGCCAATTGACTCATGAATGCATCAAAAATAATTAAAGAGACTTACTATTAAGTCCCCAGCCAGTCTGGTATTTATATCTGGGACTATATAAATTCTCTCTATTAGGAAGGTTACCATATATGTTTATGTTCCTGAGGAAGGGGATTGCTTTACCCCGAAACACGTTGAGCCGTATATTTTTGATTAAAGATTTTGATCAAAAGTCATTACATTGGACTGCCATCATTGACTGCATCATTCTACAGGTGATCCCGGCTAGGGGTGTGTGGGTTATATGCTTTATCCTGACGCCCCCCCCCCCCCCCGTGAAGTAAGTTCACAATTATTAATTTTATTGCCCTGTGAGAGGCAACTATTGATTTTATTGCCCCGAGAGAGGCAACAATCACTATAGGTGATAACCTGTGTATTTATGTCATTCATATTTGTATGTTTATATGCTTTTACGTTTTAGAATCTCCTTTGCACTTCACCTCAATATAACTATTTATATCTTGGAAAAAGCACCCACTTTTGTAATGGTCCCAAAAAAACAGTTTTCTGCTCTTAAATAAGTTTAGCGCTGTACACGGGGATTTTTTTCACAAAACTAGGTGATTTCTTCACTGTTTTGTAACCAGTTGCTATTCTGATCGCATTGATTTTCTGCGCTGACCCCCTCAGCAGCCGAACTTTCAGCTAACCTTTATCTATTGGTCTACTTTTGTCCAACCTTGGACATAAGCACGTATCTATTCTTTGCTTAAAGGGGTTGTCCGGGTTCAGAGCTGAACCAGGACATACCCTTATATTCACCCAGGCAGCCCGCCTGAACAGGGCATCAGAGCATCTCATGCTCCAATGCCCTCCCTTGGCTCTTTTATTTACATAACACACGGCCGGGCGGAGGCTTCCGCCCGGCAGTGAGTTCGGTGACGTCACCGGCTGTAATGGGCCGGCTTTAGCGCTGCCCTAGCCGTTTTATTGGCTAGGGCAGCGCTAAAGCCCGCCCATCAGCGCCGGTGACGTCACCGGGCTCACTGCCGGCCGGAAGCCTCCGCCTGGCAGAGCCTGGTACGTCACCGGAACCGGGCTAAATGCCTTTGCCCTGCGCTAATTAGCATAGGATGCTCCGATGCCCTGTTCAGGCGGGCTGCCTGGGTGAATTTAAAAGTATGTCCAGGTTCAGCTCTGAACCCGGACAACCCCTTTAAATACCTCCATCAGGTGTACCATCCTCCACTGGCGCCTCCAGTTTTTCTTTTCTTCAGGAAAATCCTTTTTCCTCTTGATTAGATTAACCCTCAAATGTTTCTTTTTTTCTCATATACTGGCAACAGATTCCCCAAGCATAATGAGGCATTTGCCACGTTTTGAATGCGATTGCCTCTAATGAGAGAATCTCTTTAACACAACAAAAATATTTTTTACTCTAGTGCCAAATAGAGGGAAATTTAGATTTTTAAGTAGGAAACGGTACAATGGATCCATGTCTAATGTGAATATAGTAACTTTAAATGGGCAGATCCAGGCAAAACAAGTATTTTCTGTTTAAATCCTTACCCCCATCTTTCCATTTTAGATAACCTCTTTCAGGAGATTCTACACTCCACTGATGAGGCCATGAAGCCTGCCAGAGATATACTGAACAGATTAGAGTGCAGAGAACTGTATGCGTTTGTGGGACAGACAAAGCCAAAGGACAAAGTTGGTATTACTGAGGTGAGTAGGAATGAGATTTTATTTTCTGTAGTTTCATTATATGCTAGTATATATAAGTAAGGGGGTGCTCCTGTCTCCAGAATGGTGCTCTGCTATTTTCAGAGCTCTCATAGTGGTGAATGGAGGGTGGCCATGTTTGCGCAGTGCACTCCCAAACAACTCCTATAATATCCAAACAATAGCCCACATTTATTGAGGGCCCTTATAAATTGCACTTAAATTTGATGAAAATTGGCACACTTTGGTGCATGTCATTTTAAAAATACCCACTGTACCTAGCTTGCCAAGGTGTGTGTGTGGGGGGGGGGATGTTGACTTCATGGGGAAGTGTTGTTTAATATACATCATTTTTCACCAAAATTGCACCAACATTTATGAGGATAAATTCTGTAGCAAAGTAAGCCAACCAACAGTTGGTAGTAAGTCATCCCTGCACCTCATTTATCATCCAGCATGAGCCCCTGTGATAAATCTGGTGCCGGAGTACACAGTTGGTATAAGGTTATTCCATCTATAAATCTTCCCCGGTGTTCCTAGCAATATAATAATCCAGGTTCATCAACTTTTGATACTCCAGCCGCTGTGAAACTACAACTCCCAGCATGTAAACATGCTCTGCTGTTCTTCTAATTCCAATAGAAGTGAATGGAGAATTCTGGGAGTTGTAGTTTCAAAACAGCTGGCGTGCCGCAGGTTGCTGATCCATGTTATAGTCTATTACTCAGGGGTGTTGCTAGAGTCTTAAAAGATTTGGGATATCACCATCCATGTGTTAATGCACAGCTTGTTATGACTACAAGCCTGTGCCGACAAAGCGGACTGCAGCATTTCTGCTAATTTGTACGTGGTGAGAAGTATGGGGTTGAAAGTGCTGTTACTAGCTAGGTGTAGTAGGGTGGAGAAGTCCATACTCACTCGTTGAGAAGCCATCTTTAGGGATGAGCGGACCGCTGAATGTCTGGGTTCGGCCGAACTTCATTTCAAAGTTTGATTGGGTTTCTGAACTTGACCAGAATATCAAACCCAATTGAAGTGAATGGGGATGTAACATAAAGTGAATTTGAAAGATTTGAGAATGAATAAGCTTATGCAGACTACTTGAGTAAATATAGTTACTAAGTGAATAAATATACTAAAACACAAAGAAATCACATACAGAATAATAAAAAGTAAATAAACATCACTAGCCTAAATGGGGTGGAGACTCCGTCGATCTAGAACCCATGGCTGTCTACGTCGTTATAACACATGACCGACACCACAGGGTGTGCAAGAGAGATAGGGCAATCATACCTCCCTAGAATGGAGGGCCTGGTGGAGTCTCCTTAGAGAAGGTTGGTAGCAGAGTTTTAACCTGTTAGCCCCTCCTCCAGTGTGCAGCACGCATGTCTCTGAGAACACTCAGGAATGTGTTCTTACCAGCACAATGGGGGATAGGTTTCTCTCTCTAATACACTTCATTACAAGGAAAACTTATAAACTATTACACAGAGTATTAAACAGAATTAAAGGGAAGAAGGGGAGAACTAATCAGTCACTTAAAAATACACTTACAATACACCACAGGGAACCTAAACTTTGGGGCACTAAAATGGCTGCAAAAATTGATAGAAGGGGCTAGAGGGCTGCAAAATTGGGCGGAAGAGCAGTACAATTGCCCTTTAAAAAATGTGGATAAGGAAAGGACTTAAAATAACATAAAATACATAAAAATAAAAAATAACACTAAATAATAACCAAAAATAACCAAGAGGCGGAGGTCCAAGTGGAGTAGGAAGTTGAGCAGGCTATGGACTTTGCGGTGTAGGTGGAAGAGGAGGTGGAGGAAGAAGCCAACACTTTTTTTTTTTTTTAAATGTGTCTGTCAACTCTGGGTGTGACCTTTAGCCATTTTTGGGGGTGTGGCCAGTATATTTCTCTACTCTGCCAATATGACACATAATAATCTTGAGCCAGGAGGTAGAGGTCTAAATGGAGGAGGAGGCAGATGTGGTGGTATAGTTGGAAGAGGCGGGGGAGGAAGCCAACACTGTTTTTTTTCCACGTGTCTGTCAATTCTGTGTCAGGTTGCTAAAGGTCGTGGTGTGACAGTTTGGTACTTTGTATGTCCTGGGTTAAAACTTTCCAATATGCCTCCCCAACAGCACCAGCAGGAGGATTAACAGAGTAAACATTCTCTAGGGTGGAACAACCGCAGAAAGGACCTTGCGTCCAAAGGATAAGTCCCTATTATATGCAATACCTAACTTGTAGTGTCTGAAGAAAGTAGATGGATTTGCCCAGGTCGCAGTTTTGCAGATTTGATCAAGAGACGCTGAGCCACCTTCTGCCCATGAGGTTGATACAGCTCTCGTGGATTGGGCTTTTAACCCTTCTGGAATATTGACGCCTTTTCTAAGGCCCATGTCTAGGCCCTTCTGTAGAAAATCCAGGATGATTTTAATATCTGGAACTATGGACGGATCCCAGGAACCTGTAGGAAAAAAACAGAAAAGCCCTCCAAGATCCATAATAGATCCTGGAGGTTATTGATTTCCTGATTTTGAGCAGGGTATCAATCACCGAATCCAAAAGTCCCTTTTGTTTTAAGATGCCGCGTTTAACATCCAGGCCGAGAGGTTGAGGTGCAGGGAGTTTGGATGTACCACCGGCCCCTGTAGCAGAAGGTTTGGAACCTGAGGGAGTTGCCAATAGTCTCCTTTTGACATCTGAAGCAGCAGAGGAAACCAGGATCTTTTTGGCCAACAAGGAGCTATCAGGATTACTTGACAGTTCTCTTTGGCGATTTTTGCTAGACATCTGGGAATTAGAGGAAGAGGGGGAAAGGCAAGGAACTGAAAACGCGTCCACTAGAAAGGGTCTGTCTTGATAGGACAGGGAGCAGAAGGGAATTATCTTCTTGTTTTTTCGTGTTGCAAAAAGATCCAGAATCGGAGATCCCCACCTTTTGCAGATCTGGTCAAACACTTTTCGATTTAGAGACCATTCCCCCTCTTTGAGGGTATTCCTGCTCAGATAATCTGCTAGGATATTCTGTTATCCCTGGACTGCTGAAATGGAAAGAAGATGAGTCTCTGCTAATCTGAAAATTCAAGATGCAATGGGGGCCAGTGCTCTACTTCTCGTTCCACCCTGTACGCCACTGTTGTTGTACTGTCTGACAGGACTTTTACATTTTGATTCTGAATTTTTGGAAGAAAACCTCTTAGTGCATTCTGGACCGCTGTTAGTTATTTTACGCTTGATGAGGAATTGTACAAGGCTAGGTCCAAAGAGCCCTGTATCATCTCGTGACCGTAATGTGCTCCCCATCCAGAGCCGCTTGCATCCGTGGTGATGACTACCACATTCTGTTGCCGCCATGAAACCCCCTGGTTTAGATTCCTTTGGATTAGCCACCAGTAAAGGGAGCATTTCACTCTCAGAGGAATTGATACCTTTCTGTCTAGAGATGACTGACTTCTGTCCCAAGAAGAAATGAGAAAGGACTGGAGCACTCTGGTATGGGCCTGAGCCCATCTCACCGCTGGAATAGATGCGGTCAAAAGGCCCATTACTGTCATAATATCTCTTATCAAGATTGATTTTGCTGAAGGAACCAATTTATTTTGTTTACTAAGACTGTCTTTTTCTCTTGAGGAAAAAACGAAGATATCACGCTGGAATCCAGCTGTATCCCCAAAAAGATTTTCTTCTTGCAAGGGTGGAGATCCGATTTTTCTGTATTTATCATCCAGCCTAGACCGGTCAAAGTCTCTTTTACTATTATAATCTGGTCTCGAAGAATCTGTTCTGTGTTTGCTGCCAGAAGAAAGTCATTGAGATATGGTATGAATAAGATGGCCTGTTGATGGAACTGGCTTGAAATCTCCACTATGATTTTGGTAAATATCCTCGGGACTGAGGAAAGGAAGGGGAGGGCCGAAAACTGAAAGTGTTTCAGTCGACCCTGGACATAGACGGCTAATCCTCAAAATGTCTAGTGATCTGCATGGATTGGGACGTGGTAGTAGGCGTTAGCTAGGTCTAATGTCATCATGACGCAGTCGCTTGTTAAGAGATTTACCGTCGATTTTACACTCTCCATTTTGAACTTTTTGTAGGTTACGAATTTGTTCAGGCTTTTTAAATGTATTATGGCCCTGTGAGTGCCATTTGTTTTTTTTTTGTATATGAAAAATCGGAGAATAGAACCCTTCTTGTTCTTGATCCGATGGTACCGGAATAAGCACCTTCTTTTGTAAAAGAGACTGATCTGATATTCCAAGAGAAGTTGTCTCTCTGGATTTAAGGTTTTGTTTACCATGAACCTGTTTGGAGGGTAAGAGTCGAACTGTCACGTATAGGGGAGAGAGGGGATAGTGAGCCCTGTCTGGAACCCCTGACAAACGTCCCTGCCTACTTACAGTGTAAGCCCTAATCGGCAGAACCGTAACTGGACGACAGTCCCTAACCTGAATAAGTGCACAGGGCAGAAGGAGGGGAACACGGGGAAAGACGAACACAGACAGAACAAACACAATAATAGAATAGTCAGCAAGCCAAAGTCGTACCAGGAAGTCACGTCAAAAACCAAAGGAGAGAGCAAAAGCGAAGTCCGAAGTCCGTAGCCAAAGATCCAAAATACACAAGTCACAAGGGTCAAACGCACAGCACTGCTTTCAGAGACTACTCACAGGCAACCTATGACCAGCAGGTTGCCAGTTTAAATAAGTCTCCAAATAGGTCATGTGATGTGGCCAGCATCACATGACCTAATTTGCATAATGAGCGCTGGCCAAAGTAACCAGCGCTCAAAATCATATCAAATTGGTCATGTGGCATGGTCAGCGCCACGTGACCCCTAATACAGTAAATAATAAAATAGTAATAAACAAATACTGAGCGCTGGCTGGACAAGCCAGCGCTCAGAAACCCTGCCTGCTCGTTGCCTAGGGGGGGGGGGAAGAGGACGCCGCCTGCACGACAGCAGGAAGTGTGGTGGGTCCTCCCCGTGCTTCGTTACCAAGGAGACGAGGACGCACAACGCGTCCTTGCTCCCTCCCCACTGCGGAAGTCCAGGCGCGCCACTGGGGAAGCGCACCACCAGCTTCCCATGACACGAACTCTATTCTGTAACCTGACCTGATTAGAGATAGAACCCAAGGGGAGGAAGATATCTTTTCCCAGGCCCAAGTGAAATATTGCAGTCTTTCTCTGACCATACTGCTGGCGTCATTTGTTACACTGCTTTGAAGATTTATCCTGGTTGAACAGGTTCCCCTCCCTCTGGATGTCTGCCAGTGGGAAGTAATCTCTCTTTTCCCCTGGTCTTGTCTGCTCCTCTTTTGCGTACAAAAGGTTGTCGCTGGAAAAAATATTTGGATTCCATTGGGAACCCTTTTTTTCTGTCTGAGGCTTTTTCTAAAATATCATCAAGCACAGGGCCGAAAAGCCTGTATCCTTCACACGGGATGCTGCGTAATCTAGATTTTGATGTTGTATCTCTTGACCAAGGTCTTAGCCATATTGTTCTTCTAGTCGAGTTGGATAAAGCTGCAGATCTTGCTGCCCGTTTAACGACATCAGCAGAGGCGTCAGCAATAGAGTTAGAGGGCTGCTTTAGGACCGGTAAAGAGGCCAAAATATTCTCCCTTGGAGTACCTGAGGTTAGATGTTCTTCCAGCTGAGATAGCCAAAGGGAGAAGGTTCTGGCTGTATAGGTGGCAGCTATTGCTGGTCTAAGGGTAACCGTGTTTGCATCCCAGGACTTTTTTTTTTTAAGATGGATTCACACCTTTAATCCATAGGTTCCCTCAAAAGGGTAGAGAGGATTTATTTTAGATTCTCGCCACTGGAGCGTCAACTTTAGGAGTTTTGTCCCAGACTGTGGAATCCTGTTCTTCAAATGGGTATTTTAATCAGTTTAGAAATTCCTGATCTTTTTTCAGGATCTTTCCATTCATTATACAGGTAAATCAACTTCTTAATTGTGTAATGCACAGGAAATACTCACCTCTTTTTTCTCCAAGCCCCTTAAATAATTGATCTTGGATAGTATGCGGTTCTTTAGTGTCTTCTACATTAATGGTAGCATGAATGGTTTTTAATAAGGCATCTGTTTCATCCACTGAACATAGTGGTCATCCTAAATCATCTTTCAAATAGGCAGAATCATCACATAACTCTCCTCTTCTTTAATGAGTGCTCTGAGGTTTTCTATAATAGAAGGACTTGCTTGTGAAACTACCTTCTTTGTGTATCTGACACAAATCTGCTTTTTATAAGAGGAAGATAACAGCTTCTTGCACAAGGCACATATTTTGCTTTTTAGTGATGGTTCTGTAGATTTCCCAGAAGGCTTGCCCTAAAATACAGAGGGAATTTTAATGAAAAATAATATCCTCTAACTCTGGGCAAGAACCACCACCAAAGGCAAAGGGCTAGTATAAAGAAACAAAGGTATATTGTAAGGCATTGCGACTATCACCCAGTGCATACAGCCGTATATGAGGATAAGCTTATCTTACTGGGCTGAGGGCCCTAGGAGGGTCGGAGATCTTTTTCGCCACATCCGCTTCAGGAGGAAAAGACACCTGGCCACTGCCACACCAACACATAATCCCCAGTGCCAGACTTCATCTTTAAACTGGCACGCCAAGCAATTTCTGGGTTCCCTGTGTCACATGATCTCATCATGTGGTCATGTCTCAACGCCATACAAGCCCCCTTGTGA
This sequence comes from Rhinella marina, assembly GCA_900303285.1. Classification (NCBI taxonomy): domain Eukaryota; kingdom Metazoa; phylum Chordata; class Amphibia; order Anura; family Bufonidae; genus Rhinella; species Rhinella marina. The sequence continues at coordinate 34,845 of ONZH01017641.1, forward strand.
TCACGTGATGTGGCCCTGCACCCGAAGCTCCGCTCACCTCCAACCTTTCCAGGGACAGGAAACAACTGGAGGAGGTAAAGGGGAGGGGGCTTTTAAATTGTTGGTCTCCATGTTGTTTCCTGTCCTGTCCCTGGGAGACCGGATATCCTCCTGCTGGTGCCGTTGTGGAGGCATATGGGAAAATATGCCTAATAAAGGTCTATTTCTGTTTAATAAATGATTCCCAGTATATATTGGGGGTGGGAGTGAGACTCATTGCAGTAATTCTTTGTACTTACTTTATAAGTAGCGGGTGCAATGATGGGGAACGGTGATCATGCCACCCCCTCCATTAAACCCCACAGATGCCGCGTTCACTGATGACCGCGGCATCTGAGATGAACATTAAGGGTCAGGGTCATCAGAGGTAAATATGTGGTGGAAAAAAATACCCACCTTATCCATTTGATTGCAAAGAGGCTGCCATGGCCATCTTGATTGAAAATCCAGTGGGAAATCTTGTGCAGCGTGTGATGCCATAACATTGGCCAGGGTGGTGATGTCATACGTCACCACGCGCAATTTTGCGTTGCATCTTCAATCAAGATGGCTGCGGTGGACTCGTCGCGTGCAAATAGATAAGGTAAGTATGTTTTTTGTGTTTTTTTTCTGCCATTTTAGGGAAAATTGATTTGTTACCATGAATCACAAGGAAATTCGTGTTTGCTGCAAATCAAATTTTCCTGAAATTTGGATCAAAGTCCACTTTCTCAACTTCAATTCTCTCAACACTAGTTACAACACACAGATTTTGGTGTCTTTATGGTTATTGGCTACAAAAGCCTGCAGAGGAGCCGTGAACACAAACAAGCAGAAAACTTTTGATCAACACTAGTCAGGCTAGGTTCAGTTCTGCTGCCAAATTCCAGTGCTGTGTTTCTCGGCATAGGAATTGAATAATGGAATCTCTGGATCTGGCATATGCTTGCTCACAAAAGATCCCATTCACTCTAATAGGGTCCATCAGGTTTCTGGCATAAATACTGGCATTCTGACAGAGGTATTTCATCTGCGATGGAGGATCCTGGCAGAACATCCACCACAAATGTGAACTTATCCTTAGCTTCCTTTTGTGTATAAGATATATTAAAGCAATTAAAGGGGTTATCCCACGAATAATGTAAAAAATGAAAATCAGACATCATGTAGTACATGACAACCTCTTTCTAAGAAAGCAAGAACCAGCCCTGTACCTCACATGGATCCAGAGATCTCCACATTCATTGCTCTGCTAGATTCATATCAAGCTGACAGCTCGGGGAGTGTCTTTTCTGCTGCAAGCTCAGGAGGCGTGTCCATGTTCACCCTATCACAGCTCAGGAGGCAGTTAAAAGTTGAAACTGAGCATGTGCGGCCTGCTCAGTGAGCAGGTCAAAGAAATAAGAAAGTAAGTGCTCCTATACAGATACACTTTATTGAATAACTCAGTAGCTGTACAAAATTTTTAATGACATGCAATTACAAAAGTATTCATATCCAGGTGCTGGTTTGAAAACTGTATAAAAATTTTTTTCGTGGGACAACCCCTTTAAATAAATCTGATGCGAAAGTGGACATAATCTTTACTGGTCATGTGTTTTTCAGGAGGAATGTCTCAAAGAACTGACAATGTCCAAGCAGGGGGGACTTACGTCAGAAGATTTCAGAGTGCTTGTAAGTCCTCACTTTTACAGTGTGATAAATGGATAAGTTTGAAGAGCCCTTTACACCGCCATAACTTTGTCTTTTGCATCTAGTGTTCACCTGGGTAATGATATTGTAATTTGAAAGTAAAATGTTATGGTCATGCATGCAGTACTTTTTTTTTCTGTTTAAAAAAAACGGACCTGACACAGAAATGGTTCAAACATATGCCAAATGTGCATAACAGATGCACGTGATCCTTTTTTTTTTTTTTTTCTTTTTTTACAGGATCAGGTTTTTTTTTCTTTATTTTTCTGTTTGTTTGATGGATCAGAATGGAAAAATAACAGTGATGTGACTCCCCCTTACATTTTATATGCTTCATTTTGGGATAATGCATTTAAAAACTGTTACTCTTTCTTTGGGGGGAAGGGGGCAGCTAGAAAAAAGAGTTTCACTTTTATGGCATTAGCTGTGGTACGTAAATGCCATTTTAACTTCTGCAACTCAGTATGATTAAAGAGATACAAAATGTTCGATTTTTTGTTTTGTTTTAATACTTTCGTACAATGCAAACATTTTAACATGTTTGTTTTTATGTAGCCATACTCTGAGAGTCATCACTTTTTTTTCATTTTTTAATCAACACAGCTACAGTATGTGAGGGGTTGTTTTTAACGATAGGAAGTATAGCCTTCATTGTACTATTGTGGGGTACCACTTATGGTTGCTTGATCACTGACATGATACACTGCAATCCAGCACTTTTGTTTTGTTATGACTGTCAGTGTAAATAAACCACTAGGCAGACCTAGGAGCCTTCATAAGGTCCTCAGCTGTCGTGAAAGCCATCAGCACCCTGTAATCACATTGTGAAGATGCTGGTGGGGTGATAGAGGAGTTCTCTCTTTCAACTTAGCTGCCACGGTCACAATTGACCATACCGCCCAAGTATCCTGGATACAGCTGGACAGTGCCTGATTGCATGTTCCTGCTCTGTGATATATAATAGGTTCCCGCAGTTCCCATGTTTCACCAGCAGGTGATCCAGTTTCAAATTCATATAGTGTAGTAGTGTATCTGGTCTGGCTTTATTCCTTTGTCAAATCCCAAGGCTTGTTGGAAAGTTGGATTTTGATTCATAAGGAGCCACGTCTGATAGGTGACGCTGGCCGAAGTGGTTTTTTTTTTTTTAGAGATACTTCTTTGTTTCCCATGGAACATTGCCTATAAGTCTCCAACAATGCAGTACTTTCAGTAAGTCTCCATAAAGGACTAGGGTTAAAAAAGAAGGTCCTGAATGGAAGAGAATGACCTCCAAGGTATTATTCCCTGGAACACTGCCTGTACTATGCAGAAAAAGCTTAAGGAGTTAAATGGAAGGCTAAAGTCTTGGTGTAGGGCAGAAGGATTTTGGTCCCTAGAAAACTCAGCCAAACTAATATTAAAGAACAATACGCATACAAAATTTAAGGAATTTACATTCTTGAAACTGAATGTGGAAAATGAAATAGTAATTTAACATGTATATTCATCAATGCCATTAGTTTAGTAAGCAAAATGTTAGGTGGGGGCTTGAGTCCAATGTAGTGAAGGAAAACATTGTTTTAGTTGGTGCGGCTGAGATGTGGCTAGACTCTTCACATGGCTGAGTTGTTAATCTTCAGGGTTTTACACTCTTTAGGAAGGGGCAAATAGGAAAGAGGTGGAGTGTGTTTATATGTAAGGTGTGATAAGGTGAGTGTGAAAGAAGCAATTTTGGGTGATGATAGCAAGGGTGGAAATGCAAAGGGAAGTAAACAATGAAAAAATATTTTTTGGTGTACTCTAAATAACCCATCCAACATCACAAAGGATTTAGAACAGTGGTTCTCAACTCCAGTCCTCAGGACCCACCTCAGGATTTGGGAATATTCCACAGAATGAATACCTGTGGTAAGTCCTGATGGATGGACGCTTACTATATCAGCTGCTCTATATTAAGGAAATCCTGAAAACATGACCGGCAGGTGGGTCCTGAGGACTGGAGTTGAAGGTCAGCTATATAACCAAATGGAGCGGGCTGCTTAGGCGGGTACAATGGTGAAGATTTAACTAACCAGATATTGATTGGCAAGGCAGTACTGGGAAATTAAAGAGAATCTATAACCTCTTCTGACATGTCTGTTTTAGTAACTACTTGTGTTTCCCATGTAATAATGTATATGGAACATATACTGTATTTTTATGACTCCATGTTGTGCAGTCCCTTTATATCTTGCTAGAATGAATGAATTGCTGTAACTTTGCAATGAACATCTGTACTCGTGTTACCAGATGGGGGTGTGCTCCTGCACATTCTGACATTATCCAATCAGTATTGCCAGTGTCAGGCTGTGCATGAATATCCCCCAAATGGTAATACCCATTTGGAGCTAATTTCAAACAGCTAGTAAGGCGTTCATAACGTGTAGCAGAAATAATAGAGGAATAATAGTAGGTTACAGGTCCCTTTTTAAGGTGATCTTGGAAAAAAACATGGTCCCATGTTGTAAGTGGCTCCAAACTGACAGATGAGGCCAACACAATTAAGCAGGCTAGCACAAAATACTGCCCCAGCAGAACCAAACACCACAGTGGAGTTCAGCAACCAGACCACAGGGGTAGTATGTGAGCTTGGTGGGCCGATGGGTGTAGTAGTTGTTTACTCACGGTTAGCAGAGCTCCCAGTACCCATGCATAGCACAGGTTTGCTGTTGCCGGCTATAATGCTCAGCCAGAATTCTGGTTGCTGTGTCAGCTGGTCATGGTCTCAGTATTTCTCAAATGCAGTCTGGATAGTTGTGACTTGAAACCCGGTGTCCAATAAGGCAAAAAAGGGAACCCATTGATTCAACGAACCACTTTTGGACAAGGTCCTACATATCTGGGCATCCAGCTGCGATCTTCTGGACCTATTGCGACCTCTACCAAGTGGCGGTCTTTGGCCCTGGGGGTAAACTTTTTAACTGCCAGCACATCCTTTCTGCATGGCCTGGCTTGTGACAGTGTCTACAAATAGGTTGCTTTTGCTTGTCAAAGCGGTCTGTAGGTCATCTACCATGATTTCTGGGATAAGTCTCTTTATCATCAGGAGGGAATTGTTTCCTTGGTAACGGTGTTTCATCCTCCAGCAATAGGGGTTTCTCCCACTCTTCCAGCTTTTGGCATACTTTCTCCAGACTTTTGATTAAGACGTTGACTTGATTTGTCAGAGCAGCAACTGCATCAGGAACTGGAGCTCGGGCTTTCTGACTAACTATGGGGTGACATTTTGGAAATGTAGAAGGCTTATTCACAGACATTTCAGCAGGTCTAGCAGGCTATGGTTGTGGGTCTTTCCCCAGAATACTGATAGCTAGTGCTTTGAAGTCTAGGAAGGTAGAACGTGGATGATGTGTAGCTAACATTTTAAACTGGTTCTTTAAGGTTTCTGTTCTAACACCTTCAATGAATTGTTCCCTCAGCATTTTATCCTGATCCTCAGTTTCATGAGGGACTACCTGTATAAGGCTACTTTCACAATAGCGTTTTCTTTTTCGGTATTGAGTTCCGTCATAGGGGCTCAATACCGGAAAAAAACGCTTCAGTTTTGCCTCCATTCATTGTTAATGGGGACAAAACTGAACTGAAGACAACAGAATGCTCCTAAAAGCATTCAGTTCCGTCTCCAGAATGCTGTCTGTGTGTATGTCTATGTGTGTGTGTATGTGTGTGTGACACGTGTGAGGCCGGAACCGTGCTGCCGCTAATGTGAAAGAGGCCTAACAGCTCGCAGGGCTTCCTGTAGGGATAATGCCAAGTCTGAGTGATTCACCCAGCTGCTGTCTCTTGCTGAATAATCTCATCTTGACTTCTGACACAGTCCTGGGTTCAAAAGTGGTGTAGAGTCGTTCAAATATCTGGTCCACCGTTCTTTAAGCTTGGCCAGGATTTCACTCTCTAGCAGGAACAGGACGGGTCTCTGGCTGTAAGTCGAGCAGAGGAGGAGGCAGAAGAGATTTGTCAGCGCTTCTGCCTTCTCAAAGAATGCTCTGCACGGTAGACCCAGCGATCATGTAATCTCTGAGTGTCTTAGGGGGCAGAGGAGTGCAGACCTGTAGCGTCAGTAGATCCTAATCAGCTCTGCTTACAAAGCTCCCCCAGCAGGCTGGTTTTCCCTGTAACTGGACCTTTTGGGGACAAATTATGTGGCAAATATATATAAAAAAGTTAAAAAATCATAACATTTTTTTAAACTCAATAAAACAAAAAAATACAAAAATACAAATAAAAGGAAAAAAAGAAAAAAGTGCAAAAAAAAAAATTTAAAAATCAGTGTCCTCCAGAAGTCTTTTAAATAATTCTTGGGGGACATATTGTTGACAAAAAAATGTAACAAAAAAATATAAAAAAGAAAAATACAAGTAAAAGAAAAAATAAAGAGGAAAAAGTGCAAAATAAAATTGTTCACTGCCCCCCAATGGTCTTTTTATGACCTCCTGGGGACATATTATGTGGCAAAAATATATCTTTTTAGGAGGAAATAGAATGATGTGACAATGTGACCCCCAGACCAAAAAAGGTTATATACCCCTGCACTAGAGGCTCTGCTCTCCTTGCAACTGCCACATTTTCTGCATTTTGATTGACTTTAGGAGAAGTCAGGGTCAGATGTTATGATGTTTTCAATGCCTGGTAATGTGAACCAGGGACGTAGCTAAAGGCTCCCCAAAGTTCCAACTAATAATTCTCTGCCAGAGTGCACTTGTTAGTAATAGTGCCCTCAACAGTACTAATGTCCCCACTGTGCCCTAGAAGTAGTAATGCTTCCAATGTGCCAGTAAGAAGTGCCCCCAATAATGTGCCAGTAAGAAGTACCCCCATAGTACACCCCAATGATATGCCAGTAAGAAGTGCCCCCATTTTATAACTATATAAATATATATAAAAGTACAAAATATATGGTGAAAAGCTGTTCTATGTAAATCCTCCTCAAACGACAATGGGGCACTGCCTCCAGCTGGAGAAGAAAAAGTTCAGTCTCCAGAGGTGACAAGGCTTCTTCACCATAAGAACAGTGAATCTGTGGAATAGTCACCTCGGGAGGTGGTAAGAGCAAGAGCAATAGATGGTTTTAACTACTTGGAATTAAATAACATAAAAAGGGTTGTCCACATTATTCTTAATAATGCATTATGCATTATTAATTCAAACTGCCTGAGCCCTGATAAAATAATAAAAGTACTTCTACTTCCCTTTCCAGACCACTGTGATTCAGCTCTGCCGTTCCTTCCTATCCCCAGGATGTTGTAGAGAGATGTATGATAAATCAGGGGGGATATTTTCTATATCTAGGCTTTTTGTGAGGGATATAAGTTATATCTGGGCTGTATCGTTTCGCTGAGTTCCTGATTGGACATGCTTAAAGAATTGGCTTAATACGTTGAGAGGTATAAATATATTTGTGCTTTTTATCGCTACAGATTATTTGTATGAATTATGGAAGCAAAGATCAGAATCCAGTATCAAAGCTGTGGTTTTACCAGAAGACAGCTCCAGACGTTGGTATAAAAATTCCACAAGACCAGGTAGGACCTGATGTTGGACTTTCATTATCATGCAAAATTGAGGCATTCAGTATGAGCCATTACTGCATGGAGTGGAGTTTTAAAAAAAGTAATCATGAAAATAAAATGTCCATTTTGTTCTGTTTTCTATGCTACATACATGACCGCTGCCACTGCTGAGTATTTTTTTCAGGGGGTTCTCCAGTACCATTGTGATTTTTTTCTCTTTACCAAATAGTCCAAACGATGCATATTTATACCCCAATTAGCTCTTTTTAATGTCTGTGCTTTCCTTCCCCTCTTCTCAGCATCAGTGCAGTATATTTACATGGCTGTACCTCTGTTTCTCCAGCTTCCTGCTGGGTTTGTTAACCAAACCCAGAATGCTTTGCTCTATAATACTTCTCAGGGCTTGCCCCAAATACCACACTGTTCCCTCTGTATTAGTCTTACCCAACACACCTCCGCTGACCATGTAAGTACCCCCATGCTTTGATTCAGCTGGTCCCTCTTATTATTATTTACATCTTATTATTAGACTGCTAGATCACATCTCAGTCCACAGAAGCTTATCTCCAACTCTGTTATACAATTTCTCTTACAGTACAGAAATACCCTATATGTGGTTGTAAGTTGATTCGTGGACACACATTAGGCCTCAGAAGGGCAAAAGTGTCATTTGGAGTTTGCAGGGCACATTTTGTTTTTCGGGACTATGTTGCATTTGCAGAGCCCCTGAGGTTCCAGTGCAATAGACAACCTCAAAAAGTGACCCCCCCCCCCCCATTTTGGAAACTACACCCCTAAAGAAATGTACGAAGGAGTGTAGATATTATGGAGGCACTCACTAGAACGCAGGAGGCTGGGGAGGGAAGCGCTGTGAGCTATGTACTTACCCCTCCTCCTGCTAGCTGTTCTCAGGTCCTGCGCTGCTGTGTCTTGGTTGCCTGCAGCATCAGGGCATACAGCGCGCACTTGGACCTGACGCTGCAGGCTGTCAGGTGACTGCAGCAAGGGCCCTGAGAAGAAATGATTGCCGGGAGACCGGCGGAACAGGAGAGGTAAGTTATTTATGTATTTTTTTAAGTCTGATCTGAGGTCTGATATAGGGAATCTGAGGTCTACTGGGGGTCTGGAGGTCTGGTCTGAGGTCTGATATGGGGGTCTAAGTCTAATGGGGGTCTGATATGGGGGTCTGGATGTCTAATGGGGTCTGATATGGGGGTCTGGAAATCTAATGGGAGTCTGATGGAGCTTTGGAGGTCTGGTCTGGGTTCTGATATGGGGGTCTGGAAGTCTAATGGGGGACTGATATAGGGGTCTGGAAATCTAATGGATAATGGCGGTCTGATATAGGGATATGGAGGTCTAATGGGGTCTGGTCTGAGGTCTGATATGAGGAGGGTCTGGAGGTCTAATGGGGGGTCTAATCTGAGGTCTGATGTTGGGGGGTTCTGACATGAGGTGTAATGGGGTGTGATCTGAGGTCTGATACATGGGGGTCTGTTCTGAGATGGGGTTTCTGACATGGAGGTCTAATGGGGGTGTGATCTGACATCTGATATGGGGTCTGACATAGAGGTCTAAAGAAGGTCTGGTCTGAGATGGGGTCTGATCTGAAAGTTAAGGGGGTATTTTTGTTCTGGTGCACTGAATCTGTGTGGTACCAGTATTTTCAGGGGGACTATTTTTGCAGGATAGTATTGGGGGGTACAGCTGGCACGGTATTAGGCTTGGCATGATGGGGTGTTCAGAAGCTGGGGAGGATGATGGAAAAGTAAGAAACAAAGATGTCTGTCTGTCAAACTCTGCAGAGAGAAGGGATGGCTGAAAGAAATCATCATAGCAGTCTGGTCTGAATGGAGAAGATGAGGATAGAGAATGTCTACATCAAAGGAGACGTCACTGGATGTAAGAGGTACATATGTGGGGCTGTATTACCCTGTATGATCAGTAGCGCTGTATGTCTTTAACCCCTTAAGGACCCTGGGATTTTCTATTTTTGCGGTTTCATTTTTAACTCCCTGCCTTCCCATAGTCCTAACTTTTTTATTTTGTCCGTTCACATAGCCTTATGAGGGCTTATTTTTTGCGGGACAAGTTGTACTTTATAATGGCACCATTTACATTTAGATGCCATGTAGTGGGAAGCAGAAAAAAATTCCAAATGGGGTTGAATTGGGAAAAAACGCAATTCTGACAAAAGTTTTTATTTTATTTTTTTTACGTCGTGCATTATGTGGTAAAATTGGCCTGTTATCTTCATTCTCTAGGTCAACGATACCACACTTGTATATTTTTTCTTGTGTTTTGATACTGAAAAAAAATTAACATTTTATCACCATATTCTAACCCCTATAACCTTTTTGCAGTTATGTGTACAGGACTGTGTGAGGGCTCATTTTTGCAGGACGATCTGTACTTTTCAGGGATACCAATTTAAAGTGTGTGTGACTTTTTGATCACTTTTTATAAAAAAATTATTGGGTGTTTTTATTTTTTGTCCCCTTACGCCATTTGTCATATGCGATTAATATTGTTATATTGTAATTTTATAGGCATTTTTTTTATTGCAAAGGGGGGTGATTTGAACTTTTATATTTTTTTATATTTATAAAAACTTTTTTTTACTTTACCCAAGTCACCTTGGGTGACAATAACTGGCAATCATAAGATTGCCCATAGTGTTCTTTGATGGCTATATAGCACTTCATTTGCTCATTAGTGATCAAAAGCCTGCTTGAGGCTTTGGACTATTTCAGCGTACTATTTTAGCGTAGATTCGTCCCCGGGGAACGCTGTTACCGGACTGGAGCGTGTGGCTTCCAGTTCCGGATTGCGCAGATGTCGTGGTCACATCTGACCACAGCATCTGAAGGGGAAAATGTATGCACTCAGCCTTATCGCTGATCGCATACTTGTGCCCCGGGTGTCTGCTATTTAAAATAGCAAAAACCCGGCGGTTGAGCCACCCGCTCACACGCTGGCATCTTTAGGGATAGGAAAAAAATTTCAAACAGCTGATCGGAGGACCTATCCTGAGGATAGGTCATCAGTAGTAAAAAGAGGACAAGGGAGGGAGGGGCCCAAGCTGAAATCTTGCACCAGGGCCCCTGAGCCTTTAGGCACGCCCCTGTTCAGTTATGTTTTGTGGACCCATTCACATGAACTGCTATTAAGGCAGCAAACGGCTCTTCGGACACAATCATGATGGGAGAAAGTTGTTATAGGAAGATATGGGGTACGCAAAGCACAGGAGTACATCCATGTAGATGTTTGCCCATTCCTCCATCCTAAAGGATCTGCCATTGGTTTGAGTCTTCCACTACCTCAGTAATGATTTGGTCTCCTGGGATCGAACCATGGTCCTGTTACGGGATGCATTCTTGTGCTAATAGGAAAAAAATTTCTGTTATAGGGGCTTCAGGTTTCTCAATTGAGGCTGACATAAGACCTAGTACTTTTTTCCTGTTAGTCTAGTCTCACTATCCTCTTGGTGGTCAGCTTGCTGCTGGAGTTTTTGGGTATGGAACTCGACTGGATTTCTTCAGACATACAGTATTACGCATACCTCCCAACCACCCTGGATCAACTGGCTGTTCTGTAGTCCTAGGAGGGTTGTGGCATGTCCTACTTTATCTGCATCCTGAGGACACAACTACAGTTGAATACAATGGTGAAGCTGGGAGGCGTCAGCCCATGTTCCCCTGATGAATGGAGAACATGTTTTCTGCAGAAGCAGGCATGATTCAGTGACATCATCATGCCTGCTGATCTGAGCAGGAGAGTCCACAAGCTTTTGATCATTCCCTGACACAAGCTCTCTCCTATTCAGCAGGTGTGCTGACATCACTGCATCAAGCCTGTTGCTGAGGACAGTATTACATTTTTTATTTAATTACCACTACAAAGGCAGCATTACTGTAAGGGGGCTGCACTGCTGTAAGGATGCAGGAATACTGTAAGGAGGAACTAAGGCATACCTCCCAACCGTCAAGGATCCGGTGGGACATCCCCGGATTTCAGTGGCTGTCCCGCACTCCTGGTACAGGGGAGTTATGTCCCACTTTCAGGCAGCTGTCCCTGCTTCCATAGAAAGTAGAGACCGCTGCCTGTAATGATGAAGGAGAAAGCCAATGGCTCCCTGCTCCATCATTCCTCCCCCCTGTCAGTGCTCCACACTTCTAGTCTGTGCAGGGGGCGGGGATGGCCGGCAGTCAGCCTCTGCTCCTCCTCCTCCTCCTACACAGACCAGAGCAGCCGATGTGGATGCTGCTACTGAAGGAGGTGAGTATGTAATTTAGTAGTTTTTTTTTTTGTGTGTGTAAAGGGGTACAGTCCTGGGCATATTTCTAAGGGAAGCACAGCTTGGTATATTATTGTGAGGCGGCACATAACTGGGCATAATCTGTGAACGGGGCATAATGCTCACATAAGTACTGTGTGGTGGCATAAAGGTGGAATTATTACTATGTGTGGACATTCATGGGACTGGGAGGGATTAGGTGTTTAGTTATGTTTTGAGAGGAGTTTGAGACGTGAACTAGTGCAAAAAAAATTAGCCGCAGTGCAGTTCGCATGCCGCACATAGTGTACCTCTTTTCAAAAGTTGGCAGATATGCTAGGGGGGCTGCACTACTGTAAGGGGGCAGTAAGGACAGTACTACTGTAAAGGGAACACTAAAGGGACAATACTACTGTGTGGGGGCTCTAAAGGTGCCTTCTTACTGTGTGGGGGCAAACTACTGTTTAGGGCACTGAAAGAACATAACCACTATGTGATGGCACCAGGGAGGCATAGCTATTGTGTCGGTGTGTTAAGGGAGTATTTGACTGTGAAGAGGTATGAATGGGGGACTAATGACTATGTGGGGCACAAAGGGGACTGGGGGGATTGGGCATTTATAGATAGGCATTGTGGCCTAGTGTAAAAAAAAATAAAATAAATTGCTCCCTCCTTGGGCTTTTCAGAAATTGGGAGGGATCATGTATCCTATACCAGATCTTCCAGGGTTCTCACAAGCCAACTTCATTGCTTTATTGTTATTATTCTGTTTATTGCTTTATTGTTCTTCATGCCTCTGTCTGTGGTGCAGGCTATAGGCCCCCTCCGGCCCTGCATTCCAGGTAGTCACAATGTTGTCATTGCTTTGTGACCTCCTGCACCATTTTACAGCATCATTGGCATCAGGCCTAGTGGCCTAAGAGGGTGAAAAGCAGAGCAGGGAGTCATCATCTACTGTGCCCCTTCACAGAATTCAACTGTATTTCCACCCACAAGCCAAAAAGCAAAATGTCAAGCATGAATACCCCAGAAAACAGTCTCAACAACCTTGGTAAATGAGTTTTAATTTATTATTTACTTGACTCCCTTATTATAGCGCTGACATATTCTGCAGCACTTTACAGACATTATCACAGTTTGCTGTCCCCAATGGGGCTCACAATCTAAGCTCCCTATAAGTATGTCTTTGGAGTGTGGCACGAAACCAGAGAACCTGGAGGAAACCCACACAAAGACGGGGAGAACATACAAACTCCATGCGGATGTTCCATGTCTTAATGAGCACAAAACATGGATTGTGGTCAAGAGAGCAGAGTTATTAAATGCATGAAGTGGCAACTCTAAGAACCTGTCATATTTTTTTACCTTTTAAATTTGACACAAACAATATTCATTGCCTTAAAAATCATGTATATATTTGTTTGATTATAGGTTTCACTGATGCTCCCAGGAGTATATCAAGAGCAGTTTATTCGTGTCTACTGTACAAAAACTGATGAGAAGAGTCTGAAAGCCACCAAGGATTGTTTTAAGGAGTGGTGCAAAACAAAAGAGTTTGAAATATCAGGTATGTGATTGCATGCTCCAGACCTTCTGGTTCACAAAGAAGCAGTAAATAACACTGATCCCAAAATGTTCACAGAGAACAGTTGGGATCTGTGTTTAAGAAAAATTAAACTAAGATTGGTGTTTGATGTTTCAAAATTGAAAAAAAGAAACAAAAATCTTTAAGATCCAGTCCTTAAAAAAAGCTTAAACAGCTTTGTCAGTTCTTATTTGCAATCAATTTGTTCAAAATTCTGTGGTTATTAATATCTGTTTATTTATAGTAGTCAGAGTGCCATTACTTGATACACAGCTCAAAATAAGCATAACTGTAAACCCCTTAGGACCAATCAAGTTTTGGCAGTGACATTTTAATAGTTCTTATTTTTATTTCAATCAACATAGCTGTATGTGGGCTCGTTTTTCAAGGGTTGCATTTTTTACAGCACCAATTAGGGTTCCATATGTTTTGTAAAACTGTAGAAAAAATTCTTTGAGTGGTAGAATGGAATAAAACACAATTCTGCCAATGTTTTTTGAGTTTAGTTTTAGTGGCATTCTCTCTGCTGTAACAATGACATGAGAACCTTATTCAGTGGGTGAAAGCAAAATGTTAGTTTGTTTTATTGGTTTTAAAAATAATTCATTAAAAACTTTGTTTTGTGTCACTATCTTCTGACTCCCAAACTTTTTAAAATCCTTCTATGAACTGAAATGTGTGAAGGCTTGTTTGTTTTCTTTCTTTCCGATGTGTTTGTTGGTAAGGGGAGGGTAGGTAGCTGTAGACTTTATTGGTAGTATGCCTCAAATGTCAGTCTCCTGCTAAAATAACCCATACCCCCCAAAAAAGCTTCCTGTTGTATTGCTAGCCAAGTCCAGATTACCCAATATTGGACATGTAATATACCAAAATTTAGTGTACTCAAAGACCTATATAAATACAAAAAATCTACTTTAGGGTAATACTATATTACTATCAGAAAAAAAGCTAAATGGCAAAAATGTATTAAAAACTTTTCTCAAACTATAAGGCTACTTGCTTACAGGAATAAATGTTATGTATATTTTCCATAATGAATCCACATGTGGATTTGTCATGACTTTCAGCATCCTTTTTTTGTTTTCTGTTCTTCTGAAGGGTCAGAAGATTGTTAAACAAAACTGTGAACCCAGCCTAACATCATAATGGTATATGGTAAGTCCCCATGCTCTCTCTAGTGTAGGCTGAAGGCATCCAGCATGCTATTTTTGACATCTACCTTTAGGACATCAGATATATGAAAGCAATATGAAGAAATTAGTCAAAATAGAAATGTGGAGCCAGAAAAGCATGATAATAAAAAGTGAAGATTCACTTTTAAAGGGTTTTGTACTTTAAAAAGAGGTTTTTACAGGACTTATAGGAATCTATCACCAGTTTTATGCTGCCATCACCTTTAAATTCTAACAGCTCAAGCGCATGCCAATGAGTACCCATATTCAGTAGAGAGTAGAGATGAGCGAATCTCATATTTTGAAATTCGCAGTCGCTTCGTTTGGTGGTAAAAGGTGAATTGCGTTATGGATTTTGTTACCACGGACCATAACGCAATTCCATGATGGAATGCATAACGGAATGTCTTTAGAGGCATTCCGTTATTCATTCCGTCATAATAGAAGCCTATGGCCTGCATAATGGATCCGTCAGGGGAGAGGACTCCCCTGCATAACGGAAATGGGACGGATCCGTTATGCAGGCCACAGACTTCTATTATGATGGAATGAATAACGGAATGCCTCTAAAGGCATTCAGTCATAGAATTGCGTGAACGAATTTCATAACATGAAATTCGCTCATGTCTATTCATGCTCTCCCCGCCCACTTGCCTCTAACAGGTTTTATTCCATATGAATCAGCAGCAGGTGGGCAGGGAAAGGCGTGGGCTCATGAATATGGGTAGTCGTTGGCATGTGCTGGAGCTATTCAGTACAAGATTTTGGCAGAAAGGCTGGGACAATTAAAGTAACCCGGCATTTTGTCACTACTTGATGTTGCCCTTAGTTAGGACATCATAAAATTGGTGACAGATTTCCTTTAAGTATTGATGACCTATCCTTTGGATTAGTCATCAATATTTGATCAGTTTGGGTCAACTGACAGCAATGTCTGCACACTGCTGTGGAATATATAAGCATGGTATAAGTACTGTAAATATAATACCAGACAAAGCATATTTGGCCATGATGCTACGTCTAGTAGATCTTTGAAAGGGCTGCAATAGGCTATGCATATATAGTAGTAACATTTGTGGGCTACACTGATTATGACACAACCCCTCTTCCTAGAAATAAAGTCTCCACATTTCTGTTTCAGAACGCTGAGAAGATTCATATTTGAACTTCACACAGATTGCCTAAAGACGACTGCAGCAGCTTATTATTATCTTCACTTTCTTCCACATAGCTCAGCACTTGTATCAAGAAGATACTCTACATAGTTTAAAGGGGTTGTCCCACAAAAAATATTCTATAGCTTTTAAACTAGCACCTGGATCTGACAACTTTTGTAATTGCATGTAATCAATAATTTAGCAGAGCCAATTAGTTATTCAATAAAATATATCTGTATAACGTCACCTGCTGTTTGTTCTTTTTCTTATTTCTTTGACCTGCTCACTGAGATGGCCGCACATGCTCAGTTTCATCCTTCACCTGCCTCCTGAGCTGTGATAGGGAGAGCTGAGACACGCCCCCTTGAGCTGTCAGCTTGATATAAATCTAGCAGAGAAATGAATGGGGAGATCTCTGGATCCATGTGAGGAACAGAGCTGGTTTTAGCTTTGTTAGAGGTTGTCATGTACTATATGATGTCTGATTCCCATTTTTTACATTAGTTAGGGAATAACCTCTTTAAAGGGTGCTTCCAAGCACCTCCACTTTTCATATTGAAGTCTTTACCAGTTCCCACAGTTTGTTCAATCTGGTTGTTCATCTATATCCTTCACTCCTGTGTCAAGGGGCTCTTTAACAGTGCATTGTCTAGCTTTATGAGAAATCCTCAGTTGTTTCACCTCACACATTGGTGCCATATTGGTAGGATATGGCACCAAAGTCAGATGGGTGCAGGTCCCGAAGGGGGGACCCACACCTATCTTTAGAACTGGGCCCACAAAGAGAGTATGTACCACGTATGCACTGCATGCTCTTTATTTACTTCTATGAGCGTTTCAAAAATAGCTGATTGAGCACGAGAGGTTGTCTCGTTCTAGAGACTTGCACCTATCTGACGCTGGTGGCATATCCTAGCGTGGCCACCGCTATGGGACTACAGGAAATAGCCAAGCCAACTCTCAGATATTTTCGGAGCTCCCATAGAAATAAATGGAGGGCAGCAATGCATGCCCAGTGTGCCCTCATTCACTTTGGGGCTCAGTTCTAGTGCAGAACCAACCCCTACTTGACATTAGTGGCATATCCTAGCGATATGTCACCAATGTCTGAGGTGAGACAACCCCTTTAATTGTCATCATACTTACTTAAAATGTTAATTTCCTGGAGTCCTTGGCAGCATCATGGGGTTAATATCCCCTTTACTAGGTTTAATAGAAAAGACGCATTATCAAGAATGGGGACACCAGAACAATTAATTAAGCCATCAGATTACTGACCCCTTTCAGCTATAAAGAGGGATTAGAATATAGCACATATGT
Organism: Rhinella marina; assembly: GCA_900303285.1. Lineage (NCBI taxonomy): Eukaryota > Metazoa > Chordata > Amphibia > Anura > Bufonidae > Rhinella > Rhinella marina. Next base: position 51,593 of record ONZH01017641.1, read on the forward strand.
ATTTTTATGAAGCAATAACAATTTAATGGGAGAATAATATGTGCTGCCTACAGACTCCTGGAAATGAAAATTTCACGTAAGTAAATTTACCACTTCCTGATCATCCTACAGCAGCACCATGCGAAACAAAAGCAATAAGTAAAAAAAAAAAAAAAAAAAAAAAAAAAAAAAAAAAAAAAAAGAGAGAGAGAGGGCTCCAACTGTTCACCGCTAATTCAAGCCTTTTTGTTTCCAACAACCGAAGCCTCAGCTGACAAAACATTGAGTCTATAATGTTTAACAAAGGTGGAAGGAGATGACCAAGTTGCTGCATTGCAACTCCAGTTTAGAGGTACACGACCAACTGCTGCCCATGAGGCAGCTGTTGATCTTGTATCTTGTAGAGGCGAATCTAATCCCTCAAATATATAGCACACTCATCGTTTCTCTAATCCTAATCCAAAAATGCAAGTGTTGACTTTGAGCCTTTGTTTCTTCAATTTGCCAGCAAATCCTTAGGTAATAGCGTTTCAGAAGATCTATGCACTTTGGTTCTCTCCAGATAAACAATAATTGTCCTTCTTACATCCAGTGGATAAGGAAGAAGAATCCTTTGAATAAAAAACATGAAGAACTATTTCAGGATTTATATTGGATTCTGTAGGCACTTTGGGCCAAAAATCCTGGCACTGTTCTTAAGATGGCATAATCCGAAAGTATCCTCAAGTATGGCTCTTTATGAGATAAAGCTTGTAACTCACCAATGCTTTTTGTGAGGTAATAGCAAAAAAAAAAAACCTTTATAAGAGATATTTCAAGTCCACATTCTCCAGGGGTTAAAAGGGAGGTTGATAAAGATGTTTAAGGACTAAAGAAATATCCCACAAGGGAACCGGTCTATGATAAGGAGGCCTTAGTTTAGAAAGAGCCCTAAAAAAAATCTAACAATCAATGGATGTCCCGTAAACTTGCCCTCTAACTGGGCATTTATGGCCGTAAAATGAACTCTAAGTATTAGGCTTGAGATGTTTTTGAAAACCTTCCTATAAGATTGATAAGTCCATAGGTAGGCTTCTGTGATTAGACCACTCCACAAAGATCTTCCACACTCTGGAATATATTTTGACAGTTAAGAGTTTTCTTGAGGCCATGAGCGTGTTAATTACTTCCTCCGATAAGCCTCTACACTGATATTTTTCCCTCTCATTCTCCATGACGTTAGATGTAAATTGACCAGGTTTTGATGCAGAAACTCTGTTGCATCAGGAGGTCTTGCTGACTGGGAAATTTCCAAATTGCTACTTTCGAAAGTTCTAATGCGGTGGAGAACCAAGCCCTCCTGGGCCAATATGGGAGAATCACTATGGCTTGGGCATTTTTCTGTTTGATTTTCCTCAGGACTTGGGGAATCATAGTGAAGGCAGAACACATAAATAAACCTGTTTCTCCATAATATCGATAGGCAGTCTACTGCCAGTGGATGATCTTTGTGATTGAGAGAACAAAACATTTGAAGTTTAGCATTCTCCCTGGAGGTCATGACATCTATTTCTGGTGTCCCCATTCTTTTAATTATCTGGCAAGTCAATCGTCTAAGTAGGGTACTATGTATATTCCCTTCAATCTGAGAGATTCTGCTAAGACTGCTATCACCTTGGTGAAGACACGAGGGGTTGATGTGAGCCCGAATGTAAGGCATGTGATTTAAAGATGAGTTTGAGGAGAGCCAGCTATTACAATGCGAAGATGCTTTCTGTGACATTGTCTGATGGAAATATGAAGGTATGCGTCAGACAAGCCTATTGTTGCCATGAAGTCATCTTTTTGGAGAATATTGATCACAGTTTTGAGGGATTCCATCTTGAAATGTTTTTTTTTTACAAAGTGCTTGTTTAAAAAAGTTAGGTCTATGATTAACCTCCATTTCCCCCCTGTCTTGGTAACTGCAAAGATTTGAAAGTAGACTCCTTGTCCCATCTAATGGTAAGGGACAGGTTCCAGAGCCCCTTTGTGTAAAGATTCTTGAAGTCCGTCCCTGATAACTGGACTTGAGTTCGTATTGAGAACAAAACTGTTTTGAGGAATGCATTTTAGTTCTAGTAAATAGCCCTTCTGGACAACAGAATTGACCTATGTGTCTGAAGAAGTTCTTAGCCAGGATGAAAGAAATTTTGATAATCTTTCACTTACTGGAGAGCTGACACCTCTGGCGTCAAATATCCTGCATTTTATTAACAAGAGTCCTTTTCTTGAAGGAGGAATCCTGCTTGCACCTAAAAGCTCTTTGCTTATTAGCTGCTGCCAGATTTCTTTTAAACTTTGGATATATTCTTCCCTTTTCTCTAAAATTGGGTCTGTAAGAAGGCTTCTTTAAAGATTGGGGAAAAGAGACTCCTTTATCTTTACTCAATGATTCTAAGACCTTGTCCAGATTTGGCCCAAGCAACGAGGAAGGATCACCTAGGAACGACATTGTGGAGATCTTGCACCAACTGACTTATCCAAGTGAGCAAAGCCCTTGCGACCGGAGCAGAAGCAAACGCCACTTTTGCTAAAGCGGTCGCTGCTGTATGTACTTTCTTTAACATAGAAATTGCCCTTCTTTCCATTGGGTCAGGTAAGACAGTGGACATTTCAGACAGAAAGATGGCCTTTTTAGACAGTTTTGCTGCAGCAAGGTCCACTTTCGGAGCCATATCCCAGGACAATACCTCTTTAGGATTCAATTTATAGGAGTTTCTGAATCTGCTATTAAGCGCCATATGTTTGTCTGGCTTTTTCTAATGTGATTTGAACCACTCAGATAGCAGGGGATGAATGGGAAACACTTTCTCTTTTGAAGCAGGAGAATACAAAAGACATTTTCTCTCAGACCTGAATAATCCTTTTTTAGCTGCCACTGTTTCTTTTACTGCTTTTAGAAGAGAATAAATCCTATCCTTGGACAGAAGATAATATTCTGCAGACCTCACATCTGATTCTGAATCTGTGATCCATTCATCATTTGAGGTGCAACTAGACGCTGTAGAGGTAGAAGAAACATCTGACATATGCATAGACCTTTTGCTTGATCTTTTGCAAGGCTTTTTCTAAGAGGTTTTTCTTGATTGAAAATTACTAAAGGTTTCATCCAGTTTATTCTGAAACCAAGATAGAACCTTTCTTGCTTGAGACTGAAGAGAAGACTACTGAAGTTCAGCACATGATTCACAGATGACAGAATCTCTCTCCTCAGGGAGGCACTGTTCATATTAAACATAACTCATTCCTTGATTTCCTCTTTCTTTTGACCTGAGGTCTAGAAGAGATATATATCTATATAAGACCATCTGCTACCTTACATGCTGGGGAGACAAGGCGTCGAGCTGGTGCAGAAAATGACAATGTCCCTGCTGGCTTAAGAGCAATCGAAATCTGGTGAGAAACGAGACTCCAGACACAGCCAGCCAAAATCCAAAACATATCTTGTAATCAGATCAATGCGCTGCCCCATCAAAATCTTGTGAAATGCGAGTTTTCATTAACCTGCATACAAAGTGGCAGGCCATTCTAATGAACAGAGCCCAGAATCTCGCGAGAGAGAAACCATAGGCAGAACTGACCAAGCAAGTGCGTTAACTGCAGTGTCATCCACATGAGAGAACATTGAGGCGCCATATTTGAAAATGTTCAACCACCAGTATACAGCAAATCATTGAGGGACAGTAAGTACTGTATACAAAGATTTTCAAATGGGCGAGGGACAGTGTAAGCAGCACTGTATACATCCAAAATAATAAATCCAAATACAGGTGAGGGAAAGCAGACCATTGCAATATACAACTGTAAATGGCTTGTAGTAAATTTCCAAAAACAAACAGTAGAGTGATAACATACACAGTTATACACAACCACATTATTATTATTTTTTTTAAACCAGAATATATAAAATGTGTCCTTTTAAACCTAGAAGAAAAAATACATATGTGCTATGTTCTATTCCTCTTTATAGCAGAAGGGGGCAGTAATCTCATAGGTTAATAAATTGTTCACTGCTTGTTGATGTGTCTCTTCTATTAAACCTAGTAATTACAAGATAATATCTCATTTCTGACAGGCGGAAATGTTTTTCATCAGTCAGAAAATACATTTTTACTCACTGTCACCATAACTAATAGTTTCACACAACTACCTAAGCTCTCAAGGGGTACTAGCTTTCCTTATAGAGCTTCAGCAGGGGCAGGATGTAGACAGATAAGTGTCTATGGTTTGGCCGATATCTTTCAAGGCTCCTAGATACCAGATATGCCCCAGACCAGATCGGCTGGACATTGAGTTATATCTGTATTATAACAACAGATTATTTGACCAATTTCTGTCCAATCAGGCCAATAATTGTTGTGTATAACAAAAGATGTGTGTGTGTAAATGACCATCTGACCATGACTGGTCAGAATATCTGTCAGATAATGTAATACAGCCCTTACAGGGTAGCTACCTATGGGTGGCACTAGAGCAGGGATCAGCAACCTTCGGCATACTAGCTGCTGTGAAACTACAACTCCCAGCATGCATCTTGCTTATCTGTTCTTCTAACTCTCATAGAAGTAAACAGAGCATTCTGAGAGTTGTAATTTTCGATCAGCTGGTGTGCCAGAGGTTGCTGAACCCTGCACTAGAGACAGTTTTCTTCCTTCTGGAGGACAGCTAGCTAATTTCCATATTATTGATCTGATATCTTGTGAATGAGCATAAAGCTACATGTCAGCAGAAAGCCAAGTAAGGAGGAGTTTGTATCAATGATTATGTTCTTGTACATGTCATATCACTCAAAACAATGTTGTAATGAGATGTCACCAAGAAATCAGATCGCTATAGACACAAAGTCAAGCACCATTCTTGTAGTTAAATAGAATTTTAATGACATACATCCCATGTTGACATGATCACATAATTAAAAAAAAAAAAAAATTCCCCAGAGCATCACATTTTTGGCAACGTTCCCTGTCAACCACAATATATAAAAGGAACACTCCACTTTACAATACACAGTTAAAAGGTTTGTAGGACTTAAGTATAGAAAAATTATTTTGCAGTATGTTTGCAGACTCCTTACTAATCTTCTGGAAGGATGTTTTCTTTTAGTTTTCCAATCCTGGACCAACCCTTTAAAATGTTCAGTTCCTTTGTGACTACTTATCACAATTATCCTGAGGAATAAAGAAATCATTTTATGCCTCAAAGTTTTTCCCAATTTGTGCAATCGCCCAGCCTTCCACAAATATATTGTGCTGCAATAAATTTCCATCTCTTCCATGCAAGTAATAGGAACCAACTACTCCAACCCCAAACATATTTATGAATAAAACCCTCTTGATGGCATATGATCGAAGACTGGATGTTACTGCAGGTCAGTCAGATATGCAGCCGACGGGAAACAGGGTTAGCTGCGGTTGCCTCGTAATTGCACTTTTTGCATTTTATTTGGTGTCTGACAATGTCCCAATGTCTTCTTATAATCATCACACAACCTGGTTCTTGTGCATTCACACAACCATATGTATTTTGTGGTCCGCAAAACGCGGATGACGTCCATGTGACAACTGTGTGGCATCAGTTGTTTGGTTTTTTTTGTAGACCCACTGTAATAATGCCTATTCTTGTCCACAAAATGGACAAGAATAGGACAAGTTCTATCTTTTTTGTGGAACTGCAGCATGGACATACGGATATAGATAGAATATGGTGTGTGGTCCACATTTTTTGCAGTCCCTTTGAGAAGAATGGGTCCACATTCGAAAAAAAAAAAAAAGTGGATCGCATGTGGACCAAAAATACAGTCGAGTGAATGGAGCCTTAAGGAAAGTAATAAAGGGAAAACTGAACCTTAGTCCTTCAGAGATTAAGGTGAATTGACACAAGCCAGTTATCAGGAAGATTATTGGGAATGACTGTTCCTGTGAATGCTTGTTCCCTTCAATCCGCCTGTGTAAAGGTGCCACTGATCGTTCATCGGGTGATTGAACCGCTTGGTCATTGAGTGATCCTGTAGTTCGTGTAGACACATCAATCATTGTTTCTGGGCAGCAGATCTAAACTAGCTTCCTTCCCAACAATCGGCTGCTACACTGCTCAGTCTAAGCTCGCCTTTAGGTTTAGTAAAAGTATACACCTAGGGTAATTATTACATTTTTTGGTGTTAAATGTGTTTTTGGTTGCATTCATATCCTGACTGCAGGGGTCTGACCACCAGGGGCTCTTGGTTTTCATACAGACATTAAAGGGGTTCTCCAGGAATTAAGAAAATAAAAATACTTAAATATTACTTTATAATAAATATATTCCCAAATACCTTTCATTATTTATTATGGCTCGTTTTGTCTAAGGAGCAATCATCAGGGGAAACAAAATGGCCGCCATCCTACCAGTACACATATAACCTGTCCTAATCACACAGGAGGACAAGTTACTTCTCAACACTGACGTAAAGAGCAGCCTTATCCTTCTCTCTGCTCTGTGGGAATGGAAATGATGAGGAGACAAAGTACAGAGAGGAGGGTGGGGATAATGAGCAGCAGCACTTGTATGCAGTCTCCATTACCACAGCTCCATATCACCACAGTCTGTCCTGTCCGTCCTCTCTGCACTTTATGTCTTTTCTGAACTAAATTCCCCAAAGATTGAGCTGAAGATATTATCAGCTGTATTCAGGATCATAATCCCTGACAAGTAGAGCAGAGAGGAGGATGAGGCAGCTCTTTACCTCAGTGTTGTGAAGTAACTTGTCCTGCTGTGCGATTAGGACAGGTTCAATGTGTACTGGTAGGACGGCGGCCATTTTGTTTCTCCTGATGATTGCTCCTTAGACAAAACGAGCCATAATAAATAATGAAAGGTATTTGGGAATATATTTATAATAAAGTAATATTTACGTATTTTCATTTTCTTAATTCCCGGAGAACCCCTTTAACACTTGTGACTGTGCCTCTCAGCCATATTCACCTGAATGGGATCTCCTGGCCTCTGAACCAATCACTTGTGTTCTCACGATGATCTCGAGATGGGCAGTATTACAAAGCACAGGCACATAGCTCATAGCAGCAACATTCATTTTCCACACTGTACTGAAACTGCAGTACATCAGATTGCTTGCTCGGTCCAACAAGGGGGAAAGTGGGGCAAAAAAAAAAAAAATACAACTACGGTATACAATGAATGATGACGTTAACCGAGATATAACATAGAATGATGAATATGCCTGGCAGCGCATATTCAGAAAATTAGAGCTTTTCGCCAACCAAGTAGCTTATAAGAGTATTAATTTATTTTATAATGTGGCCCCAAAATGTGCCCCATTAAAGTTATGATATGCTTGAGCCCTGACCAGTTGCACAGAGACTAGTGTAGACAAGAATTCACATGGGCTGCTGGATCTTATCTACATACTGTAGGGTAAAGTCTCTTTGTCTTCGTTATACCTGAAGAAAGACTAATTCACTAATATGAAACTTTAGGAAAATAAGACCGTTTTTTGGTTGTATAACCATTTTGCTAAAGATCACATTAAAGAAACACTATTAGAAATACGGATATTATAGGTTATGATAAGCGTAGGACCCGAACATAGGGATTCTTGATACATTTGTTGTGCCTTTCAGCAGCCATAATACATTCATTTTGCCTGGAGTGCTCCTTTCATATTTAATATTGCACAGGGGTTTGCAATATGCACCATTATTTTATATGCAAAAATGGGTCCTCCAGGCTACAAGATACCTATCCTCAAGACCAGGTCATCATCAGATCAGTGGAGGTCTGACACCAGCACTCCACCAATCAGCTATTTTGGGCGTCTGCGGCAATGGAAACTGTACAGTGTACAAGCTGGGAGCAGATATTTCTGTACACTGTGTAGTGGTCATGCCAGGGGTACTGCCGCCGGGCTTCCAGTTTCCATTAACTGATCGGTGGGGGTGGCAGGAGTCAGACTGATGACCTATCCGGAGGGCCAGGTAAACCCTTTCTGCCTCATTTCTGTTCCAGCGTTGAGGCTTATATTTTAACCAAATCCGGAGTCTAAAAGCACCTATTCTGGCACAGGGGTAATTTTCTGAGCAAACAAACCAGTATTAAATCAGGAGCAACGGTTCGACTTGCAACAAGCACAGTATATAGCCAAAAAAAGATGGCTTATGTCTTATAGGCCTTGGCTCCAATAGGTGAATCACCTCAATGCAGAACTACTAGCTGTGCTAAATGACAGTTCATCTCATGTACAAGTATGGAAACGGTTCAGCACCTTACAGCTTACTTTTACCAGTGTTTGCAGTCTGCAGCTTCTCTGCTCCAATGTCCCATGACAACACATGTAGTCTCATGGTTCAGTGTCATCACAGGAACAACAAGCCCTCTCTGCAACCGCTGTGTCCTCTCCACTTGGATTGACAGGGCCAGGCAGTGTAAACGTGATCACCCTGGCCCTGACTTCTCCTAAAGTGCAGAGGGCACGGTAGTTGCAGAGACAGCTGAGCCTCTAGGAGTAAAGGCAACGCCCACGTTGCTCCTAGAGGCTCATTTGAATATATTAAAACTTCATTTTTCTCAGCAACAGGTCAGTCAGTTTCATAAGTACAAATCTGCTGACAGATGCCTTTTAAATAGGACCTCTCATCACTCCTGACATGTCTGTTTTAATAGCTTCATACATTACCCAAGTACTAACAATTCTGGAACATCTATTGTTATGGTTCTATGTTCTGCCATTCCTTTATTATTTCTACTAGAAGTTATGAATGAATTGCTATTTGTCTTCAGTAAGGGTACAGAGGGGAGGTAACCAGTTGGGGGTGTGTACCTGCACAGACTGAAAATGACAGCACTGATTGGATAGAGTCAGTCTGTGCAGGGACATACCCCCAACTGGTTACCTCCCCTCTGTATCCTTACTGCAGACTGCTAGCAATTCATTCATAACTTCTAGTAGAAATAAGGAATGGCACAACATAGAGCCATAAGAATAGATGCTCCAGAACGGTTATTACATGGGGAATGCATGGAGCTATTAAAACAGACATATGTTTTAAAAAAATAACATCAATGGCCACCGACAGATTTTCAAATCAGAAGCGTGCTCTATCCAGAACACGTGGATTCTGCTGCTGAAGCTATCCTTTTCATCTGGACATGACCTTACAGCTCATCACCCACCATTTCTATACTACAGAATATGGTTGGGAGGGTTAAACTGCTGCATACTTGGGCAAATTTTCCACTCAGAAACCTGAATAAAAATTGGGAAATTTCTAAGAGTTAGGCAGCATCATAAAAAATAATGAATTGATTCATCTGCACAGAAGACCTGGTTTCACAGTATCATGATGACTAGTGCTGCTGATCAATCAATGGAACAATCAAGCCCAATACTATCTCTGATCACACAGGCACACAATGACATCAGCAGGGAAGCATACACCCTTACAAAAAAAGAGGGACCCAAGATAAGCCTGAAATATGTAAGAAATTACAAGTCGGGATGGAAGGGCATAGCTAAGATAACAGGTGAATCAGAAGCAGAGCTCAGGAATGAATCACATTTATAACAATTTTTTGTGGCTTCCTATTAGCATCTGTACCTGGATTATCTCCAAAAAAGTCACTTGTCAAATACTCAAGAATTAAGAGCCCTGTTGCAAATATTGCACATTAACGTAAAAAAAAAATAATAATCAGCTCCATACGCCAGCTTAAAAGAAACATTCATTCTGTTAATTTAATGGCTGTACAGTAATGAGATCCACAATTACAGTCAACTTTTTGTTGCAAGTCATCGGTTTAAAAAATATGGTACATCTGATTTAATATGAAGAACAGGCGCTCCTGGTAACCCGCTGAGAAAAGTAGCAGGTGCGCAGAGCCCCAGGCAGAGGTAGCCATCCTCAGCGCGGCTGGATGAGAACAGCAACGGAGTCTTCCAGTTATCCACCAAAGACGCCATATCTCCAGAGAACGCTGGAGAGAACTGCAGTCACCTCGGTGCAGAACAGGGAAGAAGATATTAAAACAAGAGAAGACCTCACCAGAGTGAGTGAATCAGCTGTAAGCTGCCTCAGTACACTGCATGTTAGGCGTAAAATATTTCCGTGGGAAACAACGCAGGCTCCAGCTGAATGTACTTAAAATCTGTTTCATGGTGTTGATCCCAGAAAGATCTTCCTGAATTCCATTGTGCTGATGTCGTAGTCTCTGGCCTGGAGAGGGGAGCAAGCGTTACCTCCCATTATGTGGTTTTCCCAAGCTCAATTTTCTTCTGAATGGCACGTGTGGAGTGGTAGATTAGCGAGTCGATAAGTCCTGCAACTGTGTTGTGAAAGCAAAGAGTTTATCAGAGGGATAACACATGGCCTGCCAGTATAGTACAGTGGTCCTTCAAGTTACAATATTAATTGGTTCCAGGACGACCATTGTATGTTGAAACCATTCTAAGTTGAGTAATTGGTTCCAAAGCCCCAAAATGTCATTCAAGATAAGAGAAAATGAAGATTTAAGAAATATAAGCAGATAACTAAGATAAAACAAGTCCTTACATATAACAGTCAGGAACAGGTGCTAACTAGTATCTAATACAGATATTTACCAGAGAAGTGGCCTGGATTGGTTGGATCTGAGTCTAGGACATTGTATGTTGAGTCTGGTTTAACTTACGATGGGTCAGAAAAGACAATTGTATGCTGAAAATATTGTATCCTGAGGCCATTGTATCTTGAGGGATCACTGTATTACATTACTGGAAGCACAGTGATAAGGGGTATTTCCATCCAGAAACGCATGGCATAGTCACAGGATATTCCATTAAATGTCTGAAAGGAAGAGGTCCTAGAGGTGGGACCTGCACCTATCTGAAGAATGATGCCCTGTTGTGAGGCCAGGAACGGAGAAGCCCGCGCAGGGGCGGCGCTCTTAATTCACTGTTATGGGACATCCACTCTCTGGCTCATTTTGGAAGTCCTATAGCAGTGAATGGAAAGATATGTGCATGGGCAGCCTTCTCTCCATTCACTGCAGGGAGCAATGTGGCCCCACACGCATCAGATATTTATTGGATATTCCATACTTTAAAGGGAGTGTTATCTGCAGGCAGCATGTTATAGAGCAGGAAGAGCTGAGCATACTGCTACATAGAGGAGTTACTCCTGCTCTATAACATGCTTCTTACAGATGGCACTGCATTTTCATGGTGACAGGTTCACTATAACCAGCAGCCACATTCATCATCTTCATGATCATAATCTGGGTAGCACTTACCTGTAAACACTCCTCCTATGATGGCACATACTCCGGTTAGAAAGTGGGTAAATGATCTAGAATAAGGAATACAATATTATACAGGTGTGAATTCTAGACAGTGCACATCATGGAGCAGGCAGGGCCGGAAGGTTTCTCACCTGTGCTTCTCTGTCAGCTTCACCATCATAGGAGAGAGCTCATAGAGGACAAATACCCCTGGAAGACCCTGATCACCAATCAAACCGTTCGCAATCTTTTCATGTCTGGTCACTGAAAACTGATTGGTGCGTAATACCTGGAAAAGAAAATACGACTGTAGCAAGAATACATTTCTCCAGGATACTTTACAATGGCAGCTTTGGCTGCTGGTCCTCTATGCAGGTATGAAGATGGTAGCCATTTGGCACCAGGTGAGGTATAGAGTGGGCTCAGCATGCATGTTGGTACCTGCATTCACTGGATTTAATGGAGGCCATTTCGGCACCAAAAAAAACCCAGCATGCATGTGGAACCTGCACTCCCTGAATTTTATGGTGGCCAGTATGTCACATAACAAGTAGCGTTTAGTGTTAGGTTCCCGTCTTACAGAGATCGCCTTGACGTTTGGCAGATGAGCCCAAATAATTCTGTACAAAATATATTTGCCAAGAATCTCAAATTGACTAAATAAGCGTAGCATTAGCATCAGAATATTTCTATTACTATGGTGTTTTTGTACTTTATTTGGTTTGCAGAGTGCTGTTGCATTGTATTTTTTCTCCTTGCAGGTATGAAGATATCAGTGCCTCCATGTACCCAGGCAGACCCAGTAACCTTCAGTTGTGAAGATCAAAAAGAAAGGAAGACACCTTTTAACATGAAAGCCCACCCTTGAATACCATTTTACTCCTTTCTTTTAATATAAAAAGCTCCAAGGTGAGGAGGAGTCTTAGACCTTGTTTGCAATCAGAGCTTCGTCTTTTTGACACAGTGCTCCAAAACCTCAGCAAAAGCACAGTCCTAAAAGATAAATCGCTGGCTGTCAGTTCACTCCACCTTTAAAGGGGTATTCTCATCTTGGACAATGGGGGCATATCGCTAGGATATGCCCCCATTGTCCTATAGGTGCGGGTCCCACCGCTGGGACCCGCACCTATATCGAGAACGGGGCCCCCGAAGTGAAGAAGTGCACACCGCGCAAGCGCGGCCCGCTCTCCATTCACTTCTATGGGGCCGCCGCAAATAGCCGAGCGCTGGCTCGGCTATCTCCGTCGGCTCCATAGAAATGAATGGGAGCCGGGCCATGCATGCGCAGTGCACTCCCATTCATTTCTATGGAGCCGACGGAGATAGCCGAGCCAGCGTTCGGCTATTTGCGGCGGTCCCATAGAAGTGAATGGAGAGCGGGCCGCGCTTGCGGGGTGCGCACTTCTTCACTTCGGGGGCCCCGTTCTCGATATAGGTGCGGGTCCCAGCGGTGGGACCCGCACCTATAGGACAATGGGGGCATATCCTAGCGATATGCCCCCATTGTCCAAGATGAGAATACCCCTTTAATAAAAAACAGCTTTCTGCAGTGCAAGGTATACAGAGAAAGCAGTCAGTGGTGGTATGGAAGGGGGGGGAGCTCATGAAGATTAAGGAATCCACTGCATACATGCAGCATTGTGAGGACTACAGCTAAAAGTGATTTTATTAAAATTTACAACAAGGGGTGGTGGTAGAGGTGGGGGTACAGCACTGGAATCTGGGTGTCCAACGCAGGCATGGCCAACCTGCGGCTCTCCAGCTGTTGTAAAACGACAACTCCCACCATGCCCTGCTGTAGGCTGATAGCTGCAGGCAGTCTGGGCATGATGGGAGTTGTAGTTTTGCAACAGCTGGAGAGCCTGAGGTTGGCCATCCCTGGTCTAACACGTTTTGCTGCTATCAGATGAAGAAGCAGATTCCCTTTAGAAAACCAGACAGAATGGATGTGCAGAACTAGTCTCACCACACAGTTACTTCGTATCTTACCTCTCCATCCACTTTCACATATATTGTAGGAACAATTTTCACAAAATACTGGAACATCATCGATGCTATTAAAAAAAAACAAAAAAAAAAAAAAACATTGAAAATAGGAAAACATTTGTAGATGTATCTACTACATTGTTATTAAAGCGGCTCTGGCACCTGGATGAACCCTTGATGACGCCGATTAAAAACGATACCTGTCTTATGCCGGTGGCATCATTGCGGAGAAAAATTAACTTTTACAATGATGTAAATTAACTATGCGAGCACCAGCAGGCGGGCTGTCCCTTGTGCTCCATAATGACACCCCTCTGCTTTTCGTCACTCCACCCTGCCTTTAGATTGACAGCACTAGACCGCATTCGTGTTCAGAACAGCAAGTACACACATCTTCAGCTTCCTCCTGGTAAGTGAAGATGTTGTTCGCACACGCCGTTCTGGACACGAGTGCGGTCTAGCTTTGTCAATCTCAAGGCAGGGGCTGTGACGAAAAGCAGAGGGGGCGTCTCTGGATAAGCCTGCCTTATTTTGCATCATTTTAAAAGTTTGTTTTTCTCTAAAAGAGCAGGTGGTCACATAGCCTAGGCAACTGGACAATGCCATACATATCCTTATTATCTTATATGTTTTTATTTTCCAATTGCAGATTTTTTTGTTCTGTTTCCTGAACATGATTACGGGGGCGGCCATCTTGCCTGAGCTATTCTTAACAGCATTTAGAAAGCATTAAGAAAATTGCTTTACAGCAGCCCCATGGGCCATAGACACAATGGACAGGAGAGTTTTGTAGGCATGCTCTGTGACCTGTGCAGAGGTCATTGTACAAGGAAAGAATAAATAAGATTTAACAATCACCTACTGTGAATGAAGGATCCTGAAATATCTATACATGGAGATGATATCATTACAGGCAGGATTAGAAAGACAAATAAGCAGGTAACTGCAGTACAGTGATCTGTACAGACCACTAAATGGCACTTATTAGACCTGCAGGATTTTATGGTTTTTGTTTAAATATAGATATCGACTGTTTTAACAAAACATTCTTTAATAATGCGATTTAAATAGATCATTTTCTGATGAAGCATTCCCTTTAAGGGTACGGATTTTTTTGCGACTGTCATGTCGCAGCATGTCACAAAGCAACACCACTGAAATATATTTCATGAAATGTCGCAGCATGTCAATTTCTCCACCCTTTGCAATGCAAGGGAAACTGCAGCAAATCTGTGAAACAGATTATTTGCTTCCCATGTGGACAGAGCCTAAGGCACCTTTCACACGAGCAAGTTTTCCGCACGGGTGCAATGCGTGACGTGAACACATAGCACCTGCACTGAATCCTGACCCATTCTTTTTAATGGGTCTGTGTACATGAGCATTTCTCACACATCAGTTCTGCGTTGCGTGAGATGTGCAGCATATTCTATATCCTGCATTTTTCACGCAGCCCTGACCTCACAAAAGTGAAAGGGACTTCAGAGAAAACCGCATTGCATCGGGAAGCAAGTCCGGATGCAATGCATTTTTCACTGATGGTTGCTAAGAGATGTTGTTTGTAAACCTTCAGTTTTTTATCACACGTGTAAAAAACGCATCAAAACTGATTGCACCCGCGTGGAAAAAACTGGACAACTGAAGCGATCGCAGACAAAACTGACTGAACTTGCTTACAAAATGGTGCGAGTTTCACTGAACGCATCCGGAGCCAATCTGTATAAGTTTGTGTGAAAGGGGCCTAATAGTGGGCTGTCTCCTCACAGACCAACTGTTAGTGACTTGCAGATGTCATTAACCGCAAGCGCCATTTATGTTTTTCATTGTGGGAGTTTCTCAAAGGCAAGATGTCACACTGCATCTATACTCGGTTATTACCATGTTCAATAAAGTAGACTGGTTGTTTCACGCCATTTTATAGGAATCTGATCCAGAAGGTGTTGCTGTAAAGTGTTACACTTTGATGAAATTGAGATTTCCCTACAACTCTACATGATAGAAATATGGGACCCACTTTGTTTTTATAGTTTATGAACCAAGTGGGGAACTGCGTCTAGAGTTGCTTGCTTGCTCTAGGACAGTGATACTCAACCTGCGGCCCTTCGGCTGTTGTAAAACTACAACTCCCATCATTCACTGCTATAGGCTGATATCTGCAGGCTGCCCGGGCATGCTGGGAGTTGTAGTTTTGAAACAGCTGGAGGGACGAAGGTTGAGCATCACTGCTCTAGGAGGCACCAAACCTTACTTAATACATAGATGCAATTCCCAGCATCAGCAGCTACTCTGTAGAACAGAACCTTAAAGGGAACCTGTCCTCTCCGAAACACCCCCTGAACTAGAGTAAGCGGTGTATAGTGTAAGTGATGCTGAATCCGAATATGTAAGTTTTATCTTCATACTCACTTCCATTCTGACGCTGTGCTCCCACAAACCTGCAGTAAAATGCACTCACTGGACTCTTCTTTGAGTCCTCTCCATTACGTGAGTGAGCACCGGAGTCCACTGAGTGCATTTTACTGCAGGTTTGTGGGAGCACAGCGTCGGAATGGAAGTGAGTATGAAGATAAAACTTACATATTCGGATTCAGCATCACTTACACTATACAACACTTACTGTAGTTCAAGGGGTGTTTCGGAGATGACAGGTTCCCTTTAAATGTGCACTACAGACCTGATCATGTATAATGTACTGACTGATGGGACAGAAGGTGGACCCATACCGGCAATGTCAGTCCTATAGGGGCAAACTCAGCACAACAAAAAAAGACAAAGACAAACAAGCTTTTCACTTACACTGCAAAGCGGACACGCTTGTCCCATCGAGAGGATTCACTAGACCTGGATAGTCTCTTCCAAAGGAGAGATGTTTAATATGATGCGTCATATTAATCTGCAGGGGGAAAATGACTTAGGTTTAGGATCATTCATTTTAAGTGGAATGACTTGGGATGAATCTACAGAGGTTAGAGCAGGTAAAAATCCATAACGGATTACAGTACAAGGTAAGTGGATGAGATTTTACAAATAAAGCCCCATGCTGTGGACAAACAGGAACATGCTACAAATTTTTAAATACTCATCCGGTTGTGGATTTTTAGTTCAGATCTAGCCGTGAATGTCACCATTTATCAAGGGAGACAACCATGGTGAGACCACAGCAAATTTTCAGTAAAATCTGTCTGTAACACAATTACAAATATAAAGGGACCTTTGAGCAGAGGATTGTCAGGAGGAAAGCGCTCCATTTACATGCAGCAATCTCCTCCACAGTATGGGGAGGAGCGATCATGAATGCCATCGCTCGTCCTCATACAGAAATAATTGTTTGCAGGCAGCAGAGGCTGATTAGACAGCACATTCTCTTGCCGTCAAGTGATGATTTCGGTGACTGCACCAACAATCCCATCACCCGATGAACGAACACTTTGCATAATCAATTTTACATAGGCAGATTATTGCTAACAAGAGTTCATATGTCCGATGTTCGGCCGGTGTAAAGGGGCATTAACTTACCATGGCGATGCATGTTAATCGGTCTCAGTCACTCAGTTTGGTTTGCTGAATATAGTACATGTATTTTATGTACACTTATTGTCAAGGACAGGGTGGGCTCCCTTCTTGTGAGGTCATCCAGTCATTGGCACTAAATATACTTCTCTATTATAATAAGGTTATGTGCACGGAATTCAAAACTGATATCAGTCTGATCTTGCACTGTAGTCAGCACAGCAGCATATACAAGAACAGAACTTACTGTGTCAAGTCCAAAGCTTTGCAGGTCGTGGACTGTTGGAGAGAAAAATAAGTAAAATTAGCACATTTAAAATTAAATGGGAGTAAATTCAGTGCTCTGCGTGTAACTTTTCCTATCAACATTGAGTAAAAAGCAAAATGCTTTTAGCACCCATAGTCTAGCAGCAAGACCAGGACCCTCCATCTACTGAGCCATACTAAGGTCATCAAAAGGGTGGTTCAGCAGAACTGCAGGTATTGTGGTTGTAAACCAGACACTAAAATATGTTACAACTGTCTGAACACTGCCCTACTGTATGCACAATGTTGTTTTTGGTGTAGTTTTTACGCTTAGGCCTCTTTCACACTAGCAGCACAGATCCGGCAGGTGAAGGGTGCCGCCAGATCTGTGCTGCCGCAGGGACATGTGTGGGGCCGGAACCACGCTCTGGCCCCACACATGTCACACAGTACATACACACAGACACACACATACATACTCCCAGCAGGTCTCCACAGCGCAGGAGGAGCAGGACGGCGCGCACATAGGACGACTCCCCACAGCGCCCTCTGCTGGGAGCCAGGTGGAATCGTCCTATGTGTGCGCCGTCCTGCTCCTCCTGCGCTGTGGAGACCTGCCGGGAGCATGTAAGTATGTATGTGTATTTGTATATGTCTGTGTATGTTTATGTGTAGAGATGAGCGAACATGCTCGAAACGAGCACGTTCGCTCATCTCTATTTATGTGTATGTCTGTATGTGTGTGTGTATGTATGTGTGCAGGTGACAGATCCGTCATGAACTCCATTAAAAGTCAACGGAAGACGGATCCGTTCACCATTATGTCACACCAAATGGATCCGTCCCCATTGACTTTTATTGAGGGTCATGACGGATCCATCTTGGTGCGGTTTGTTCTCCGGTCTGAAGACGGAACAGAATGCTTTCAGGAGCATTCCGTTGTCTTCAGTTTAGTTTTGTCTCCATTGACAATGAATGGGGACAAAACTGAAGGATTTTATTCCTGTATTGAGCCCCTATGACGGATCTCAATACCGGAATTATAAAACGCTAGTGTGAAAGTAGCCTTAAAGGGGTTTTCAGAGATTTTCTTCACTGATGACCCATCCTCTGACTAGGTCATCAGTATCTGATCAGTGAAGGTCCGACACCCAGTAACCCTGCCAATCAGCTGTTTGAGGAGGCACTGGAACATAAAGTAGACCCACGGACCCACACAGATCAGATAGCGATGACCTATCCAAAGGATACATCAGTACAGAGAGAGAGCGCAGAGATTTATATGAATAAAATATAAATTTAACTGAACCTTTTCTCCTAAAATTATCTGCTCAGCTCCTCCTGCTCTATGACCCGCTGCCTACAGACACAGATAGGACATCATCAGTTCCCTTTAAATAGTGTAAGAACCATACACCACACAGTGCAAAGTCTTGTAAAATGGGGATAACAGGAACATTTCTCCAGGCTCAAGCTTATATTACACGGGTAGATAATTGTTTAGATCATCGTGAAGAATAAACACTTGTTAGCGATGATCTGGCACTGATTACCCATTGGTGGGCAATTGGTATCTTCCAGCTGTCTAAGCATGATCTGCTGACTGCAAACAATCAGTATGGGAACAAGTGATGGCATTAGCGATCTCTCCGTCCCATACTAAGGAGGAGATTGCCGCATGTAATAACATCGGCCTTCTCTGCTAGCGAGCAGGCTATTGACGGGCGGGAACGCTTCGCCTTGAAGATCAGTCCGTCTAATAAAAGATATTAACTGCGAATGAACCCACCTGACTAATGTGATCCATGGTATTTTACCTAACAGGTGTGAATGAAGTCTAATGACACTTATGGGAAAAAAATTTTCACATTTTATCTTATGACTTTTTTCTTTTTTTTTTTTATTATACACACCAACACTATTCAGGAACATTTATTACCAACATGTCACAAATCAATATCCGCTAACTCCAAAAAAACAACGCTTCATACAGGACACTGTAAACTGGAAGACTATGTGGACCGAGAGCATGAAAACTATAATACAGCGACTAGAGTTGAGCGAACGTGCTCGTAACTAGCACTGTACTGCTCGGATCCCCTGCGCTCGCATGGCCGCAGCCATCCGGATCCGTCCTCCTCACCCGACTGCATGTCAGTGGGGACGGATCCGTTTGGTATGACACACTCGTGTCATACCAAACGGATTCGCCCCCATTGACTTACAGTCAGGTGAGGACAGATCCGGATGCCTGTGGCCTTGCGAGCGCAGGGGATCCGAGCACTACAGTGCTAGTTACAAGCACGTTCGCTCAACTCTAACAGCGACACAACGAGCACAACTGATGGGTGTAGTGATGAAGGATACAAGAGGTAGAATAACTTACTCTCAACTGCGTGCACTGCACAGAGGAGAAGGCAGGAAGAGAAGAGAGAAATGGTTTCTTTATTATACAGCTATCACACAGAGCTTTCCCTACAACCTACTGGTCAATGCTGATATATATGCAATGCAATATACCAGTATATATGATGGCTCCCACACAGTGCCCCAGTGTATATATAATGCCCTATCTTCCCCCAAGTAATGCCGACAGATCCGTACAAAAAAAAAAAAAAAAAAAAAAAACAAACCTCCCCTTGGCCCCTATTTACTGGCCATTAAAAAAACAGCCATGTGAATGAACGTGTGCTGGCTGTTCCGTGCATTGGAGACCTCAATCTGCTGTCCCCAAAGCATGGGCACCATGGGTGCGGTTGCTGCAGATGGATCCGGACCCATGGGTGGCACAGAGAGAAACCCTACGGAAGCACTCTGTTGTGCTTCCGTGGGGTTCTGTGCCGCCTTTCGGATTGCAGACCCATTCAAGTGAATGGATCTGCATCCATGACACAGTGTGCATGCGGCCGTTGCCCGTATATTGCGGACCAGCTGTTTGCGGGCCACAATACGGGCACTGCTGGCCAACGGCTGTGTGCATGAGGCCTAAAAAGTATGTAAACTCTTGTGTATCTCAAAAAGGGTCCAAGTGTCCTCCACATTACAGAAACTGTGAGGGAACCCTGACAGACCCCAACACAAGGGAATGGGGGCTTTGGGCACATTCTGGATCCGTTGTACAAGAGACCCAGAAGAACGTCGTGGCTAACTATCTTGGTGTAGAAAAAAATAAAATAAATAAAAAAAAAAACTTTTTATAGTTTTACTTGCACAGTACAAAATGCACACACTCTGCAGAAAATATTAATCTACAAGTTTAGCAAGTTGCACACAAAAAGTAATACAAAGAAAAGCAAGCATGCAAACAGACAATCCACAAAGAAACAGAAGAAGTCTTCATTCTCACAGCCCACATAGTCTCCTTGTTTATCCTCCTGCTCAGATGCGGTTGTACTGTGCTCTGGGCATTCAACCATGCAAAAAGCTCTAAACGTTCTTAAAAAGGTTGTGGCAAGTTTTCAAGTTATTCCCCTATCCACAGGATAGGGGATAACAAAGTGATTGGTGGGTGTCTGCTCATACCCCCATTGGTAGGTATCCCAGCGTTCAGACCCCTACTGATCAGTTCATTATCCCCTGTCCTGTGGATACGGGATAATCTGTAAATTTGGGATAAGCCCTGTACGTCCAAAGTGGGATCCAAAATGGCACTGTGATCACAAAATCAATGACATGATGAAAGAATCTGATTTCTTACAATAAAGGCCATACAACACTTACCATGGACATGCGACTGCTGGAAGCTTTTTCCAGGGGCAAAATGAAAGTTTCCAGCCACCTACATCCAAAGAAAGAAGTCAACTGAGCCATTGCTTTTAAGACACCAATACCAATGTAGTCAATGAGAGCAAATCAGGGCACCTCCAAAGACGTTACCTTGTTGACTTCTAAGAAGCCATAGACCTCGCATCCCTCATTCTTTTGCTCCTGCATCTTCTGACTGAACCCTTCCCGTTTGCACTGTTCTATTGAATCTGGAGTCTTGAATGCCCATCCTTTCCTCCGGTAAGCCTCCCGCACATCATCACATGTGTTACAACACCTGCAGGAGAGAGAAGGGGGGTTAGAACTGCACACACACAAAAAATATCTAACTATAAACTACTCTATATAAAATACCTAAAATCCTCAGTTTCTGCACCATAGCAGCTTTCACAACGGTTTGGATCTAATGTTTTTGGGTCAAAAACGACATGTTCTTCTGCTTGTCCTAGATCTGAAAACAGAAAATGATGAATAAGACATGGGTTAGACATGAACATTTGGGAATTTCATAGCAGAATAGCAGCAAGGGGGTGCTTGGATTAGATACCTTGAGAAACACACACTGAATGGCCACTTTATTACGGACAACCATAAAGTAGCACTTTAGACCTCCGTTAGACCTCCACTGGCCTTCAGAGCCACAGAAATTCACCAGGGCACAGATTCCACTAGGTGTTGAAATCGTTCTGCAGGAATATTGACCCATGTAGACAGGATAGCTTCCTGCAGTCACAGCAAATTATATTGAGGGGCTAACAAACTCTGAACGAACCATTCCACCTAGCCCCAGAGATGTTCTATAGGACTAAGATCTGGGGACTGTGAAGGCCAGTAATATTCCTGGAACCAATCCATGACTATATGACCCTTGTCGCAGGATGCATTGTAGCGTTGCCATAGGGTGAACTGCTGCCATGAAGGGATGAACTTGGTGAGCCACAATGCTTAGGTTCACCATACTACCGAAATGTCAATCCACTGGTATCAGAGAACACAGGATGTGCCACGAAAACATTCCCCACACATCACACCTCCACCAGACACTTGAGAGGAAGGGTTCATCATGCTCCATTCTGACCCTTCCATCAGTATGGTGCAACCAGAATCTGGATTCATCTGATCAGGCAATGTATACTCTTTTGCCCACTGGAGTCCTGCCTTTTTGTTTCCCTTAGGGCTCATGCACATGAACATGTGTTGGCCGTTCCGTG
Source organism: Rhinella marina (assembly GCA_900303285.1). Classification (NCBI taxonomy): domain Eukaryota; kingdom Metazoa; phylum Chordata; class Amphibia; order Anura; family Bufonidae; genus Rhinella; species Rhinella marina. The sequence goes on from ONZH01017641.1 coordinate 73,558, forward strand.
CATAGGGGACTACATGTGGCTGGTGCAGACAGATGCAGACCAATTCAACTTGAAGGAGTCTGTGATTCATCCATGCTGCAAAAAAATAGAACATGTTTTTTTTTTTTTGCAGTGCAGAGGCACGGACAGAAAACCAAGGAAGCCTCCGTTCCACACCTTCCAGACTGCAGACCCATTCAAGTGAATGTGCACCGCATCACAGATGCAGAACCAAATGGCCAGTGCCCGTATATTGTGGACCCGCTGTTCGCGGCCGACAACGGTCATACGCTTCAGCCCTTAGACAGCAATAGCACTTAAACTAGCTGTCATTCAGACATTGTGTTTGGCAGCTGAAGACATCTGTGTTGGTCCCATGTTCAGATGTGCCTGCATTGCTGAGAAAAATGAAGTTTTAATATATGCAAATGAGCCTCTAGGAGCAACGGGGGCGTTGACATTACACCTAGAGGATCTGCTCTCTCTGCAACTTCCCCCCCTTTGATTGACATGGCCAGGCAAAGGCAAAAAAATCATAAAGCATGGCCCTGTCAAACAAACTTCAGAGGGTTCAGCAGTTGCAGAGAGCAGAGCCACTAGGTGTAACGGCAACGCCTCCATTGCATTTTTCTCACTAATGTGGACACATACGAACATGGGACCAACACAGATGCCTTCAGCTTCAAGTGCACATGTAACAGGTCAGACAGTGTCATAGGTACAAACCTGCTGTCAGATGCCCTTTAAGACCAAGAAAGACAAACCATACAGTTGTCTACAGAGAATAAAGGTCAAGCTGGTTTTTATTTCTCCTCCTATGGTAGATCGGGGTTATATGATAAGTGGTCATTTAAGGCGGTTGTTCACTTTCAGCCACTTCCAACTTCACAGAAAGTCCCTATGATGTACACTGCAGACACCTGTTGTTACCATCACATGGGAATATTGTGCAGGTAGCAGTATATTACATGCAAAATGACAAAGTTTTGTAACTGCCCCTTGACACGATATAGAGCAGGGTAATTGGGAAAATGAAGCCTGGAAAGTTCTTTCTTTCCAATGATTCATTGATACTGAGGAATAATGTCTTGTACAGGTCAGTAATTCCAACATTGACAGATTAATAGCTGTGCATTTACACCCCCGCCACATTTACCATGCTTCTCGGCTTCTGAGGTCACTGGCTTCCCATCCTTATCCAGCCTCTTCTTGAATAGATTGTGCTCCACATCCAACTGCTGCTCCCCAGCCACGTCCATAGCATCAATACTCAGATCTGCCGTAAAACGAAGACGCGAGATCAGACAAAGAGAAGTCACGGCCAAAATAAATAGCACCGTGCCTGCCTGGGTTATATATCACTTAGAATAGTTGTCACATCAACACAGCAATTCACATTCTTCCAAACAGTAACGATTGTAATGATAAATCTGTGCTCTGTGTGTGCCTATTGGGGCATCTGGGGTCCCACTCGATAAACCAGTAGAAAACTGCTCTGTAAGAGAAGTTCCAGTTCTGATAGGTTCGAGCCAGTCTTGTATGACATGCCTAGCGTGCCGTCAACCCCAGCCAATAACTAATTTTGCTGGGGAAACACATGGCGGGGTTTCTTTATTTAAAAAAAAAAAAAAAAAAAAATGATACGTCATCTAATGATTATTAATGGGATCACACAACCTGTCATTGACAAAAAAAATCCAAGCGTGTTGTATTAGCGGTTACAAGTTACATCAAGCTTGATATCAGATTGCAAAGTACGTCAGCTGTGACCTGTTTGAGCAAGTCGTGTACATTTAAAGGGATTTCATTCTTAAAATGCTGACAGGCTGTAATCCACATGCTGCTTCAGATGCAGCTTATAGAGAATTCACTATGGAAATGATCATATTAGGAGTAGTCTGCTGTTTTGTATTGCACAAAGGCATGCACTAGCAGATCCAACCGCAAAACTGGATCCACTGCAATATACTTAGGGTCCATTCACACGTCCATGTGTCATTGAGGATCTGCAAATTGCGGATCCACAAAACACGGACACCGGCACATGGCCGGCTCTATAATAGAAATGCCTTTTCTTGTCCGTGGATCCGGACAAGAATAGGACATGTTCTATTTTTTTTGCGGGGCCACGGACGGGAAGTGCGGATGCATCTTTTGATGTCCCATTGAAAGTGAATGGGTCCGCACCCATTCCGCAAAATTGCGGAACGGATGCGGACGCCATTTGTGGTCATGTGAATGGAGCCTTATACAGGTGGAATGGGCCACGTACAAAACAATATTAGTTTTCCACCAAATTGAGGAAGGGGTTGTATCATCTCATACGTTCGAGACATACTGCTAGGATATGCCCCCAATGTCTGATAAAAGCAGGTCCCAGAGGTGGGAAATGCACCTATCTTTAGAACAGAGCCCACAAAATGAAGGAGGGTGCACCGTGCACGTGCGGCCACTCTCCGTTCATTTCTATGGGATTGCTGACAATAGTCGAGCAACGAGCCAGCCCAGTAGAAGTCAATGGAGCAATGGATGCGCTTCCCATTCATTTCAATGGGACTTCCAAAAATAGCAGAGCGTGCAGTTTGGATACTTTCAGCCCTCCCATAGAAACGAATGGAGGGCGGTCGTTCATGCGCGGTGCATCCTCCTTTAGTTTGTGGGTTTTGTTCTAAGATAGGTGCGGGTCCCAGAGGTGCGACCCATACCTATCAGACATTGGGGGTATATCCTAGCGATGTGTGAGATGACACAACCCTTTAAAGACCATTGCAAAAACGACCTGTATGATAACCAAAAACAAATGGGAGAGTTTACTCACAGGCGCAGGGCATTTGTGGAAAGATTATATCGATGTTAATCTTTAACTTGTCGCCCCTAGACTTGTCAACAAATAATTCTGGATAGACCTGAAGAGAAGAAAAAAATTCCAGAGAAAAGCAAAAAATAAATTGTAGCATACAAACTGGAGACAGATGGCATTTAAACTCCATCTTAATTACCAAGCAACTACAAAAATCATCTGTGGTAACATTAAGCAGATTACTGCCGATTTCCGGGCTGCCCCTGTACTGGATATGGTTTAAAGGGAACCTGTCACCATGAAAATACAATGCAACCTGCAGGCGATATGTTATAGAGCAGGTGGAGCTGAGAAGACGGATATATAGTTTTATGGGAAAAGATTCAGTAAAACTTGTGCAACTTTATGCATTTTAACCTCTGCTCATTTTACGCATTGGAGTCCTGTGGGCGGTGCCACTCAGTGACTGACCGCTAACGCTGCATGACTAAGGATACAGGGAAGGCTGACAATCACTGTGAAGGACCGCCCACAGGACTCCGATGCATAAAAAGAGCAGAGGTTAAAATGAATAAATTACAAGTTTTAGCGAGAGTTCACATCATTCTCTTTCCGTCCTTCCATCGGAAGAACAGAAAAATAAAGAAAAGGAAAAAAAAAAAAAAAATTGGTTATGCACATTTGGCCTACGTTTGACCCACATCCATCAGCGATCCGTTTCCTTTTAGGCTACTTTTACACGAACGTTGTGTTTTGCGGTCCGCAAAAAAAAAAAAAAAAAAAAAACAATGGCGTCCGTATTTTTTGCGGATCCATTGTAACAATGCCTATCCTTGTCCACAAAACGGACAAGAATAGGACATGTTCTATTTTTTTTTGCGGGGCTACGGAACGGGCAAACGGATGCGGACAGCACACAGTATGTTCTCAGTATTTTTCGCGGACCCATAGAAATTAATGGGTCGCATTTTTCACATTAAAAATGCAGATCGGAGCCCGCAAAAAATACTGTTGTGTGAAAGAGGTCTTAGACGGAAAAAAAGTCCTGCATGCAGTACATTTAGGTGTAAGCTGGTACAAAGAAAAAGTCTCAAATAGCAGGCACAGAATCACTACCCCTCAAACTGTTCAAAATTCACCAAACTTATTAAAAAAAAGCGCTTTTTAGAAAATGTTTTAAGTCATGTACATTATGAGGGAGATTTATCAAGACCGGCGTTTTCTACTCCAGCTTACGATATCCCCTGCTGTATCGAAGGACGCAGCTAATTTATGGAGAGCCGCTGGCCTCATCATATACCGTATTAGGTACATCCTCTGCTCCTAAACTGAAATCTACTGCAGTAGACCTGTGATAGATATACACCATCGACATGTGTCTGCGATCACACAGGAATTACACCCCAGGACGTGATAGTGAAATTAAAGTCCAATATCCTGACAATTTCACTGTGTAATCAGCATTATCAAGGGTAATTGTCCTTCACCCCGCGATAACACCGTTTACAGAGAGAAACCTTTCTGGATATTGAGCTTTTTTGATTTCACTATCATGTCCTGAGCAGTAAGTTACGCTCTCCATACTTCCCTTCTGCAGTTATGAAGTAAAAGTATGTGAAGTATTTGGAAGTATTCCCTAGCGTCACCCGCGGTGCTATGGAGGTTTGTTCCCATCGCCGGATGTTTTCATCCGCGCGATGGGGAGATGCAGCAGCGGCCGTGCCAGGGAGCGAGGTAAGTACAACCTCTGCGATGGGCACGGGCATGGGGGAGCATTATAGAACTTGGATAACCCCCTTTAACAAAGTAATCTTAAAGGAGTAATCACACGAAAAGTATTACTATGCAATTAATGGGGCATTTTAAATAAAGCATAATTGCAAGAATCATTTATATATTATTACAATATACAATATCCCCTCTGGCAGCGCCCCCTGCTGTTTACCCTTCTGGTCCACCCTTTCCTGCAGTCAGAGGTGGACTGACATGCTCAGTAGCTTTCCTTCTCTCAGTGCTGGTGAAGCAGATGAAACAGCCCAGACACCTTTCATTCATCCATTCATCCATCCATCCCTGCTTCTAAATTCATAGAAATGCATAGCTATCAGGGCTGTGGAGTCGGAGTCAGAATAAAATGGGCTGACTCCGACTCCTAAAATATATAATGAATTAGTACATTTAGTTCAGTGCTGAATATATTTTTATAAGAATTTGTGAAAATGATGAAATGTCCTATAAATGTCTGTTCTATTCCTGATCTAAGGATTTAGGCTTTTAGTTGAGATGACTGTGTGCTGCCCTTTATGTCCAGTGCATGTTCTCTCTGTATGCTTTATGTTTCCTCTGAGCTCATGTTTGGAGAGGTTAGCTGCTCTCATGGCTTCTATCTGCTGATGTAAAACACCTAGGGCCCTTATGTATGAAAACTGTCTAGGTGTAGAAGTTTCTTTGTTGCCCATAGCAACCAGAGCTCCCCTTACATTTCATATAGTGCTCTGGAGAAACGAAAGGGGACCTCTGATTGGTTGCTATGGGCAACAAAAAAAAGTCTTAGACCTAGACAGTTTTCATACATCAGGCCCAGAGGCGTAGCTACTGGGGGGGGGGGGAGGCGATGCTCCGGGCCCAATACCTCTGGGGGGGCCCAGCAGGGATGGCCTTAGTACAATCAGGCGAATACAAGTACAAGTGAGCGCTTACATTATGAGGTCTGACGGGGGCAAGGGACTGTTAGTTTAGTGATGTAAAAGCTGGGGACAGATTTCCTTTAACATAGGAGTCCCCTTTTTTACTCCTATATTTTACTGCACTATGTGGTAGAGTATTTACATTAGGGTATGTAGAAAGTCTATTGTACTGTACTTAACAGCATAGATGATCTAGCAGTTTATATAGTCATCTTGCTAATAGTAGTATGTGCCTGTGAAGTTGGAAACGTGCATTTGGGAAGCCAATAAGTGGGGGGCCCACTCAAGTATGTTTTGCCCCCCCCCCCATGTGCTGAACCTCTAGCTACGCCTCTGATCAGGCCCTAAGTGAGCTGTACCCAGAGAAGCCTGATAGATTACAAACTGTTTTTGTCATGACTTATCTGTACTATTGATTTTATGCAAATTTGTTTATCACTTAAACATGCTCCATGTATGAGCGAGTCGGAGTCGGGAGTCGGAGTCAGGGGAAATTGAGGAGTCGGAGTCGGGGCTTTGGCTTACCGACTCCACAGCCCTGATAGCTATACCTCCCTCTAGACAGCGGAGATGGGAATAGTGGGTGCATTACATACTATATGTATATCTGGGGCTATACATGAGGGGATATTTTCCATGCAGTGGAGGAAGGGGTTAAATGTGACCCCTTTAAAGCATGAAGTGGCCATGCTGGTACACTATAGTAAAAAGCACCAGCCAATGCGAACTCCCACAGTTCTGGCCACCATAGAGGCCTGTGCCTTTTCCTATCGTGTGCAAGCACGACCACCACTGGCAGATTGCAGGGTGGTCGTAACCATGGAATCGAGCAGTGTATAATGTGATGTAAAAATGAATCCAGCCAGCAAAGGAAGCAATATGGACAATCACAATACATTAGTAAGTGGCTTGTATTAACTTTCTCTACATTATAATTGTCATTTGCTGAAGTGACACATTCCCTTTAAAAGGTCAGTACTTACTTCTTTAGTGAGAAAATACTGGAGCTCAGAGAAAAATAATATCAGCATTATAAGCCCGCTGATCACGGTGACTGGAAGAAAAAGAAAAACATGAAGAAAATCAGTTAATAAAATATAAATAATTAGTGGCTACAAACAGTTAAAATTCAGTGCTTTCTGAGCATATCCATAGGCCACTTTCACCCATTGTAGGCCAAAACTGTGTTCTTAAAGGGGTATTCCCATCTGAGACAATGGGGGCATGCTGCTAGGACATGTCCCGATTGTCTGGGACCCACACCTACACCAAGAACGGAGCAGGGAAGGTGGTGGCTGGTTTCCCTGGGTCCAGCCACCACCAAGTGCTTTCCCCATAGTAGTGAATGGGAGTGCACCACGCTTGCGCAGCCATCGCTCCAATTCATTTCTATGGGGCTTACGGAAATAGCCAAGCCAGTGCTCAGCCATTTTCAGCAGCCCCATAGAAAAGAATGGAGGGCAGATGCGCATGCTCCGTTCTCTGTGTTTGGGTACCAGTTGTGGGACCTGCACTTAACCTAACGATATACCCCGAGTGTCTGAGATGGGAAAACCCCTTTAAAGGGGCTGTCCAGTTTCAGTAAGAAACCAGTCAACACTGCATAATGGCCTACAACATATAACAGATGATCACTTACCTTGCAGATCCAGCGCCGTCACTGCGGTTCTCCAGGACAGGCTCTGTTTAACTCAGCTGCAGTGATGACATCACGTTCACAGCACATGACCGTTACAGCCAATCACTGGCCTTTTCGGTTTACTACTGAGACCAATGATTGGCTGCAATGGTCACGTGTTGTCGACATGATGTCATTGCTGCCTGCATCTGGGTAAACAGAGCCATGCAGAAGAACCAAAGTGGTGGTGCTGGAGCTGAAAGGTAAGTGGTCATCTATAATTCCCCAGTGTTGACTGGTTTCTTACTGAAAGCCTTTTAAGGCTGGACATACCATGGTATGAACAGCGTCCAGACTCCTGCAGCACAGTATAGGTTTTTCCTGTGGGCAGCCTATGCAGAGGTATATGTCAGGAAATCCTCTCAACATATAGCTCCAATGGAAGCTCAAAGAAACGCTGAGAGGGATTCAATTTCACCATTTTTACTAAATCTGAAAATTCCCCAAACACAATTGGATGTTACAAGGTGGTAAGCCCTGGGGTAGACTTTGCCTTGATTTGGCTTTATTATTGACAGCAAACATTTTACACTATCTTGATACTACATCATTTTATGTACAAGTCACACGCGAGCTTCCTTTCATTATAACCATTTGCTGATCCCGACACCCATTCTGGCTTTAGAATTAAATGAATAGTCCGAATGCACACAAAGGGTTAAATGCCACGAGTACAGCAGCTTCACGCTTCACCAATGTGTGTTTGCTGTCTGTAAAGCAATTATGTACCTGACGTCTCTTTCCAACACAACGGAGTGTGTGTGTTTTTTGGCTGTGAACAAAAAGTGGACGAGTTGCCAAAAGCAACCAATCAGATCTCTGAATTCACCTTCTAAACTGCACTACAAAAATTAATATCAGCCTTGATACCGCTGCAACCAATGAATGGCCACAGCAGTGATCTGACCAATGTCAACTGGACACATGATGCCAGGGAGACAGGTCACTGCTGCGGGCAGTCATTGGCTGCAGAGGCTGACAGCGGGGGACCTAAGCAAGCCGGGGGTAGGGAGGGAGTTGGGACCCAGAGGTGTGAAGCTTCCCTTTGCAGTACTGACCCCCAAAGGGTGAACAACCCCCTTAATGGTTGTCTGGCCGATTTAATTTATTTATTTATTTATTTTTTTTAAAGGCTCAGAATGGAGTAAAATGATCAAATTAAAACAAAAATAAACTCTCCTCGCCAATCACTGCCACCTTCAGTGAGTTCATCAGGAAGTATAAACCAGCGCAGGACAGGGAACTGCTGGAACGGGAGCTCAGCAGGAAATGACATTATAACATAGGGATCAGCAACCTCCAGCTGTTCTGAAACTACAACTCCCAGACTCCTCCTTTCACTTCTATGGGAGTTACAAGAACAGTGAGGACAGTGCACATGCTTGGCGTTGTAGTTTCACAGCAGCTGGAGTGCCGAATCCCCCCAATCAATAGCCTCCGTGGTCATGTGCCCCCACTTCACCGCTGAGGCCGTTGAATGCCCAGCAGCAGCAGCATGCATGTAGACCGCACCTCACACAGAGGACAAAACTCTACCCGGAACATACTGCTGAGCCTATAAACTACTTGCAAAGGACATGTTCAGAATACAGGCACATCAAAGCTGCAGTGGTGGGGAGGACAGAGTGTGTGGCTGGAACGCGGTGGGTTCAAGGACAATCAATATTTTTTATTCTTCTAATAGGGTTATTCTGAGCCTTTTTGCAAAAAATATTTAAAGGAGTTTTTTCGAGCTTTTGATACTGATGACCTTATGGCGCTGTACATAGTATAGAGGCTGTGCTTCGTATGATGGTCAGCCTCATTTACTTCAGTGGGGCTAGGCACTATACCAAGCACAGCCACTATACAATGTACGGCACTGTGCTTGGTAGGCTGAGAGAAGGCTGCGGCGCTCACAGGATCACCAGTGCCTTCTCAAACAGCTGATCGATGGGGGTCCAGGCCACCACCGATCAGATATTGATGACCTCTCTCAGAAACCCCATTAATCGGTCGCACAATCTCTTTATTGTATCAACTACATGTTGCATCCGTATTTTGTGGACCCGTTGACTATCTCTTTGTAGAACAGACATACGGATATGGAAAGCACATGGATCATCCATGTACACTCTGTATCCATATGTCCATCCCACAAAAAAAAAAAAACTAAAATGTTCACAAAATGCAGACCCGGACACACTGGGTCCACAAAAAAAAAAAAAAAAAAAAAATGTGGTCGGCACACAAGTTGCATCAGCATTTTGAGGACATGGTCGTGTGCAACAAAAAATGTTTGAGAAGCAGATTTGTCGAAATGTTGTAAATACAGGCAAATATTTGCTTAGGTAAAATGAGAGAACTCAGCCGAAGAAACGTGCCAATGGTTTAGCTTTACCTCAGAAAGTCGACAGCTAGTGCGGTACATGTATATGGTATGCTGGGCTTTCTTCTTCTTGAATTTAAAAAAAAAAAAAGCTCTGCCCATTGTGGTGTGGACGCAGCTGGTTACTATTCACGTGAATGGAGTGGACAGAGATTTGTAGCTTGGCACCTGAGTAAGGTGCCAAACGTTATTTTTCCATTCTTCTGATCCATCAGAAGAAGAAGAAAAAAACGGATCCTGTGCATCAGTCCTGCACCTGTTTCAGCCATTTCCTTCTGAGATCCGTTAGTCGGAAAAAAAGTACTGCACACACACAGTATGATTAGTAGTGCATGCAATGTGATTGTCTGTGGTAACAGTACTAATGCTATTCACGCTGACAACTACAGTTCATGGTATACAAACATTAGTCCATACACTGTGGTTGTCAGTGAGCACCATAATGGTAGTAGTCCAGAAACTGAATTAGTCAGTGAGGAGAGTAGGATTAGTAATCCATAAAGTATGGGAGGACGCTGAGAGTGGCAGTGCAATAGTCCGGGAGCTGTACTACATTCCAAGTTGTCAGTAAATGCTGGTCTAAAGGCAGCCTGGGAGGAATAACCCATAATGTCAGGATTCACCCAAGGCCTTGTCAATATTTTGTACGGAGACCTTCCATGAGCACTCTGCACTATTCTCACTTCTAAAGAAATGACTATTCTCGCTCACAATGCGGACAATAAGAGGACGTGTTCTAGAACTGACCAACAGCCACATGGATCTGCAAAAATACAGATGTGTGCGTGGCCCCGTAGAAATGAATAGGTCATTGTGCTAGGTGTGAAAAATGCAGATAACACACGGATGAGAAATACGGTCATGTGCATGAGGCCAAAGGTTGCATTTACATGGCCAGGTGCAGTCCATGTGATGGCCACATCTCCCAAACCAACTGCAGCTCATGTGGGACCAACTCACTGCATCTCAGTGACCTATGATACTGTGAGTTCCTCTACCTTCCAGTATTCAAATGATAGTGAGTACAAGATAGCACACTCACAGCAGATCACTGTGGTCATTTCATGTACTGCATACAAGGTACCTGACGATACTTTCCCTACAGGGCAGCTATGAGAATACCAGGTACACAGCTATGACAGGGCGCCTGCCAATGGGTATACCGGGTACACAGCTATGACAGGGCGCCTGCCAGTGGGTATACCGGGTACACAGCTATGACAGGGCGCCTGCCAGTGGGTATACCGGGTACACAGCTATGACAGGGCGCCTGCCAGTGGTAATACCGGGTACACAGCTATGACAGGGCGCCTGCCAGTGGTAATACCGGGTACACAGCTATGACAGGGCGCCTGCCAGTGGTAATACCGGGTACACAGCTATGACAGGGCGCTGGCCAGTGGGTATACCAGGTACACTGCTATTACAGGGCACCTGTTAGTAATAATGCTGGGTACACAGATATTACAGGGCACCTGTCAGTGGGTATACAGCTATTACAGGGCACCTATCAGTGGGTATACAGGGTACACAGCTATTACAGGGCACCTGACAGTGGGGATACCGGGTACACTGCTATTACAAGAAGCCCGTCAGCAAGCAGGAGTCACATCTGGCTGCTGAGGGCTGCTCCCTCTCTACCGCAGGCCGTGAACCCATCTATGTACAAAGCCCCGTCCTTACCCACTGCTCCGCCGCACGTCTTCACTCTGAAATCTTCCAACGTTTTGGGATAAGCATCAAATTGCCGGAGCCGGTGAAACGCCTCCATCTTCTCAACCGGAAGCAGACAGCCAGCACAACATTTCCGGGTCCATTTACTATACGTCCTAATTCCATTGGTCAGACTGACAGCCAATAATGCAGCAGCTTTCTTTTGACGCATGCGCAGTTGAATAGAACCAGTGAGCCAGCTCGAGATTCGAAACGTCAATGGGTCTGCCCTGTACATCGAGAAGGTGGACTGAGGCGCATGCGCATTTCTGTTTTCATGGACCAAAGATCGCGCTATGGTGCCATCTAGCGGCATTTTTAATTATTACTGTCTGTGATATTTAGAAACAATTTTTCAATGTAATTTTCTGCAGCTCTTATTGCAGTTATTTCACGACCCAGATTTTGTGTATACTCAACCACGTTCCCCTGAGAAAAAGAGCCTGGCAAGTAATGGACTCCATAGTCAGCACCAAATTATGTTGTTTCCAACCTGCTCTCTGGGACTAAAAAAATTTGGGGGCGGGATATATAAATTACTAAAAATGTATGGGATTCTCAAGGGGGAATGTGGGCAGGCACTGTTACTGATGAGCGCTTCCTGCCCAAATGTCCTCTTGTTTTAGAACCAAATATGATCCCTGGTTATTAATGCATCACTCACAACCTTTGAAATTAGAGGATCACAGACATTGACAGGTGCCATCTTTGCTTTGAAGAGTGGCACCATTCCTTCATCCTCACTAGGGGTGAGCCCTAGACAGAACCTGCTGCAGCTGCTTCTGCAGCAAAGAAAGGCAGGAGACTGAGAGGCTGTTCCAAGCCTCAGGGAGCAGCCAGTGCTGAAAACTGGTGCCAGAGGAGAGGGAGTCTCCCTTCTGCAAACATGGTCCCTCAAAAAGTGGTACAGAAATCACATGCAAATGAAAGGACACTACATGGGGCATGAAGAAAAAACCTGAGCTACGTGGAAGATGAGCGCATTTGTAAGTGACAAAGCAGTTTGTGAAGTGGAATGGCTGCTGGAGCTGCAGTGCTGGGAGAAGAGGGAGTGTTGGGGCTTCTTCCTAGGCCATTGAGGTCATGTTCATATGACTTTTGTACAGCTCAGTACCACTGAAGTGAATAGGACTAGGCTGTAAAACCATTTTACAGGCTAGGGCAGTGCTAAAGCCTGCCCATTAATGCCAGTGACATCACCAGGTTCACTGCTGGGTGGAAGCCTCCGCCTAGCAGTCCCTATGGAGATCCTGGTACATCACCATGTGGTAATAACTTTGGAACACTTTTACTTATCCAAGCCATTCCGAGAACATTTTCATGTGACACATTGTACTTCATGACAGTCATAAATTTGAGTCAATATATCTCAGCTTTATTTATGAAAAAATCTAAAATTTACAAAAAGTTTGGAAAAATTAAATTTTTGACATTTGAATTTCTCTGCTTTTAAGGCCTCATGCACACGACCATGTGCCGGCCATGTCCATGCTGTGGACCGATTGAATGATCCGCATCCGACGGTCCACAGCACAAAAAATAGTGTATGCACCGCACCGTATCTTTTGGATTATGGACCCATTCAAGTAAATGGGTCTGCATCCATGACAGCACGCACATGGCCAGTGCCTGTATATTGCATACCCGCTTTTTGCGGGCCTCAGTACGGGCAAGGAACCTGCTTTGGTCATGTGCATGAGGCAAGGCAGATAGTGATACCTCATAAAATATTACTTTTCATGTATGTATACTTTATGTTTGCATCATTTTGTAAATTAAATTTTATGCGTCCACATTCCTGAAAAAAAATGATGTTTTAATATGCAAATGAGTCTCTAGGAACAACTGGAGTGTTGCCATTACACCTAGAGGCTCAAAATGTAGAGTTGTATTGAGAGCAGAGCCACTAGGCAGTGTCGGACTGGGGTGCCTAGGGTCCACCAGTAAAATTTATTTTGGGGGCCCACTGTACAGATACATTCAAATATTACCTGCTCACACATCAGCAAGATGCTACCAGATGATTGAATATGGGGGTCCCTGCAGCAAATTTGAGAAGGTAGGTCCTGGGGAAAAGAGGATACTGGTAGCTTTCCTCTATAGCTAGAAGTCATCTCAGCTCTGATCGTGTCTATAATAATAAACTGGGGAATATCTTTAATAATCTATTACAATTTTTATATAAATATATAGGCTGGTTGAGGTGCTGTATATTAAATATATGTATGTAGTGCAGTAGGTCTACTGTGTTATGTGCCACTTGTGCAGGGGGTGGGATATTAGGGGCCCACCTTGCTCAGGTGCCCACCAGGGGATTCACCTGAACCCCTGTGGGCTGGTCCCAGCCCGGTCATCAGATGATACCGGGGATGTGCGCTCTTCCACCGTGTACTCAATCCACAACAAATGTCACTGTACCATGTATGTATGTTGTATACTACCGGTTTGTTTTGAATATATGAAACAAAAACTTCAATAAAAATATTGAACATGATGATGGTATCCAGGATTCCACTATGATATCACAATGTATGGCCAGCAGATAATAGTGTCCAGTATTCCATTATGTCACAATCTATGGTCATCAGATGATAGTATACTGTGTTATGTGCCACTTGCGCAGGGGGTGTGAGACTAGGGGCCCCCCTTGCTCAGGGGCCCACCGGGAGATTCCCCTGTACCCTTGTGGGCCAGTCTAAGCCTGCCTCTAACTGCAAGGCCCCCATTGCTCCTAGAGACTCATTTGGATATATTAAAACCTGATTTTTCTCAGCAATGCACATATGAACATGGGAACAACACAGATGTCTTCAGCTGCTAAGTGCACATGTAACAGGTCAGCCAGTGTCATAGGTACAAATCTGCTGACAGATGTCCTTTAATGTACAGTGTTGTTTGCATCAGAACATTTCTGCACCTCCACTTGTCTTAGGCTACTTTCACACTAGCGTTTTAAAATTCCGGTATTGAGTTCCGTCATAGGGGCTCAATACCGGAATAAAACGCTTCAGTTTTGTCCCCATTCATTGTCAATGGGGACAAAACTGAACTGAAGACAACGGAATGCTCCTGAAAGCATGCTGCGGTTTGCTCTCCGGTCCAGGCATCCGCACCAAGACGGCACCGGAATGACCCCCAATGCAAGTCAATGGGGGTGGATCCGTCTGGTGTGACCACAATGGTAACCGGATCCGCCCTCCATTGACTTTCAATGGAGTTCATGATGGATCCGTCACCACATACACACAATACACACATACAGACATACACATAAACATAAACATACACAGACATATATACATACAAATACACATACATACTTACATGCTCCTCGGCAGGTCTCCAGAGCACAGGAGAAACAGGACGGCGCGCACAGATGACGATGCGGTGGGGAATCGTCACCTGTGCAAGCCGTCCTGCTCCTACGACGTTCTGGAGACCTGCCGGGAGCATGTAAGTATGTATGTGTATTTGACTGTGTATATGTGTGTGTGTGTGTGTGTATAATGTGTGACATATGTGGGGCCGGAGCACGGTTCCGGCTCCACACATGTCGCTGCGGCAGTCCTGATCCGGCAGCACCATTCATCTGCCGGATCAGGCCTGCCGCTAGTGTGAAAGTAGCCTTACCTGTAGAATGTACCATATGCAGTACCTCTAGCACTCTGTTGACTAATAATACCAACAAAGTGTCACTGTCCTTTTTTATATGCTTTCTTTCTTTTTAAAGACATCCAAGTATTCACCCAGTTAAAAAACAAAACTTAGTTTTGCCTTTAAAATTCAAGTTGTGTACATGATAAATGTATTACAGAACTGCCCTCCTGCCTCCTACAATTCATGACGGCACCCCTGCTGTTCAGATGTGGACACTGCAGGCATTGCTCGCCTCAAGCCTTCATGTGACACTTCTAACAGGCAACTTAACATGTAAACAGGACTTTACTTTTAGGCTGGGTTAACATGTCTGTTGCTGCATACCATCATTTACCATGGGGTACTTCCAGTAGGTCTCCATACAGGACTGGTCAGAATCCTACTCCGTACTGATTAGGGGCAAGCACCCCCGAAACAGCTGTCTACAGATGGATATCCTTAACTTATTGGGACCCTCTTTCACTAGGTGGCGCTGATGATCTTAGGAGGATATCTGTGCAGGTAACTATTACTGTGCAGAATTATTAGGCAACTTAATAAAAACCAAATATATACCCATCTCACTTGTTTATTTGCACCAGGTAAACCAATATAACAACACAAAATTTAGAAATAAACATTTCTGACATTCAAAAAAAAAAAAATCAGTGACCAATATAGCCACCTTTCTTTACGATGACACTCAAAAGCCTTCCATCCATAGATTCTGTCAGTTGCTTGATCTGTTTCCGAACAACATTGCGTGTAGCAGCCACCACAGCCTCCCAGACACTGTTCCGAGAGGTGGACTGTTTTCCCTCCCTGTAGATCTCACATTTTATGAGGGACCACAGGTTCTCTATGGGGTTCAGATCAGGTGAACAAGGGGGCCATGTCATTCTTTTTTCTTCTTTTAGACCTTTACTGGCCAGCCACGCTGTGGAGTTTTTGGATGCATGTGATGGAGCATTGTCCTGCATGAAAATCATGTTTTTCTTGAATGATACTGACTTCTTCCTGTACCACTGCTTGAAGAAGGTGTCTTCCAGAAACTGGAAGTAGGTCTGGAAGTTAAGCTTCACTCCATCCTCAACCCGAAAAGGTCCCACAAGTTCATCTTTGATGATACCAGCCCATACCAGTACCCCACCTCCACCTTGCTGGCGTCTGAGTCGGAGTGGAGCTCTCTGCCCTTTACTGATCCAGCCTTGGGCCCATCCATCTGGCCCATCAAGAGTCACTCTCATTTCATCAGTCCATAAAACCTTAGAAAAATCAGTCTTAAGATATTTCTTGGCCTAGTCTTGACGTTTTATCTTATGTTTCTTGTTCAAAGGTGGTAGTTTTTCAGCCTTCCTTACCTTGGCCATGTCCCTGAGTATTGCACACCTTGTGCTTTTTGATACTCCAGTAATGTTGCAGCTCTGAAATATGGCAAAACTGGTGGCATCTTGGCAGCTTCACGCTTGATTTTCCTCAATTCATGGGCAGTTATTTTGCACTTTTTTTTTCAACACGCTTCTTGCTACCCTGTTGGCTATTTGCCATGAAACGCTTGATTGTTCGGTGATCACGCTTCAAAAGTTTGGCAATTTCAAGACTGCTGCATCCCTCTGCAAGACATCTCACAATTTTTGACTTTTCAGAGTCCGTCAAATCTCTCTTCTGACCCATTTTGCCAAAGGAAAGGAAGTTGCCTAATAATTAAGCACACCTTATATAGGGTGTTGATGTCATTAGACCACACCCCTCCTCATTACAGAGATGCACAGCACCTGATTTACTTAATTGGTAGTTGGCTTTCAAACCTATACAGCATGGAGTAGGACAATATGTATAAAAAGGATGATGTGATCAAAATACTCATTTGCCTAATAATTCTGCACACAGTGTACACATGGTATTACAAAGTGTGTAATCTGCTGCGAAACACTAAACAAAAATATGGCAGAAAAACTTACTGTACTGGAACCTGTGGCAGATTTAAATCGGACCCAACTCTAACAGGAGTCATCTTGAGGCGAGAGAGATGGGACTAAGCCCCATCCATCCAGGTGACAGGGAAACTGCAGAGTGGGTCGGTACTCCTCTGTTTCTGAGCTCCCATTGCAGTGCACAGAGCTAGGGAAACAGTGGAGCACCGGCCTGCTGTCCATATCCTGGCCACCTGGTGGACATGGCTTAGTCCCATCTCGCCTTAACAACAGCGAGATGAGACAACCCCTTTAAAGGGGACCTTTCTCCACTCCTGACATACCTGATTTAATAGTTTCATGTATTCCTCATGTAATAACAAGTCTGGAACATCTATTGTTATGGCTGTATGTTATACAATTCCTTTATTATTTCTACTAGAGTTATTAATGAATTGCTATTAGCCTTCAGTAAAGTTACAGAGGGGAGGTGACCAGTTGGGGGTGTGTACCTGCACAGACTCACTCTATCCAATCAGTGCTGCCATGTTCAGTCTGTGCAGGTACACCCCCCCAACTGGTCACCTCCCCTCTGTTCCCTTACTGAAGGCTAATAGCAATTCAATTATAACTTTGAGTATAAATAATAAAGGAATGGCACAACATACAGACATAAGAATAGATGCTCCAGAATTGTTATTACATGGGGAATGTATGAAGCTATTAAATCAGACATGTCAGGAGACATGTCTGTGAGAGATCCTCTTTAAGCCTTATTCAGACAGCTGTAATGTGGGTGCATTTTACCTTCCATATTACCGGCACTAACCCCAACCTGACCGTAGGTCTAATGACCTCAACTAATACCATCATAGTTTCCTATGATGCTGCACTGGTCCTTCTCTTTGTTTACATAGCTCCGGTGGTGCTGTGCTGTGTATCCCAGGTGACCGCTGCAGCCAATCCCCGGCCTCTGCTGTATACAGCACGAGATCACCAAGGCCTGTTATTGGCTTCAGTCACAGTGGATACCCAAATAAAAAAAAAGAGTGGTGGGGAGGACCAGAGCACAGCATTGGAAGCGATGGGGGATTAAACTGGTGAACACTGGGTCCTTTGTTATGTTGTCATAAATTCTAAGCGCGTTAGTGCTGTGCATAGGTGATAAATGATGTTTGTGGAATAACCCTTTAAACACCATGGAATCTTTTACCTGCACTTTTTTCCCATTTTTACATTAAACTTCTTGGCTCCAGTGCCAGTCTGCATCTCGTCTAAATTTCCAGGTTTTGGGGCAGCCCAAAATGTCATGGAGCAGCCCTGGATGTCTAGGCTCACTATATCTGTCCTTGTCCATTTCATCGTACATTGTGTCTCACGTGATTACGTAAAAGGTGGTGGTGGGAGGAGGCAGAGCAGAAGGGGGTCGATACACTGCAAGAGGGAGACCAATTGTGTGCGCCTTGCATTTCTTTAACCAAACCCCTTTGGTCACCTGATGTTTGTCTTCGTTAGGCCTCACGCACTCGTCCGGGAAGTCAGCACTGAGCCAGGATGAGAAAGGAGTAGGAATTTCTAATAAAGGTAAATTATGATTGTATATATTTTTTAGTGAACAGACAATTTGAAAACTATTTTAATTGCCTGAATGCCCCTTTAAAAAACTTATGGCCACCTGTCATGGATCACTGTAGATATAAAAGAACATGGCGCCATCTATTTATCCTGGAATCCTGGATTTCTTTTTGCTGGCAGTGCCCATGAATTTGCCCATTTGTCCACTTGTCTTAATGTAGTAGATACCAGTGTCATCTATTACAAGGATTGTAAGAGTGGTAGTCCATATAGGAGTGATCTCCAACCTGTGGATCTCCAGCCACTGTAAAACTATAACCCCCATCATATCCCGACAGCCACAGACTTTAGTATGATGTGCATTCCACTTGTGCAATGCCGCCACTAAGTACCACTTCCAAGATCCGGGGCGCGGTATTACATAACAGGTGTCCGTTTATTATGAGGCTCATTTTGAGATAAGAAAATTTGATGCACAGCTAGAACGAAATCTTCCACTTCACATCTTACACTTGGGTGGACTACAGTACCCAGAAAGATTATCAAAATTAGGCTTATTCACTTTAGAAAAAAGACGACTGAGGGGAGATCTAATAACTATGTATAAATATATCAGGGGTCAGTACAGAGATCTCTCCCACGATCTATTTATCCCGAGGACTGTGACTGTGACGAGGGGACATCCTCTGCGTCTGGAGGAAAGAAGGTTTCTACACAAACATAGAAGAGGATTCTTTACGGTGAGAGCAGTGAGACTATGGAACTCTCTGCCTGAGGAGGTGGTGATGGTGAGTTCACTAAAAGAGTTCAAGAGGGGCCTGGATGTATTTTTGGAGGGTAATAATATTACAGGTTATAGTTACTAGAGAGGGGTCGTTGATCCAGGGAGTAATTCTGATTGCCTGATTGGAGTCGGGAAGGAATTTTTTTCCCTAAAGTGGGGAAAACTGGCTTCTACCTCACAGGGTTTTTTTGCCTTCCTCTGGATCAACTTGTAGGAAAACAGGCCGAACTGGATGGACAGATGTCTTTTTTCGGGCTTATAAACTATGTTACTAAACTATGTTACTATGTTACACTTCTTCCCCATGAAATTCTGAGCACTTTTCTTTAAAAAGCATTTACTGTCCCTCTCTTGTTCTTCCTGGAAATGTATGAATACATTGATAACTAGGCATTATAGTTCCCCACGTTAATAAATGTGTCCCTTTGATGTAGTCAGCAATAACTGGACATTGTCAGAGCTTGCTGGCACATGCCCCATTGACACGAGGAATGGTAATACCCAGATGGCATTTTATTCATATTTATACATTTCCAGGAGGAACAGCAGAGCAACAGCGCAAGAAAGAAAACTCTAAAATTTTAACTTTGTATCCTCTTTAAAGCCACGACACAGATGTAGGAATTATTTCTCTCTTTCATAGTTTTCTCTGTCTGAAGTCAGGGGAGTACTTGCTTTTAAGATGATAGAGCAACAAAAATTCACCATTAGAGACGCGAGATACAGCATGAGTTTTTATATATTAACAAAGTAGAAAACATGATATCTTTTCATGAATGCAGAGTAAAGTGCGTTATCTGTAGAATTTTAGTCTTCCTTCCTGGGCTAACGCCGCGATCAGTTTTGACTCAAATTCTGCATTGTGAACACCAGTCCATCTGAAAGCGCCTGCGAATCGGTTGTTTTCCCAGTAGTGGTGCCAGTTTCCTTTTTGGTCTGCACCGAAACCAAATACTGATATCTACAGAAATGAACACAAGTCAGTTACTGCCAAAATCATTCCCGGTATCACAATTATTCAGCTGCTAAATACGATACGTACAAGGTGCTTAGATATCAGGAGTCTTAGAAAATCTGGTGGATAACTTTAAGGCTCCATTCACACGACCGTATGTATTCCGTGTCCGTATAAAAACAGAACGGAAGACATACGGAAAGTCTTCCGTAGTGTTCCGTAATTTTCCGGACCCATTGACTTTAATGGGGCTACGGACGTGTTTTGCGGCCAAGTATAGAACATGTTTCCTTTTTTTCCGGGAGAACTTCCGTAATATACGGATGCGGAATGCACACGGTGTGCATTCCGCATTTTTTTTTCTCCTATGCAAAAATGAATGGGTCCATATGGTTCCGCATCTTATCCGCAAAAATGCAGATAAGATACGGAAATGAACATACGGTCGTGTGAATGGGGCCTAACTGTTTAATGCTAGTTAAAGGGGGTGTCCGGGCTACAGATATTGATGACCTACCCCCATCAGTATCAGTTCACCAGGGGTCCGACACCTGGCATCCCTGCTGTGATCTATATACAGTATAGTTTACGGAGCCGAAGCTGCCCAGAACAGTTGATCGTGGGGTGTTGGGCCCACACCGATCTGATATTAATAACCCATCCTGAGAATATTGTAGGTCAATATCTGTAGCCTGGACAACCCCTTTAACTGTGGGGTATAGCCCAAAGAAGTGGCAAGTGCATTTATTCAACCAATCATGCAAACTATAGTCATCTCCTTATGAAAAATATACAACAACAGTCACCCAAAAGGGACGATTTTGACCATTTTCGTTGTTTGAGACAGACTGTTTTCTGCAGGTCACTCCAGACCCAGCCGCTCCGTTTACTTTGCTGAAACAGTGCGGTACCAGCGTATAACTGCTGCAGTCAATCACTGGCCACAACCATCATGTCGGTGGCACGTCATTGATTCAGCAAGGTAAACAGACCAGTGGGGAAACATTGGATTTAAAAGGCTTGTATTGGGCTTTTTATTATTTTGTAGCGCTAGATTCTTTTTGAAAGCATTTAAAGGGTTTTACGTGCTTATAAGATTGATGGCCCAAGGACAGGTCATCCATATCTGATCTGTGGGGGTGGGACACCCAGCACCCTCGCCAGTCAGCTGTTCCTTGTAGCCATTGGGGCCAGAAGTAGCAATTTTAATTGAGTTGGAAGCACAGCGCCATGCAAAGTATAGTGGCTGTGCCAGGTTACTGCAGCCCAGCTTCCATGTGAGTGCTACTTCCAGCATCTGCAGGGAACAGCTGGTTGGGGAGGGGGTGTTGGATGTTGGTTCCTCACCGATCAGATATTAAAAAGGACCTGTCACCGCTCCTGACATGCCTGTTTTAATAGCTTCATGCATCCCACATGTAATAACAATTCTGGAGCATCTATTCTTGTGTCTCTATGTTGTGTCATTCCTTTATTATAACTACTAGAAATTATGAATGAATTGCTATCAGTCTGCAGTAAGGGTACAGAGGGGAGGTAACCAGTTGGGGGGTGTATCTGCACAGTTTGAAAATGGCAGCACTGATTGGATACAGTCAGTCTGTGCAGGTACACACCCCCAACTGGTTACCACCCCTCTTTACCCTTACTACAGACTGCTAGTAATTCATTCATAACTTCTAGTAGAAATAATAAAGGAATGGCACAACATAGAGTAATAGGATTAGATGCTCCAGAATTGTTATTACACAGGGAATGCACAAAGCTATTAAAACAGGCATGTCAGGAGTGGTGAAAGGTCCTGTTATTGACCTATCTACAGGATAGGTCATCAGTTATAGGATCCCAAAAACCCCTTTAAGTCTGTGACTATACATTACGTATCAGGACTTTAATTGTTAATATTAATAATTAGATGTACTCACCTCATCACATATATGTAATGCGAAAAAGAGCGCCAGCATTCCAGTAGATGGATACTTTCCATGATGATTGGTCCAGTTATCATGGATGTATTTAAAAAAGGCTGGGTTAAATATTAATACCTGAAGTGATATACAGAGGACATACATATTACTGTAACATATGTGCCTGGGTCGTATCATGTATCTACTGAACACCTCATTTTCTATACAGCCACAAAGAGCACTTCTTTCAGGGCAAACTTCACAGATTGTATTAAGTGGTATTCCCATCACATACAATGGGGGCATATCACTAGGATATGCCCCCATTGTCTGATAGCTGCGGGTCCCAATCTAGGACCCGTACCTACAAGGAGAACGGAGCGGGGAGAGCTGTGGCTGAAGGACCCCGGGTTTCCAAGGGTCCATCCACCACCAAGCGCTGCTCCCCACTTCTCCCATACAAGTGAATGGGAGTGCACGCGCGGGCCCTGCTCCCATTTATTTCTATGGGGCTGACAGAAATAGCCGAGCCAGCACTCGGCTATTTTCGGCAGCCCCATTGAAATGAATGGAGGGCGGCTGCGCATGCGCAGTGAACCCTCCATTCATTTCCCTGCTCCGTTCTCTTGTAGGTGCGGGTCCCAGAGGTGGGACCCACTCCTATCAGACAATGGGAACATATCCTACTGATATGCCCCCATTGTATGTGATGGGAATACCCCTTTAAAGACAACAGGATCCCATAAGGATCTGTTATGTCCATGATTCGTTGAAATTCACCATAGCTGATACTTCATTCCTATCACATGATCTGTCAGAGGATTATTGGAAGGCCCGGTGCACATAAGGTGGTTGGCCTGTCCCACAGTTAGGCTAACTTTTCTCTTTTATATATGGGGGTCCTAGATGTGTACATTTATAGAGGACTTGTCACCTCTCCTGACATGTCTGTTTTAGAAAACATGAAATGACAAGTCAGGAGTATTTATTCTTATGTGTTGTGGCGTCCCTCTGTTACTCCTTCTAGAAGTTTATGAATAAAGGTACAGCTGGATGTTACCAGTTGGGGCCATATCCCTGCACAGTCTGACACTATCCAGTCACAGCTGCCGGTGTCAGACTGTGCAAGGACACCCCCCCCAAAATGTCACACACATTTGTATCTTTATTCGTAAACATCTAAGAGAATTAATGGAGGAATGGCACAATATAGGGACATAAAGATAGATGCCCCAATACGGTTATGTCATGGGGAATGCAAGTAGTTACTAAACCAGACATGTCAGGAGACAAGGCAGGTCCTCTTCACTGTACAGAGTCTAGTAACAGCTTATCTTTGTAGGTTTTCCCATCTTGACAATAAAATAGTGGCAGTGTAAACTGGTCACTTACAATAACTGTCCAACAAAATTTCTCCAGACTCCCCCACACAAGCCAATCGTACATGTGTGTTCAATGGGAAGAAGGGAATTATCTTCCATTGGAGCAAAGGACTGAGCTTGTTGAAATCCAGTATGCCCAATCCCTTTTTGTGGAGAAAAAGTCATGGATCAGACACCACGTGCTTTGCATTGATCTATGGCTGCTAGGTATAAACATGAACACCAGGCACCTCATATACATTTTGATCAAAATGCATAAGCCCAATCACCATGTCAAGATGGCCTCTTTTGAGTGAGTCCCAAGACCATTGTGGCACAATTCCTCATGGTGACTACCACGACACAGCACCTGTGAGCGGCAAGACCCAGGAGCGTCAGTCACCATGTGGTGCTGTGCCAGATTAATGTAGGTATCCACTCAAAAGTGGTCACTGTGACCTGGTGGGTGGG
The DNA here is from genome assembly GCA_900303285.1 of Rhinella marina. Classification (NCBI taxonomy): domain Eukaryota; kingdom Metazoa; phylum Chordata; class Amphibia; order Anura; family Bufonidae; genus Rhinella; species Rhinella marina. The sequence continues at coordinate 97,385 of ONZH01017641.1, forward strand.
TTTCTGCATTTTTGATTGAAACATGTACTAAGAGCCTCGTGATAAATACATAACATGTGAATGTGTGATTTATGCCTTTTTTCCAATTCTTTCTCCCCTGACATCTGTCATCAAGGGAGGGTTGGAAACAAATCGGCATGTACGCCTGACTCACAACGTGTATGAGGAACTTCAATGGAAAGAGGACAATACAGGGCAGTAACATGAGATCAACATTAAGGATTACGCAATTCCAGCTCACCTTATCTTTATCTGCCTGAATGAACTGCTTCACTCGGGTGTATGTACTTAAAGGGAAGAACAAGCACAAGACAAATGACCAGTTACAAAGTGTATGTTTTCAGAAGTTTGTCTGAATCATTATATTTATCTCACACATTATATTACATAGGTAAAGAGGTAAAAAAAAGGGAAAACACATAAAACAAGACAGAAATATAACATAAGAAAAACAAAAGAGAATATACTCACACTTCTACTTAAAGGGAACCTGTCACGTTGAACATGGTATCTGAGCTAGAGGCAACAGGTTATAGAGCAGGAGGAGCTTAGCAGTTTATATATATATATATATATATATATATATATATATATATATATATATATATTCAGTATAAATTGTAATTTATTCATTTATAGTCCTGCTCATTCTGGGCTTTGGCGTCAAGGAGGCGGTCCTATCAGTAATTGACAGCCTTCTCCCTACGACTGTGTATACAGAGATAGCTCTCAGTCACTGATAGGACCACCTTCAAAGCCCAGAATGAGCAGAGATATAAATTAATAAATTACAAGTTATGCTCAATATTTTTCCCATAAAATGACTAGATATATCTCAATCTGCTCACCTCCTCCTGCTCTATCACAAGCTGCCTGCAGATTACATAGCATTTTCATGGTTCCTTTAAAAGTGACCTTCTCAGTCAAGCAAAAGCCAGAATTAGACTTACCGGTAATTCATTTTCCATGATATCACCACGACGGCACCACAAGGAGATTGACCCCTGACCTCTGTAGGGGCAGGAACAGAGAAGGTTAAAGGCACACCTCCCTCCACCAACACCAGTGTTTACCAAATCACAGAGCCAATACCGGTGAAACAACAACAACGACAGAAATATAAATATATACATACAAATTTTTCTTTTTTTATTTTTTATTTTTCTTTTTTTTCGTATTCCCTGGTATTAATTCATACCATAGAAGAAAAAAGGAAGGGAGGGAATTACCGTGCCGTCGTGGTGATATCATGGAAAATGAATTACTGGTAAGTCTAATTCCGGCTTTCCATATCATCACGACGGCACCACAAGGAGATATACGAAATTACTAGTTATGGGCGGGCGACTGCCTGAAGGACTTTACGTCCAAAAGACAAATCCCTTGAATTGGAGAGGTCCAGACGATAATGTCTAATAAAGGTGTGCGCACTGGACCATGTAGCAGCCCTGCAAATTTCCTCAAGGGAAGCACCCGCTCTTTCTGCTTGAGATGAGGACATAGCCCTGGTGGAATGGGCTTTAACGTAGCTTGGGCTTTGTAGATTTTGGATTTCATAACAGATGGAGATGGTATCTTTAATCCATCTGGCTATGGTAGACTTGGAAGCCTTCTGTCCTTTATTTTTCCCAGAAAACTGTAGAAGAAGTCCTTCAGATTTCCTAAAGTCTTTTGTCACCTGTAGGTATTTAAGGACCGCTCTTCTGACGTCCAAGGAATGGAAAGATGTTTCCTTTTCGTTTGACGGTGAGTTACAGAATGAGGGGAGGATTATCTCCTGATTCCTGTGAAAACTGGAGACGACCTTGGGAAGGAATCCAGGATCTAATTTGATGATTAATCTGTCATCCAGAATTCTAAAATAAGGTTCTCTAAGATGGATTGAATTTCTCCCAATCTTCTCGCAGAGGTGATAGCTATAAGGAAAGCCACCTTTAAGGACAACAATTTCAGAGAGCAGTCTTCCAACGGCTCAAATGGACGTAAAGTTAGGCCTGTAAGGACTGTGTTTAGGTCCCAAGAGGGGGCTGAGGATTTTAAGGAGGGGCTCAGCCTAGAGGCAGCTCTCATGAAGCGTCTGATCCAACGATGGTTGGCCAGATCTGTGTCGTAGAAGCAACTCAAAGCCGACACTTGTACCTTTAAGGTGGATGGTTTTAGCCCCTTCTCCAGGCCTACTTGAAGGAAGTCAAGAATTTTACATACATCAGGTTTAGAAGAATTTGGCGATGGATTACTGGACCAAGAACAAAATCTTTTCCAAAACTTAAGGTAGATGGCAGAGGTAGAGATCACCTCCTCAGCCTCACCTCCTCAGACAGACCTTGACTCTTTAGGATCTTGACCTCAGGATCCAGGCAGTCAGTTTCAGGAATTGCAGATGGGGATGTGCAATAGGCCCCTGAAGTAGAAGGTCTGGCCTGGTAGGGAGAATCCAAGGATCCGCTATTGAGAGGTTTTTTAGTGGGGAGAACCAGCTTCTCTTTGGCCAATAAGTTGTAATAAGGATTACAGTTGAGCTTCCCTGCTGTATTTTTTGGATTACCCTTGGGATCAAGGGCAGAGGGGGAAACGCATAGCATAGTTTCCAGTCCCACTGAAGAGATAGAGCGTCTATTGCCCAGGGATTGTCCCTGGGATTCAGGGAGCAAAATATTTGTGATTTCGCATTCTCCTTCGACGCGGAGAGGTCTACTTCTGGGACGCCCCAGCGTTGAGTTATTTGATTGAAAACATCCCAGTTCAGGCCCCATTCCGCCTGGTCTAGAGTTTTCCGGCTCAGGAAATCCGCCTCCTGGTTTAAGGACCCCTTCAGATGGATCGCCGAGATCGATTCTACGTGCTCCTCTGCCCACCGGAAAATCTGCAGTGCCAGTGCTTGTAACCTCGGGGACCGAGTACCTCCCTGATGGGACAAGTATGCTACCGTAGTCGTATTGTCTGATAGAATCTTGAGGTGTAGGCCCCGGAGATAGGCCTCTGCGGCTTTTAGAGTCTCCCAGACGGCCCGGAGCTCTCTGTAATTTGAGGATTGGGTCTTTACTGATAGAGACCAGGTCCCCTGGAAGATTAGACTGCCCACTTTTGCACCCCAGCCCGACTGGCTGGCGTCTGTAGTGATCTGGACCTGTGGGAATCTCTTCCATACTACACCTTTCAACAGATTTTCGGTGTCCGTCCACCAGCAGAGGGAAGTCTTGACCGACTTCGGAATAGGTAACAGAAAGTCCAGGGATGACTGTTTCCTGTTCCAAACTCTCAGAATCCAGGCCTGCAATGTTCGATAATGTAGACGGGCCCACTTCACAGAGGGGATGCAGGAGGAGAGAAGACCCAAGAGGCTCATTGCATCCCTTACTGAAGAAGACTTTTTCTTCTGAAAGGAAAAGATTTTTTGCATCAGGATATGAATCTTTTCTTGAGGAAGAGAGGTTATCTGAGAGTGGAAGTCTAGGAGAACTCCCAGGAATTGTACTCTTCTGGATGGTTGAAGATAAGACTTCTGAAAATTTACTATCCATCCCAGGTTTTTTAGGGTGGACAGCAGGATTTCCAGATTTCCCAATAGCAGAGAATAGGAGTTGGCTACCAACAGTAAATCATCTAGATATGGAACTATGGTCAGACCCTCCTGCCTCAGGAATGCTACTATCTCTATCATTAGTTTGGTAAAAACTCTGGGGGCAGAGGATATTCCAAACGGTAGAGCAGTGAATTGGAAGTGGTGCACCTGGCTCTGGCTGTCTTGGACCGCAAATCGCAGGTACTGTTGGTGACTTTGGTGAATAGGAACGTGGTAGTAGGCGTCTCTTAGGTCTACCGTGCACATGAATGCGTCTCGCGAAATCAATGGTATTGCCGATGTTAGGGACTCCATCTTGAACCTTCGATACAGGATGTATCTGTTTAGGAATTTCAGATTTATGATCATGCGAAAGTTTCCTTCTTTTTTCCTTACCAGGAAGAGGGAAGAGTAAAACCCTGTACCCTGTTCCAGAGGTGGAACTTTGATCACAACATTCAAGTCCCGCAGTACCTTGATCTCCTGCCAAATGACACCTAGATTTGGGGATTTGGTAGTGAGGAATTTGTTTGGGGGAAGCGATTTGAATTCTATCTTGTATCCTGACTCTATTAGAGACAGGGCCCATGGGTTTGATGATACGCTTTCCCAGGCTGGAAGAATCCCTTTCAATCGCCCCCCCACTGGCATGTCATTGCTTATCTGAAGGCTTGCTCTGGGGATTGAGGAGGAAACCTCTTCCCTTGCCACCCTTTGCATAACTCCAGCAGCCTGTTTTCCCTTTACCACGAAAGGACCTGTCCTGGAAATTCCCTGATCTGAAGGGGGTCTTCCTGCGAAAAGGACGATCTTCTGGAAATCCCTTCTTTTTATCGGCTGCCTTTTCGAGGATCTTATCTAAGATAGGACCGAACACGTATTCCCCCGAGAAGGGGATGGAACAAAGCTTCATTTTTGAAGCTTTGTCGCCAGACCAGGCCTTCATCCATATAGCTCTGCATGCAGCATTTGAAAGACCCGCATCTTTGGCTGAAAATCTGATGGACTCGGCAGAGGCATCAGCCAAAAAAGCAGTCGCTGACTTGAGAAGTGGTAGGGAATTTAGAATTTCCTCTCTAGGGGTATTATTTTTTATATGTTTTTCTAGCTCGTTTAGCCATAGAGTCATGGAGCGAGCTACTGAGGTGGCGGCCACATTGGTCTTGATGTTAAACATGGCTGCTTCCCAGGATTTGGGCAAAAGGGCATCAGCCTTCCTCTCCATGGGATCCCTTAACTGTGAGGCATCCTCAAAGGGTAGGGAGGTTTTCTTGGCGACTTTAGCCACCTGAACGTCAATTTTAGGTGTGTCATCATAGAGCTTAGAATCACTAGGATCGAATAGTAAACGGGATTTGAAATCTCTAGAAATACCCAGGCGCTTCTCTTAAGCCTTAAGTAGATCGTGCATATCTTCATTTTTGAAGAAGAATTTTTTGCATCCTTCAGCGTAATCCGAATTGGAGATACTATCATCCTCCTCCACATATTTAGAAGAGACTGAATCTTCATCCTGGTCTTCAAGGTCAGAAGATGAGGGATGAACGAATAATCTGGGCCGTTTAGGAGGTGGAGGAGCAGGGGGATTTATCTGTGCCAGAGAAGCACGAATTTCATCCTGCACCATAGAACGAAACTCCTGTAGCAATGAGGGCTGTTCGTCCCGAATGACATTTCCAATACATTCTCTACAGAGCTTCTTGGTATAGGAATCGGGTAAGTTACTGCTGCAGGAGATACATCTTGCAGGTTTTTTAGCCTTCTTCTGTGTCTCTTTAGATGCCTAAGAGACAACAGGAGATAGGTCAATAGGATTCGAATATATTTGAAAATGTCACCACGTGATGAGATGCAGGAGAGGAAAGTATAAAACCTCCTGTCCAAGAGTGTCCCAAGACCATAGTATAAAAAATGCAGTGGTTCAGATGGACTTACAGACGGTGGCGCGGGAGGCTCCAGTTCTCTGGGAGAGCGTGGCTCAGGTCCCGACATGCTGAAGCTGAAACCAGACCTCAGATCAGTACGCAGCTTCCCCCTTTTGAACTTACCCACGTCCGGCCTCCGGAACGCACCGCCGACTTCCGGTCGCCGCCAGAAGTACGTCATCATCAACGGACGCGCGAGGCGCCGGGCACGCAGCCCGGCTACGCCCACATGGGGGAAGGAGGGAGATCGCGCCGGGAGCAGGCTCCGGATTAACCGGAACGAGTCCTCCCACAGTCCCCTGCCCAGCGTTAGTACGAGACCGTGGGGGCACAGGGGGGCAGAGATAAGGGACACCATACAATGCGCTTCTGTGCCATGGCCCGCACAGAACTCTGCCAGGGATATCATCACTACTCCTTACCACGAGGAGATCCTTCTCCGTCCTGGCCTCTGTAGGGACAGGAAACACTGGTGTTGGTGGAGGGAGGTGTGCCTTTAACCTTCTCTGTTCCTGCCCCTACAGAGGTCAGGGGTCAATCTCCTTGTGGTGCCGTCGTGGTGATGATATGGAAAAATTCACTTTACTGGAAATGAACAGAAAACTTACCTGGTTCCCTCATTTTCATGTTTTCAGCTGCAGATCTGTGAATTCCCTGACTCCTCATCTGTCGTTCAAGATGGCCACACAGTTCCTCGGTCTACTTAATGTACACTGTGCATTGGTGGTCCAAGACGCTTCCTGCTTGTCTAGCCCTGCTCTAGGATTAGTGAGAACTGCTCATGTGTCTTGGACCAGTGTTCCTCAACTCCAGTCCTCAGGGCCCACCTGGTGGTCGTGCTTTCAGGATTTCCTTAATATTGAGCAGGTGATACACTTAATATCAGTGCATCAGGACTTATCACAGGTATTTATTCTGTGGGATACTCTCAAATTGTGACCGGCAGGTGAGCCCTGAGGACTGGAGTTGAGGAACACTGTCTTGGATTACTAAATGAACAGTGTGAACCAGGTAGTCTGAGTAGCAGTGGGGCCCATCTTGGATGACAGATGAGGAGTCCAGGAATCTTCAGATCTGAAGCTGAAAGGAAGAAAAGAAGGGCAGCAGCCGTTCTGTTCATATCCTGCTTCATATACTTTTTGTTTTCTTGAACCAGAGGGTCATTTTAATCTAATATTCCTCAAACATTAGGACTGGTCTTAAGTCAAAATGTTCTGTACGACAATAGCTCCAGATCCCACAACTATGCAGCAGAAAACATGGTGGAAATGGCTCCAGATCCCACAACCATCCAGCAGAAAACATGGCGGACATGGCTCCAGATCCCACAAACATCCAGCAGAAAACATGGTAGACATGGTTCCAGATCTCACAACTATCTGCAGAAAACATAGTGGACATGGTCTTTACACCATTTTCCCTTTGTCAAACCTTTTCAGTAGTCACTGGCCCCACCTACCAGACCTTCGTTGAGATTTTTGGTAATTTTGTCATTGCAACGAGTGGTCCTGTTGTCCAAAACGACAAGCGAACCATTCTTACCATTCCCATGAGGTGCTGATCATGGTGAACATGGTGCTAACACTACACTATGGGGAGGGGGTTCCATATCGTGTCTTGCGGTTTCTAAATATGGAGGCATCTTTTATACACAATCTGCTAGATAATGGAAAAAACTATGGTATGCTCCACTAGATGCCACATGGATGCCAATTCCTCCCCCTTCCTCTGCCCCACAGTGGAAACTAAAGAATTGTATCCATGTACACAGATATTTGAGAATCCTCCATATGGCTGTCATTTAAAATACCTTTGATAAGTGCATCCATGAGAAAAGCAGCTTTTCCTGTCTGTTTTCATCCGGTAACCATATGGAACAAATACAGTATCCATGATGAATGCCATATGGCAACATACAGAAAGAAAATACCACTCCACATGTACCCTTTGTTGTATAGTACCTTATTTTTATACAGTCATTTGCATCCTAATGACTCAAGAATGTATAGAATGTAGTCCAAGGCCTCTTTCACATGAGCGATACGGATTGTGTCGGGGTCTGTCCAGGGAAAAACCGATGATTTTGCACGCAAGTTCAATCCATTTTTTTCTGTGATTGCGTTGAGTGTGTGCGTTTTTTACATCTGAATTGTATCCGGATTGCATGTGTTTTTCACATGTGTGAAGAAAAACTGAAGAATAATGATCTGTGAAAAACACATCGCATCGGATTCCTTCCGTTTTTCACACAAGCCTCATTCACTTCTGTGGAGCCAGGACTGCGTAAAAAATGTACAATACAGAAGATTCTGTGATTTCTTCTGAACGCAAAGATAATACGTGAAAAACGATGTACACAGACCCATTAAAATGAAGAGGTCAGGATTCAGTCCAGATGGTATGTGCTCGCTACACGCACTGCATCCGGATGGAAAACTGACTCATGTGAAAGAGACTATAGACAGTCTATTCAGGATATAGAATAAATAGTGGTTATTTTAGGTGGGAAAATAAACTCATAATTCATTAATACAAGCAGTGATACACCAGTATCTCCAGGTTTACTGCTACTTGGACAGTGATAAACTTTCACTGAGCACATATGTAATACAATGAGGTAGAGACCAGCTATATGCTTATATGTACTGTGTGTATGATTACTTACAACTTTATTTCTCCAGTTGAAAGTGCACTTGTAATCCACCTTAGGTCTTGGAGTTTGAAAGGGACCAGGACTAAGTGAACTCTGTGTGGAAGATGCACGGCACTTTCTGGGTACATAAAATGGTGGGTCGTTCTGGAGCCAACATCTGCCTCAAAGCCAGAGATGCGAGCCCCATTCATTCTGTTAAGGGATAGAATATGAAATCCATTATATAGAACGACAGTAAAAATAAAAAATGCACAATGAACACAATAGGAACAGACAGAGCTTTGCCAGTTATTGGCATCATTTTGTTTTGTTATTTGACCTTTTTATGAGAACATTCCGGATATAAGATTTTATAGTTTATTAGTTCTATGATAACCTTATTGGTAAAACATTTTTATTCATGGTCTATATTGAAAAAAAAAGTAAGGGCTCATGCACCTGAATGTATTTTCTTTCCGTGTCCGTTCCGTATTTTTTGCGGACCGTATGCAGAACCATTCATTTCAATGGGTCCACAAAAGAAAACTTAAAGGGAACCTGTCATCACCGAAACACCCCCTGAACTAGAGTAAGCGTTGTATAGTGTAAGTGATGCTGAATCCGAATATGTAAGTTTTATCTTCATACTCACTTCCATTCCGACGCTGTGCTCCCACAAACCTGCAGTAAAATGCACTCAGTGGACTCTTCTTTGAGTCCTCTCCATTATGTGAGTGAGCACTGGAGTCCAGTGAGTGCATTTTACTGCTGGTTTGTGGGAGCACAGCGTCGGAATGGAAGTGAGTATGAAGATAAAACTTACATATTCGGATTCAGCATCACTTACACTATACAACGCTTACTCTAGTTCAGGGGGTGTTTCGGAGATGACAGGTTCCCTTTAAGTTACTCTGTGTGCATTCCGTTTCCATATGTCCATATTTCCATTCCACAACACAAAATAACCAAAAGTAAATATAAAATGCTGTTTATAAATGATGCAAGGATTCTGAGATATTTTGTGGAATGATAGGTCAACAGTAGAACCTTTTGGAAGGCATAGATCCCGTCTTATCTGACGTAAAGCTGACACTGCATTCCACCATAAAAACATCATACGGACAGTCAAACATGGTGGTAGTGAGGCAGTCTGGGGCTTTTTTGCTTTTGCAAGACCTGGATGACTTGTCATAATAAATAGAATCATGGATTCACTCCAGTATCAGAACATCTTGAAGGAGACTATCCACCTGTCAGTTCATGACCTAAAGCTCAAGCACTTTTGGGTTATGCAGCAGGAGAATGAGGCACACAAGCAAGTCCACCATTTGTCTGTTTTTCAGAGAAAACTACTCTGGGGGTCGACCTGTAATAAAGATTAGATCAGATCATACTGACAGATCCTTCAGCTATCCTGGCAGGGCTGCAGTGGTGAAGTTATGTCGACAACATGTGACCATTACAGCCAATCACTGGCATCAATGGTGCACTGAAGAAGCCAATGATTGGCTGCAGTTGTCATGTGTTGGGAAAACAGAGCTCTGCCACCAGGAGAACCTGAGTGGCAGAGTTGAATCTGTTAGGTAAGTAATTATCTATTCAGTGTTGGACTGGACTGCCTAGGGACCATAAGTAAAATTAATTCTGGAGGCCACCGTAAAGCTACATGCAAATACTACCCGCTCATACAGTGCCAGCAGCAGCAAGACTTTGAGAGCTCAGGTCTCTAGGGAAAGAGGATATTGGCTGGCTTGACTCTGTACCTAGAAGTCATCTCAGCCACCCGCATCTATAATAATAAACTAGGTACTTTGTTAAATAGTCAACCCAGTTTTTTATATGAACATAACCTGGTTGAGATGCTGTACCCTGCTTATCTATATGCAATGAAGTCAGTGTATTGTGCCATGTGCCACTTTTGCAGGAGATGTGGGACTAGAGGTCCAACTGTTCCCCTGTGGGCCATCTATTCTTTATTACAGGTCGATCACCTGAGTTGTCAGGTTTCCTCTTGAAGAGTCTAGGTCCTGACTTGGATCCTATTGAGATGCTGAGGCAAGACCTTAAAGTAAATAAGAGGCATTTACTAATGTATTGTTATTACCCATATTGCTTCCTTTGCTGACTAATGTGATGGAAAAATTAGCCTATACATTGCTCGTTTCCATGACTACGACCACCCTTTAATCCAGCATCGGTGGCCCTGCCACTATAGAAAATAGCACAGGCCTTTCTGGTAGCTGGGACCACAGGAGCGCAAATAGGCCGGCACTTTTTCCTATCGTATACAAGCACGGCCACTGATGATGGATTGAAGGGTGGTTGTAGCCATGGAAACGGTAATGTGATGGAAAAATTAGTCTGGCCAGCAAAGGAAGCAATATGGACAATCACAAGACATTAGTAAGTGCTTTGTATTAACTTTTGGTACATGATAAATGCCATTTGCTGAAGTGAGACAACCCCTTTCAATGAGCAGTTTATCTTCAAAAACCCTCCATTGTAGCCGAATGAAAACAATTTTTTCAAACAAGAGTGGGCAAAAATCCCTCCAAATAAATGTAAAAGGCTCATCACAAGTTGTCCCAAATGTTTGATGGCAGTGGTTACTGACACGGGTGGCAGTGAGCAGTTATTAGGCTTAGGGGGCAATTACTTTTTCACATGGGTCATATACTGTAGGTTTAGAATAAATCCTCATCTTCCAGAACAGGAATGATCATTTAAAAGCTGCATTTTGTGCTTCCTTTTGTTGTCTATCTCATATATTAAAATGAGTAGGATCCTTTCAAATTTCAATGTGCCAAATTAGCAAAAATAGAAGAATTCGGGTGAGGGGCAAATCCTTTTCACAGCACTGTATATGTCCAAGTTAATTAAAAAATTACCTCATGCCAGTAAATAAAATATATAAAATAAGTAATCATTCCATAGTCATGGGATCTCCCACCACAGCCCAATCCCTATGGAAGCTGCAGCAGTGATGTAGAGGTTTATGGGGCATGACAGGGGTGCACCACCAATGAGGCCAGGTGAGGCAACTGCCTCAGGCAGCACCAGGTAGGGGCAAGAGGGGCACAGCAGAAGGGCCATGGGCAATGAGTGCTTACATTATGGCAAAGGGGTTAGGTTAAGAAATTGACATGGTGGTGATGGTGGTTGTCGGGGGGGGGGGGGGGGTTATCACTGTTTCAGTTTTTGCCTCAGGCAGCAGAAAGGCTAGGTGCACCTCTGTCCTCAGCGACTCTGCTCCGTATACTGCTCAGGTCAGTGATTAGCTGCAGCGGTCATGTGTCGTATGACTATATACAAGAGGATGGGAGCGGTGCTCTGGTGTGATTATTGACAGGGATTGGCCACAGTTTGAAATAACTCTGACAACCCCTTTAACCTAATTTTACTATTTTTAGCACAAAATACTTGCAATTTAATAAAAAAAAAACCAATGCAATGGTGTCCATAGCCTTTAACTAAGCATCCTACTTGTTCCTTACAGAGGTCCGGCAGCACCACATGCTCCGTAATGCCAGAGCGGCTTTTCTTTATATACTTCCTATGAGGATGGGTTCTCCTGTAAACACCTCTTAAAGAGATTCTGTCAGCAGCATTTCACATATTGAGTTATTTATACCATTGGATTCGGCCAGTTATAAGCAGTTCTAAATTGTAATTGTTATAGGTCACAGAGGCAGTTTTTGTGGTAAAAAAACGATTTTTAGTAGCTGTCACTCACTGTAAATAAGGAGCCCAAGGGGAGTTCCCAACCGTTGAAGGAGCCCGGGCTCGGCGATTCCTTGGAGCCCAGGCACGCCCACCTACTTAATATTCACTTCACTGACTCGCTCAGTGAAGCTCCGGCTCGGACGAAATCCCGCGCATGCGCAGTACATCCAGAGGCCTGCGCCCGTGCAGTCTGCGGGCGCAGGCCTCTGGATGTACTGCGCATGCGCGGGATTTCGTCCGAGCCGGAGCTTCACTGAGCGAGTCAGTGAAGTGAATATTAAGTAGGTGGGCGTGCCTGGGCTCCAAGGAATCGCCGAGCCCGGGCTCCTTCAACGGTTGGGAACTCCCCTTGGGCTCCTTATTTACAGTGAGTGACAGCTACTAAAAATCATTTTTTTACCACAAAAACTGCCTCTGTGACCTATAACAATTACAATTTAGAACTGCTTATAACTGGCCGAATCCAATGGTATAAATAACTCAATATGTGAAATGCTGCTGACAGAATCCCTTTAAGCCTCCGTGTCAGTTATTTATGTAGTGTGAACAGATTCTACAGTTATGTGCAAATACAGTGACTCATGGAGGACCATTAGTCCTTTCATCAGTGACATTTTCCTCCTACAGACTTGTAAAACCAAGCTTGGTACATGATGCAATCAGCCAGCCAGGAAGGTGATTCATAGAGGACACACTCTTTAATAGCTTTCATGCAGTGCACGTACTAAAGTATGTTCACACTGTGATAAGTACAGCACTCTCACTAATTTAAGGTCGGGGAACCTAAACAGTACCACGTACATGCAACCAGTGACAGAATGGAATGGGGCATGCACTGAGCACACTCACCGACGCTACAAGACTAGGGTGGCCGGGCAGTCCAGTTTCCTGGCTTCTTGTCCGGCACAAGGCCTGGACGAACACTAGGGTGCCCTACTTTGCTGTGGCTCCTCACACCTTGAGCTTATGATGCAGGTACAAACTGATTGACGGAGGCTCTTTCTATTCAGTCAGTAAATAGAGCCAGCAGACATGTCACTTTAAGGGCTCATGCACACAAAAGTATTTTTTTTTTTTTCGTTTCTGTTCCGTTTTTTTTACTGGTGCATATGCGGAACAATTCACTTCAACTGGTCCACAAAAAAACGTAAATGACTCAGTGTGCATTCCGTTTTCATATGTCCACATGTCTGTTCCGCAAAAAAATAAAACATGTAGTCTTGTCTGTTTTATGGACAAGGACAGGCATTGTTACAATGGATCCGCAAAAAAAAAAACGGATGCAATAGAGATGTTACACGGATGCCATCCAGTTTTTTGCGGATCCATGTTTTGCAGACCGCAAAATACATAAGGTTCTGGGCATGAGCTCAGAGTCTTGCACAGCTCACCTGGAAGGTCCTTCAATCTTTTTGTTTTTTATTTTGCTGGTCACCAGGAGAGGGGAGCGGCTTAGCAGTGTTGGGGGCGTGACTTAGACCGTCATCCTTTTTGGGTTGAAGCAAGTGGCCACCCTATTCAAGACTGTCAACAGAGCTTTGGACCAGTGTGAAAACTATGCAACTGTACAGGATGCAGTACAAGAGGGTGGCAGGGTCGAAACAGACTGCAGGGCTGGATGCAAGTAAAAAGGCAGCTGCATCAGACGGGGCGAACACAGATCTCTTAGTGGCCTATAGCAAAATTCGTATGCCACCCCCTGTGAGATTTCTGCCGAACGTAGAATTTTTTTGTTAAAGGTATTGGTCCATGTCATAAACTGTCTGTCAGTATATATTGCTAGGACCTATCAGACATTAGGGGCATATCAACATCTGTCAGACAATGGGGGAAGGATATGCCCCCAGTATAAGAGATGGGCCAGTCATAAAAAGTGGAACAGGTTCTTTATTAATAAAGCACCTGTTCTATAAGTAATAAATTGTGTGAGGTGTTTCTCACTTATCCTCGCACATTATAAAAATGAGATGCCTGCAGACACCACTAGGGGGAGTTCAGTACCTAAGAATTTATTCAGTTACCTTTGAATGTTATAGCAGCTTTATAAAACTCTTTACAATGGCAGCTACAGGTAACTGCAGTGTTGTGCATTAAGAGAAGAACGAGTTCAGAGCTTGACTTCCCATCCCTGAAGCCCCATAGTCATGGGGTCTGCCTTCATGGTTGGTAAACCCCTGGTGTTAGATGATGTTAATGAGGACATCCAGTCTGGTGTACTGCCATTTCCTTCCCTCCTACTGTTCTATGTCTGTTGAATGAACCCTGTAATGCTGTGCCCATCCTCCAAATGTAGCACTCGCTGTTCTTTTTTGCAAAGCTTTTATTCCACAATTCAGTTTGCAGTGTAAGGACGTGTTTTAGCTTGTCCCAAACCTTTCACAACTGTTAACTGAAATGCGTCCTTAAGGCTGTATTACGCAGCCTGACGTGGCAGACAATTGTCGGGAGAGAAGCGTTCCATCCCAGCAATCGCCTGCTCTCCAGCGGAGGAGACCGCGTTTGCGCTTTCATTGGGCAATCGGTGGCAGTATTCTCTGCAAGATGATCGCCAATGAGCGTTCATACAAAAAATCGGAAAGTATAATACAGGCTTTAGACTGTCAACTGAATAATGGAATAAAAGCATTGCACAGACGACTAGTGAGTGCCGGGATTAGTGTTTCTTATGCAATCATACAAATATTCTATTAAATAACCCCAAACTAGCAATCATACTTGGCAACAGATGGAGACAATTTATAAAGGGTGTGCCCCTGCTGTGCACAATAAAAATTCCTCTGTGACTCAAGTGACATAACTGCGATGAAGATCCAGCTAAAAAGAATTTATTTAGTGCTTCTGCACCAGCCGCCCCTCTGCAAAAGGGTGAAATCTGCAATGACAACCTATAGGTCGGACACGCTGTGGATTTAAAATCCACACTGGACACACACATGGATTTCTCTCCACAGCATGTTGCCGCTGTAATACCCTACAACATTTTCATCTGCAAACCCAAATATAAAATCATTACCCTTAGGGTGGTTTCAGATTTCCTCCACAAATTCCAGATGAAACAGGCATGGAATCTAATGATGCACCACACCACGACATCTGGTGTTGGTCCTGTGTCACTGCACATTGGCGGAAGGCGCTCTCCAGCCCCCCTGCGAGTTCTGATGTGGCCATCATTAGTACCAAGGCAGAACCTGGTTTTATCACTGAACACTACTGTTTGCCATTGATGGTCACATAAGAGTTCATAGGAGGAGGGCTGGAGAGCGCCTAGTGCCATCATGCAGAGTGCATGGTTTGGGGCACCATTATATGCCATGCCCATTCCCTTATGGTATTGGTGCAAGGAACATTAACCAACCTTCACTATGTTGAGGACATTGTGGAACCAGTTCTACTTTTTTGACTTAGCCAAAAAAGTAGAAGTCAAGTGGTGTGCCAACAAGAGAACGCCTGTCCGCGCTACACAACATGCTCTTAAGGGTCTCCAGCAGCTCCTCTGCCTAGCTTGATCACCAGATCTTTCCCCCACCGAGAATGTCCGGGACGTTGAAGGAGCTTGGAATGACATACCACAGAAGATATTCAGCATCGCTATGAGCATTACCATGCCAAAATGACAGACTGTACCACAGCAATGGGAGATGCCACCAAGTATTAATGTGACCCCATCTCAACATACACCCTGCTACAGAAACCAACCTAAAGGGTGCCCCACCTTGGTTGTATGATCATTGAGCAAGCACCACTAGCAGTTTATACTTTGTCAGTCTCAATCACATGAAGTTTTCAAGGTTTTCTTTTTTCATTTTACATTAGTGTATTATATATAGATACATACCATATGACAGGATATAGCTATTAGAGCCACATAAGATGTAGATTGTATTGCATTTGGTTATTTGACACTATGCAAGGCTCCAAAATCCTCCCCCCGACAGGAATCAAGAATGACTGAATGTTGTCATGAGATTCATCAGGCTTTCAGGGGTTGTCCAGCTTTTAAACAGTTTTCACCAGATCCTCTCTCGCCTCTGGACCTTTGGAAGAAAGGATACTTACCTTCTGCCCACCAATGGGTTCTGGTTTCTAGCCATAGCAGTGATGTGTCCCCCGGTCATTGGCTGTAGCTGCACACATGACACCTGTCTACTCTAACAGTTGACAAGCAGAAACTGGAGTGTGGCGAAACAAAGGAGCTGGAACCCTGTGCTAGGGAGCAGGTAAGTATCCTTTCATCCACAGGTCTCATAGGGAGGGGGGCTGGCAAAAACAGTTTTTAAAAGGGTCATCCGACACTAACAAATGCTGTTCCATATGCCGGGCCCACACTGATTCTACTTACCTGGCTCCCCGCACCGCTGCTACTGCTTCTCCCTGTGTGTGGATGAAAACATCCGGAGTCAGGGGGGAGCAGCCAATGGCAAACGGGGACGAGCCTCCCTACCATCGGCGGCAGTGTGGGGACTAGGAGCGGTGCTGGTAGCGGGGAACCAGGTAAGTAGAATCAGAGTGAGGGGCCGGCATATGGGGGGGGGGGGGGCATTTGTTAGTGTCAGATAACCCCTTTAAGCCCCTTCAAATCATATATCGGCATAGATTGTGATTTTTTTCATTTACATTTGTAATGCACATTTAAAAAAACAGGAGTCCTGTGTCTCTCCACATGAATGGAGCAGTGGTCCAGCACCTGGCCATCTCAAGCATTCCCATAGAGTGTAAAAGGAGTAGCAGCACTCCATTTAAATGGGCGATGCAGGACTCCCCACAGAAATCAAACAGTTATCCCCTATCCAGTGGATGGGGATGACTTGCTGTAATCGGAATACCCTGCCTGGCAGGTCTCTTTTTAATGAGTGACTTCTACAAAAACTAGACATTCAGCAGGGTGGGATAGGCTTGTATTACATCAACACACTTCTAATGTGTAGTTTTATGGTACCTGCATATTACTATTAGGGCACCTGCACATGAGAGTGGGTGAGCGCACATAACATCAGCACCAATTTCTATGTGGATTTATGTGCGTTTCTGCACCATAGCCACCCCAAAATCCGCAATTTCTAACAGTGTTTTTTGGGCAGATTTGATGCGGTTTTGCCGCAGATCTCACACCTCACTTTGCTGGTACTGTACTACACTGCAGTTTTTCTGCAGGAGAATCCGTGCATGTGCAGGTGGCCTTGAAGGGAGTCTTTCACCTGTTTTTCACCTGTATAACTAAGAGCACTGTCCCACAGAAGATTGCAGACACATCCCAGACATATCTGTGTGCACTTTGTGTCTGTATTACATGTCCAGGAAAATCACTTTTATTCTGCTGGAAAACAGCTCCCAAGTGCCCAGCTGAAAGTGAAACTAAAAACAGCTTTCTCTCCTGACTCGATTTCTAACAGCTATATCTTCTGATATACTGGATATAGTGCTGTGATTTTTCATTTTAAAGCTTGGAATGCCAGCTTTCAAAGAAGGTCAGAACCATTTTTCTATCTGCTACTAATCCCAAGATATGAGCAGCTAAAGCAGCCCTCCCCTCTTCGGTCTGGTTTGCTTTGGGCACTTGCAGCAGCAGAGCTGGGCACTTGGGAGCTGTTTTCCTGCAGAATAAAAGTGCTTTTCCTGGACATGTAATACAGACACAAAGTGCACACAGGCATGTCTGGGATGTGTATGTAATCTTCTATGGGACAGTGCTCTTAGTTATATTGGTGAAAAACAGGTGAAAGACTTACTTTGAAGGGAATAAAGGTGGTTGTCTGGATCCAGAGGTAGAAGTTATAAAAACCGGATGGATTGACTCGTACGGGGCAGGGTATAATATGAGTCCATTGTTAACAGTGCTGTGAGATGTGATGGGGCTATATAAATTACTGGACATAATAACAATCCTGTATTATTGATTGGTATCGATGTATAAATCTTATGACAAATCTATTTGCTGTAAACCAGTATGTCAGTCACAATGTGATCTTTTTATATATATCTATATACATTCACAATACAATAAAACAGGTTGCTACCTGATAATGAAATTGTGCGAATCAATTTTTTCTCCATGACGAGATGATTTGAGATTACCAGAATTCCCCACAACAGCACAGCTTCGGCACGGCCTGTTATACTGTTCTTCATATGGGTTCCCACTTGGAATAACTTTAAACAGTTGCTCTAGTACCCATGGAATGTGACTTGCATTGTTTAACCCTTGAAGTTTCTAGGAAGCATTTCATAACAAAAATGAATTACATTTTATTAATAAATAATTAAGGTAGTTATCAGAAAATCATTTAAAAGGGATATTATCTGCAAATGCAAATAAATGTCCGAGATGAGAATAACCCTTTCAAGATTAAGCCTTTTTGAAGTGTTAAAGGGCATCTGTCAGCAGATTTGTTCCTATGAAACTGTCTGACCTGCATCTGAAGGCATCTGTGTTGGTCCCATGTTCATATGTGCCCGCATTGCTGAGAAAAATGATGTTTTATATATGCAAATGAGCCTCTAGGAGCAACAGGGGCGTTGTTGTTACACCTAGAGGCTCCACTTTCTGCAACTGCCGCGCCCCCTGATAGGGCCAGGCATGATGATATTTTCACTTCCTGGACCATATCAAAGTGCAGAGGGTCCGGCAGTTGCAGAGAGAGCAGAGCCTCTAGGTGTAATGGCAACTTTCCTGTTCCTCCTAGAGGCTCATTTGCATAGATTAAGATCATTTTTCTCAGCAATGAGGTCACATATGAACATGGGACCAACACAGATGTCTTCAGCTGCCGAGTGCACATGTAACAGGTCAACCAGTGTCATAGGAACAAATCTGCTGACAGATGTCACTTCAAAAAGGCTCAACATTTCTTACTTGACACTAATATTTTGTGGCAAATTAAAGTCACACTTTACAACTCCTCTAAGCCATGCTCCTTTTCTTCACTTTACAAATAGCATAGTGAAGAATAAAATGTGTATAAAACACAACATTTGGCACAGGGCATGAACACCACTTTTGTTGGAAACTGTGGCACATTTTGCTTAGTAACCCCCAATGTGTTTATACCATACTTTGCAGCTTATAGATACAAGTTATTTGAGAATGAATAGATGTAATCATTGCTTGTTGTGCTTCCTCTGTGAATTCAAACATTTCCTGTAGACACCCTAGTCTATAGTGTCTGGTAGCTTCTTTCTGCCTACCTCTGGTGGTTCATTATACCATGAGTGATTGCATGGAGTAGTGTTGTGAACCTTTATTTTTTTTTCCCCATAAATGAACAGTATAGGAAGAAAGTTTGTAATAAATCTTATCAGAGAAATAAACTACCTTCTTCTCTTATTAGGCTCCTCCTGTCCTGTTGCCGTCTTATTCACTAACTCTCAATTCACTACTCAATCTGTCTTCATAAAGTGGGACTGTCTGCTTACTGAAGGATCAGATTACATAAAAGTCTATGGAGAGGGGAGGAGGAGTGGTAGAGAGACGGACAGTAAATTACTAACAAGTCAGATTTAGTATATTAAAAGACTTGAGCTGGCCACTGTCAGTCCTCACTGTTAGCAATCCACTGGAGTGGCGACAAGGCCTGTGTTCACTGGTGGTGCTCAGCCGTTACTTCCATATTCAAATCCAGCAATAATGAAAAAAAAAAGCAGCCGCAATCACCTATTGTGCTAAATTGCGATCCTTTATTGCTGTAAAACCTCCATACAGGTCAGGTATGCAAACAACAATTTTGAGTGGCTGTCAGAGGTTTTACAGCAATAAAGGATCGCAATTTTGGACAATAGGTGAGCGCCGCTTTTTTTTTCCCTATTGCTGGAAATAAACTGTTTTGTTCTGTTGTATAATGTCCCCCTGTGAGCTATGGAGCTGAATACCCTATTTATCCATGTCCTGTGTATGGGGAGACATAATTCCACTTAGTCTCTACCACTAGACCCACATTAGAGAGAGAAAAACTGCTAAAATAGCAGACACAAGTAATATAATGGAAGGTCAGGTATATACAGGTCAGGTATGCAAACAACAATTTTGAGTGGCTGCTGGAGGTTTTACAGCAATAAAGGATCGCGATTTTGGACAATAGGTGAGCGCCGCTTTTTTTTCCTATTGCTGGAAATAAACGGTTTTGTTCTGTTGTATAATGTCCCCCTGTGAGTTATGGAGCTGAATACCCTATTTATCCATGTCCTGTGTATGGGGAGACATGATTCCACTTAGTCTTTACCACTAGACCCACATTAGAGAGAGAAAAACTGCTAAAATAGCAGACACAAGTAATATAATGGAAAAAAATACTGTTTTTCCTCACATACACGCAAATGGCTGATTATTCTGACAAAATTACCTGATGCGACAGCTACACTTTCTTGCAAAAAGACCTCAACTAAAACAGAAAATTACTATAGCACGTGGGACAACTATCTTAGATCATATTACTAGGGTTGTCCAAGTGTTTTAATAGTGATGACCTATCCTTAGGATTGGTCATCAGTAACTGATAGGTGGTGGTCCAAAGTCTGGCACCCCTGTTGATCAGGTGTTTGAAGAGGCTGTGGGACTCCTCGCTGTGGGACTGAGCTGTGTCTAGGCCATATGGCTAAAGAATGTTGCGGCACTAGTCTCTTCAAACAACTGGTTGGCGGGGGTGCAGGGAGTGGGACCCACACTGATCAGATACTGACAACCTATCCTGAACATAGGTCATCAGCAGCGGCATACAAAGAGAAGGAAAGGCCCCATAGCAAGGATCAAACCAGCCCCCCCCACACAGGACAGAAGGGTTTCTGCCTAAACCCCTTTAATGACCCTTGGGACATTTTTCCACTGCTTCATTTGCTAAAAGTTGTTCTTTTAGAGGGTAGAGACCCGACCAATTTTAGGAGATAATCCCAACTAAGACTGGGCCCCCTCTTCCCCTGGGCCCCATAGCAGTCACGTGGTCTGCCGCTATGATAGTTACACCCCTGGTCATCAGTATTAAACACTCAGACAACCCCTTTCATGATATGTTTTTTGGTGTAAGGATAACAAACACAAACACGGGATGGTGTCATGAACCACTAGAAGCAAGAAGAGAAAGCTACTTGAAGATCACTACGTCCATGAACCTGGAACAGGTAATACAGTGTGATTTTCTCATTAGACTACCGATCCACTTTCTGGTCAGTCCAGGTTTCTTATGTCTCCTGCTCAGCATGCTCCTCTTTTCAGATATGAATTATTGAAGCTGTCTGTCACTCACAGAGCTACAAAGCAAAATGTCTTCTTGTAAAAGCACTCACTTATTATTCCAAGAAATACCTTTCCTTCGGCATTGTACTGAGTGACAGCAACAGAGCGAGCTGTCATTTTCTGTGATTGCTCATTACAAGGCCTAATGAAAGGGTTCAAGTGCAACTTTGCTTCTGAGGCTCTTGTGCATCCACTAACCCAAGCTGCTTAAAACCAAAACCGCTAACGCTTCACAAGCTACAGATACATCTTGTGTCTGTATTTGCAGAATGTTTCCATGGCTTGTGGTTTCTACAATGCAATTAAATTGATATCCTTAACATAATACAGGAGTCATGACATTATTTCATTTTTTTTCCTCACGTTTGTCTTAGCACATTTATTGTTTTCTCTGTGAAATAATTCTGCAGCATCTTTTCTTGCAACCCTGAATCAAACACGGATTAGAATATGGGCAGTTTGGGTGGTCAGCCATAATTAAATAATTGCGGTTTTTGAAACAAATTACAGCAAAAACAGCAAAACATCTGCAACTTTTTGCAAGACCTGTGGATTGGCTTTCAGGAGAACACATGACCTTTGAATAGGGTGGCCAGATGACCAGCTTTAGACCTGCAGTCCGGTTTCCTGCCTTCCTGTTCTTCGCCCAGCGCAAGACCTATGGATAGACTTTCAGGCGATCACACACAGTGTCCGACTGGGGTGCCTAGGGCCCACCAGTAAAATTTATTTTAGGGGCCCACTGTATGGATACATTCAAATATTACCTGCTCACACAGCAGCAAGACCTACCAGATGATTGAATATGGGGGTCCCTGCAGCAAATTTGAGAAGGTAGGTCCTGGGGAGAAGAGGACACTGGCTAGCTTTCCTCTATACCGAGAAGTCATCTCAGCTCTGATCGTGTCTATAATAATAAACTGGGGAGTTTCTTTAATAATCTATTACAATTTTTATATAAATATATAGGCTGGTTAAGGTGTTGGATATTGAATATATGTATGTAGTGCAGTAGGTCTACTGTGTTATGTGCCACTTGTGTGGGGGGGTGGGAGACTAGGGGTCCACCTTGCTCAGGTGCCCACCAGGGGATTCACCTGAAACCCTGTGGGCCCGTCCCAGCCCGGTCATTAGATGATAATGTCCAGGATTCCATTATGATGTCACAACCTATGGTAAACAGATGATGGTATCCAGGAATCCACTATGATGTCACAATGTATTGTCAGCAGATGATAATGTCCAGGATTTCATTATGATGTCACAATCTATGGTCATCAGATGCTAGTATCCAGCATTCCACTATGATGTCACAATCTATGTTCAGCAGATGCTAATTTTCATGATTCCATTATGAAGTCACAACGTATGGTCAGCAGATGATGGTATCCAGGATTCCATTATTATGTCACAATATATTGTCAGCGGATGATCAGATGATAGTATCCAGGTTTCCATTATGATGTCATAATGTATGGTGAGCAGATGCTAGTATCCATTATGATGTCACAATGTATGGTCAACAGGTGACGGTATCCAGGATTCCATTATGATATCACAATGTATCGTCAGCAAGTAATAATGTCCAGGATTTCATTATGATGTCACTATGTATGGTCCGCAGGTGATGGTGTGCAGGCTTCCATTATGTTGTAACAATGTATGTTAAGTAGATGCAAGTATCCTGGATTCCATTATGATGTCGCAATCTATGGTCAGCAAGTGATGGGATACAGGATTCCATTATGAAGTCATAAACTATGGTCAGCAGATGAAATAGTATTCAAGATTTAATTATATCACAATCAGGGCCGGCGTTAGGAGGGGGGCAAACAGGGCAATTGCCCAGGGCCCCATCCCTAAATGGGGCCCCCTGCTGAGCTGCCCAAATAGATGTCACTTTTGAAGAAAGAGGGCGACTGCACCTGAGAAGAGGGCAGAGCACAGCAAGGAGCGCTGTTCCCTGGTCTCCTGTTCACTGTAGCCGGCAGGTTGCTTTTCCTGTAGTGAGGAGCAGAGCTTGGCCCCGCCCCCTTCCTCTCTCTCTCTCAGGAGGACCTGCACTGTGATGGCCTCCTCTAGCCTGCTCCTGCGGTTTACTGGGTCTCTGGCGAGTTCAGAAAGTCACCCTCTCCTCTAATGACCTGTCCTCTGCATCCCCCCTTCCTCCCCACTGTAGCTTTTTTTTTTTTTAACTATTTACTGGCTGGAGCAAAGATGTCTTAAAGGGGTTCTGCAGTTCTGTAAAACTGATGATCTATCCTCTGGATAGATCATCAGCATCTGATCGGCGGCGGTCCGACACCCGGGACCCCTGCCGATCAGCTGCTTGAGAAGGCAGCGGCACTGCAGGAGCGCGGCGGCCTTCTCCGTGTTTACTGCAGGCCCAGTGACGTCACAACTAGTATCACTGGCCTGGGGGCGGCTAAGCTCCATTCAAGTGAACAAAGTTTAGCCCCGCCCAGGCGAGTGATACTAGTCGTGACGTCACTGGGCCTGCGGTAAACACAGGCTGCGGCACTCCTGGAGCGCCTCTGCCTTCTCAAACAGCTGATCGGTGGGGGTTCCGGGTGTCGGACCGCCGCAGATCAGATGCTGATGATCTATCCAGAGGATAGATCATCAGTTTTACAGAACTGCAGAAGCCCTTTAATGTAATATTTTTGATGTATAATGTTTGTCTAACTCACAAATATCTTTCTTTCTTCATCCTCTATCTACCCATATATCTTTATCATCTTCATTTCTCCGATCTCATGTCTATCTATTTATCTCTCATATCTATATATCAATCTGTCTCATATCTATCTATCTATCTATCTATCTATCTATCTATCTATCTCATATCTATCTGTCTCATATCTATCTATCTATCTATCTATCTATCTATCTGTCTCATATCTATCTATCTATCTGTCTCATATCTATCTATCTATCTGTCTCATATCTATCTATCTGTCTCATATCTATCTATCTGTCTCATATCAATCTATCTGTCTCATATCAATCTATCTGTCTCATATCAATCTATCTGTCTCATATCAATCTATCTGTCTCATATCAATCTATCTGTCTCATATCTATCTATCTGTCTCATATCTATCTATCTGTCTCATATCTATCTATCTGTCTCATATCTATCTGTCTCATATCTATCTATCTGTCTCATATCTATCTGTCTCATATCTATCTATCTGTCTCATATCTATCTTCCATATCTTTCATATCAATCTATCTGTCTCATATCTATCTATCTCATATCAATCTATCTGTCTCATATCAATCTATCTGTCTCATATCAATCTATCTGTCTCATATCAATCTATCTGTCTCATATCAATCTATCTGTCTCATATCTATATCTGTCTCATATATATCTATCTGTCTCATATCTATCTGTCTCATATCTATCTATCTGTCTCATATCTATCTATCTGTCTCATATCTATCTATCTGTCTCATATCTATCTATCTGTCTCATATCTATCTATCTGTCTCATATCTATCTATCTGTCTCATATCTATCTATCTGTCTCATATCTATCTATCTGTCTCATATCTATCTCATATCTATCTATCTATCTCATATCTATCTATCTATCTCATATCTAGAGCTGGGCGATATGGCCAAAAAAAAAAATCTCGATTTTTTTTAAAAATTTTGGACGATTCACGATTTAAATCTCGATTTTCTTATGTTATTAAAAATATTAAAAAATAAATTAAAAAAGCCTACTGTGCCCCCATCAGACCTCACATCAGCCTACTGTGCCCCCACCAGACCTCACATCAGCCCACTATACCCCCATCAGACCTCAGATCAGCCCACTGTGCCCCATCAGACCCCACATCAGCCCATTGTGCCCCATCAGACCCCACATCAGCCCAGTGTGCCCCCATCAGACCTCAGATCAGCCCACTGTGCCCCCATCAGACCTCAGATCAGCCCACAGTGCCCCTATCAGACCTCAGATCAGCCCACAGTGCCCCCATCAGACCTCAGATCAGCCCACAGTGCCCCCATCAGACCTCAAATCAGCCAACTGTGCCCTCATCAGACCTCAGATCAGCCCATTATGCCCCATCAGACCCCACATCAGCCCATTGTGCCCCATCAGACCCCACATCAGCCTAGTGTGCCCGTATCAGACCTCAGATCAGCCCACTGTGCCCTCATCAGACCTCAGATCAGCCCATTGTGCCCATCAAACCTCAGATCAGCCCATTATGCCCCATCAGACCCCACATCAGCCCCCTACTCATATATAGATATGAGTAGGGCTGGGCGATTAATCCAATTAATTCGCCAATTGAAAGCCTCACGATTCTATTTTTTAGGAAAATCGTGAACTCGATTTTCCTAAAATGGCGCCCGCCAGATAAAATAAAAAAAATCTCTCACCTGTCCTGTGCCGCGCTGCACTGTCCTGACCGCGTACAGTGTTAGGACGTAGTGCGCGCACTCTGACCTGACGCTGCACGAAGTCAGGTGACAGTGCAGTGCCGGAGAAGAAGACTGAGAAGCGCAGGACAGGTAAGGGATTTTTTTATTTTATTCTTGTGGTGGCCTAGTGGGCTGTTCTGAGGGCTGAAGGGGGCACTACTGTAGACTAATCTGAGGTCTCAAGGGGGCACTACTGTGGGCTAATCTGAGGTCTCAAGGGGGCACTACTGTGGGCTGATCTGAGGTCTGAGGGGGGCACTACTGTGGGCTCATCTGAGGTCTGAAGGGGGCACTACTGTGGGCTGATCTGAGGTCTGAGGGGGGCACTACTGTGGGCTCATCTGAGGTCTGAAGGGGGCACTACTGTGGGCTCATCTGAGGTCTGATGGGGGCACTGTGGGCTCATCTGAGGTCTGATGGGGGCAAAATGGCCATATCGCCCAGCTCTAGATATGAGATAGATAGATATGAGATAGATAGATATGAGATAGATAGATATGAGATAGATAGATATGAGATAGATAGATATGAGATAGATAGATATGAGATAGATAGATATGAGATAGATAGATATGAGATAGATAGATATGAGATAGATAGATATGAGATAGATAGATATGAGATAGATATGAGATAGATAGATAGATAGATAGATAGATATGAGATAGATATGAGATAGATAGATAGATAGATAGATATGAGACAGATAGATATGAGACAGATAGATATGAGACAGATAGATATGAGACAGATAGATATGAGACAGATAGATATGAGACAGATAGATATGAGACAGATAGCTATGAGACAGATAGATATTAGATAGATAGATAGATAGATAGATAGATAGATAGATAGATAGATAGATATGAGACAGTTAGCAATGAGATAGATATGAGATAGATAGATAGATATGAGATGGATAGATATGAGATGGATAGATATGAGATAGATAGATATGAGATAGATAGATATGAGATAGATAGATATGAGATAGATAGATATGAGATAGATAGATAGATAGATAGATATGAGATAGATAGATATGAGATAGATAGATATGAGATAGATAGATATGAGATAGATAGATATGAGATAGATAGATATGAGATAGATAGATATGAGATAGATAGATATGAGATAGATAGATATGAGATAGATAGATATGAGATAGATATGAGATAGATAGATAGATAGATAGATAGATATGAGACAGATAGATATGAGACAGATAGATATGAGACAGATAGATATGAGACAGATAGATATGAGACAGATAGATATGAGACAGATAGATATGAGACAGATAGATATGAGACAGATAGATATGAGACAGATAGCTATGAGACAGATAGATATTAGATAGATAGATAGATAGATAGATAGATAGATAGATAGATAGATATGAGACAGTTAGCAATGAGATAGATATGAGATAGATAGATAGATATGAGATGGATAGATATGAGATGGATAGATATGAGATAGATAGATATGAGATAGATAGATATGAGATAGATAGATATGAGATAGATAGATATGAGATAGATAGATAGATAGATAGATAGATAGATCCACCTGCCACCAACTAAGAGGAAGATGAGACACCACGGACTATTATGCCCCTATACTGCCCCTTTAACCCAACATCCACCCCCCTAATTCCCACATCAAACCCCCCTCCGCAATACCTATTATTTCTTTTGCTTTGGCAATGCTAAATGTTTTACTTGGATGTGCCAATAAAGCTTAATTGAATTGAATTGAATTGATAGATATGAGATAGATAGATAGATAGATAGATAGATAGATAGATAGATAGATAGACAGATAGATAGATATGAGATAGATAGATATATAGATATAGATAGATATCAGACCTCAGATCAGCCTACTGTGCCCCCACCAGACCTCACATCAGCCCACTATACCCCCATCAGACCTCAGAAGCCCATTGTGCCCACTGTGCCCCATCAGACCCCTCATCAGCCCATTGTGCCCCATCAGACCCCACATCAGCCTATTGTGCCCCATCAGACCCCACATCAGCCCATTGTGCCCCATCAGACCCATCAGCCTACTGTGCCCCCACCAGACCTCACATCAGCCCACTATACCCCCATCAGACCTCAGATCAGCCCATTGTGCCCCATCAGACCCATCAGCCTAGTGTGCCCGTATCAGACCTTAGATCAGCCCACTGTGCCTCATCAGACCTCAGATCAGCCCATTGTGCCCATCAGACCTCAGATCAGCCCATTATGCCCCATCAGACCCCACATCAGCCCATTGTGCCCCATCAGACCCCACATCAGCCCATTGTGCCCCATCAGACCCCACATCAGCCCAGTGTGCCCCATCAGACCCCACATCAGCCCATTGTGCCCCCATTAGACCTCAGATCAGCCCACAGTGCCCCCATCAGACCTCAGATCAGCCCACAGTAGTGCCCCCTTGAGACCTCAGATTAGCCCACAGTAGTGCCCCCTTGAGACCTCAGATTAGCCCACAGTAGTGTCCCCTTGAGACCTCAGATTAGCCCACAGTAGTGCCCCTTGAGACCTCAGATTAGCCCACAGTAGTGCCCCTTGAGACCTCAGATTAAACCCACAGTAGTGCCCCCTTGAGACCTCAGATTAGCCCACAGTAGTGCCCCCTTGAGACCTCAGATTAACCCACAGTAGTGCCCCTTCAGACCTCAGAACAGCCCTCAGTAGTGCCCCCTTGAAACCTCAGATTAGCCCACAGTAGTGCCTCTTCAGACCTCAGAACAGCCCTCAGTAGTGCCCCCTTGAAACCTCAGATTAGCCCATAGTAGTGCCCCCTTCAGCCCTCAGAACAGCCCACTAGGCCACCATAAGAATAAAATAAAAAAATCCCTTACCTGTCCTGCGCCGCAGCTCCGCTCCAGGTCCGGCGCTTCTCAGTCTTCTTCTCCCGGCGCTGCACTGTCACCTGACTGCGTGCAGCGTCAGGTCAGAGTGCGCGCACTACGTCCTGACGCTGTACGCGGTCAGGACAGTGCAGCGCGGCCCCGGAGAAGAAGAGGAGCACCGGACACCGGAGTGGAGCCTCTGCGCAGGACAGGTGAGAGTTTTTTTTTTTTTTTTATCTGGCAGGCGCCATTTTAGGAAAATCGAGTTCACGATTTTCCTAAAAAATAGAATCGTGAGGCTTTCAATTGGCGAATTAATCAAATTAATTCGATTAATCGCCCAGCCCTACTCATATCTATCTATCTATCCATCTATCTATCAATTCAATAAAGCTTTATTGGCACATCCAAGTAAAACATTTAGCATTGCCAAAGCAAAAGAAATAATAGGTATTGCGGAGGGGGGTTTGATGTGGGAATTAGGGGGGTGGATGTTGGGTTAAAGGGGCAGTATATGGGGTATTATAGTCCATGGTGTCTTATCTTCCTCTTAGTTGGTGGCAGGTGGAGAAATATTGGACAGCGATCTCCACAGTTGACTCCACCAGTAGGAGGTGGAGTTTTATCCACTCATCTATGGAGGTGAAGTCCGGTATGTGAGTGGAGAGTCTCTGAAAGTACGTGGCCCTCATGAGTATTTGCTGCAGTGTAGCAGGAAGTGGGCCTCGTCCTCCAGGGCCCCCTGCACACAGTGCTGGCATAGTCTTCCTTCCCGCGGCTTGTATGTCTGCCTGTGCCACCCCGTCTCCATCTCCAGGCTGTGGGCGCTCTGTACAGGCTCAGGGTCTGTCTGTGTTTGGGGTGGGGTATCCTCTCCAGGTAGGCCGCCATGGTGTAGTCCCTTTGCAGTGATTGGTATATGGCGAGTTTCTTGGAGTTGTTTATGTCTCTTCTCCATTCCTCTATTTATCGCTCTTTGCAGCCTTTTATGACACCCTTTGTTGTACTAGACGTACTTCAGGTGCAGATTTCTAACCGTTGTGCCGCAATCCCTGTTAGTAAGCTGGCTTACATTTGGAAGTGGCACTGGATGCCGGCGCCTCTACATAATTTTGGCTATCCACTACAAGAGTGTCTAAAACGCAGGTCTTAATAAATGACCCCCTGTGTTTTACATTACTATACTTATTTGTTTTAATTTACGGAAGTAAATAAACGTGTCTGTTCATTCAATACTTAAGAATATGGGGCCCCACTTTTAATTTCACCCAGGGCCACATTTTGTCTAAAACCGGCCCTGATCACAATGTATGGTCAGCAGGTGATGGTGTCCAGGATTCCATTAGAATGTCACTATGTATTGTCAGCAGGTGATGGTATCCACTATTCCATGATGATGTCACAATGAATGTTCAGCAGATAATGGTATTCAGGATTCCACTATAATGTCAAAATGTATGGCGGGAGGATGATAGTATACAGGATTCCATTATGATGTCCCAATGTATGGTCAACAGGTGACAGTATCAAGGATTCCATTATGATGTCACAATATATGGTCATCAGATAATAGTATCCAGGATTCTATTATGATGCCACAATGTATAGTCAGCAGGTGATGGTATCCTGGATTCCATTATGATGTCACAATATATGGTCAGTAAGTGATGGTGTCCGTGCTTCCATCATGACATCACAATGTATGTTCAGCAGTTTCTAGTATCCAGGATTCCATTATAATGTCCCAATGTATGGTCATCAGATGATGTTGTCCAGGATTTCATTATGATGTCACAGTGTATGGTCAGTATATAGTAGTATCCAGGATTCCATTATGATGTCACAGTGTATGGTCAGCAGGTGATGGTATCCAGGATTCTATTTGATGTCACAATATATTGTTAGCAGATGATGGTATCCAGGATTCCACTATGATGTCACAATGTATGGTCAGGAGGTGATGGTATCAAGGATTCCATTATGATGTCACAATGTATGGTCAGCACGTGATGGTATCAAGGATTTCATTATGATATCACAATGTATGGTCAGCAAATGATAGTATCCAGGATTCCATTGTGATGTCACAGTGTATGGTCATCAGATGATAATGTCCAGAATTCCATTATGATGCCACAATCTATGGTCATCTGATGTTAGTATACTGTGTTATGTGCCACTTGTGCAGGGGGTGTGAGACTAGGGCCCCCCCTTGCTCCCCTATACTCTTGTGGGCCAGTCCAAGCCCGATCACACGACCTCTGAAGGTTCTCAAGCTATGCCCCTTTCACATAACCGTGTCTGTGATGACATCTGTGACAAGATGGTCAGTGTTTTATCCATGAAGATGCTCATGAAGGATCTGTATTTTGTCCATGTGTCAGTTTTTTGCCCTCCATGTGTCATCCATATTCTACAGATACTGCTCATCTGAAAATTATGGAACGTGGTGGCTATAAAGGACCTGTAGACTTCAATGGGCCTGTTTTGTCCACATCACTGACCAAAGTAGTGCATGTCTCCATGAGGTCTGTGGTAGGAGTTTGTGGTCTGGGGTCTGGTTTGGAGTGAGTGCCTGAACTGAGCCTGTATTTAGAGGATCTGGCTGGGGAAAGGGCGGGGGGTGTAGTTTGTAATTATTTAGGTCTGTTCTGTGTCTGTATTTAGAGGATCTGGATTGGGTGTCTGTATTAGTTTAATGGTTCTGGATTGGGTGCCTGTATTGGTATAGAGTTTTTCCCTTGTTCTGTATTTAGAGGATCTGGATTGCGGGGGGTCTGTGTTTATATGGGAGGTCCGGTCTGGGTCTATGTTTAGAGGATGCCATTTGGGTGTCTGTATTAGTTTAAGGAACCTGGTTTGGGTCTGTGTTTATTTAGGGGTTCTGGTCAGGGGTCTGTATTTGTTGGGGGGGATTTGCTCTGGGGCACGTGGGGCATATACACTGCAGATTTCTGCTGTAGAAAAGCAAGCTTATCTTTGGCCAACGTAGTCACAAGGTAGTATGAAATAATGATAATAATAATGTAAAAAGGAAACCATGTGCTGTATATGTACTGGGAGTGTGGGCTTCATATATTAAACATGTCTCAGCAAAGAAAGGACATTGCCACCCATCTAGTGCAATACAGAACATGCATGATAGTATGGTAACTAGAGATGAGCGAGCATGCTCGGCCGAGCGTACTCGGGAGCAATGTTCGAGTAGTAGCGTACGCATCTTCTAATCTGTACGCTAATGCGTACGCATCTTGTAATTTGTACGCATTAGCGTACAAATTTATAAGATGCGTACGCATTAGTGTACAGATTAGAAGATGTGTATGCATTAGCGTACAGATTAGAAGATGCGTACGCTACTACTCGAAAATTGCTCCCGAGTACGCTCGGCCGAGCATGCTCGCTCATCTCTAATGGTAACGCTTGAGCAACAGAGAAGTTTTTTTTTTTGTCTGCAACATGAGGTCCTATGTAGAAAACACAGAAATTAATTGCATTAAAGCATCAGCAGGATCAACCGAATCAAAGAAGGCGCCATACGTTAGGGTTGAAAAAAATAACCTTGTGAAAATCAGTGGTTGCATTCCTGAGGAAAAAAAAAGACTTTCAATCTTTATGCAAATGGGGATTTCAGTGCACCACATCTGAAGAGCTGAGGTGCACCGAGGGGCTAGGCCACGCTCCTCAGTGCACTAAAGATCTTGTTTGCATAAAGAATAAAATTATTTTTTCTCAGGTAACTGCAACTGTTTTTCACAAGACAGGTATCTTTTTAATCAGCAAGATCAAGGCCCCTTTCACATGACCGTATGCCCTCTGAGACATACGGTCCGTGAGCAGGCCATATGTCCTGGAGCGGCATCGATCGTGAGCACGGGAGCACATAGATTACAATGATGTTGTGCATGCCGAGCCGCCCGCGGGACTATTGTCCTGCACTCATAAAATCATATTAGTGCGGGACAATAGATCCGCGCGCAGCCCAATGTGCACAGCATCATTGTAATCAATGATGTGCACTCTCGTGCGCACGATCAATGCCGCTCCAGGACATATGGCCTGCTCACAGACCCTATGTCTCGGAGGGCATACGGTTGTGTGAAAGGGGCCCAAGTCAACCAGACAGCATGACTGGTTTGATAGGTTGAACCTGTTGACAGGTGCTGTTTAAAGGAACACTCCAGGCAAAGTTGATATGCCGTTTTTTGTCTAGCTCAGGGACTCTTTATGATACACAGATTCTAAAAAACGTCAGAGAGAATCCTTGTGTCATGCCCCATCACCTCAGGCCCTGCACTACACATATCACGTTTTGCCCAGAGTGTAGCATTCATGTACATAATAGTAATCATACATTAAACCGTATTCAGTTCTACTCACCAGCCACCATTTCAGAACATGGTCAGGTATGACCTGATCCTTTCTTACTAGTAAAGGCTCAATAGATCCATTGAAATGTTGCTCAAACCATGGAGTCCTTAGGGGCTTTGGCTTGCACAGTCCACACATGCATACATTTTTATCAAATTTATCCACACGATCCACAGGATTTGTGTAGTCTGGGCAGAAATAGATGAAAAAGATCAAGAAGGCAACTGCACAGAGCAGCGGTGGAATCCACGTGGTCCGTCTCTGGTGCGAAAATCGGTACTGCCAGCGAATACAGTGCATTATAGCAGCAGGAATAGTCCTCCTCTATGATTCCAGGAAGTTTTAAAAAGGTTTTCCCTCTTGTATTTGACTCATGAATAGGCGGAGATGTGCCAACGTTGACTTTGGATGTCCTGATGGGCTTACTGTATTACTTTGAAAAATATCTAATCTGCCTCGTAAAGTAGAAGGAACATTATGCAAGAGCTTGATGGCTGAACAATCCATAATACTGACAAAATGGGGACATATTCCTTATATCCACTATATGGATCACTGGAAACTGAGGTCAGCTAAAAAAAAAAAACTCATTCCACGGAGGGATCATGTGACCTCATACAGTCTTCAATAGTAATTTCTATAGTGGGGTATGTAGCACTTTAGCGGAAAAGAATTTTCAAGTCCTGAATTGAAAGCCTTCATATCTTTAGGTGGAAGTTGTTATTTCCTTGGGACGTCTGAAAAATAACCCAGACCTATTATTTAGAAGGTTGTAATCATGGAAATGAAGACACATGGGAATATTATGAAACCGAGCAGGCTGATCATTTAGCTGCTCCATTCTGGAGACATCAAGCTTTCCCTCGAAATACACAATTACATAGAACAAAAGAAAGAATAATATAGACAATGATATAGAATCAGCAGAGTGACCAAAGACACACATAAGGCAAGGGCTACACCTAGACTTTTTTTAGCACTTTTGATGAAGTTTAAAGGGGTTATCCAAGAGTGGCCGAACCACGGTGGGGTACATAGTTACCTGGACCCTGCCGATGGGTTTCAGCTCCAATGCTCCTGACCATCTCTGCAGCTCCGCGATGCTCTGGCATCAACATAATGTTGAAGTGTGACTGCTGCAGCCAATCACTGAACTCAGCAGTGACCTGTCACGCATGTGGCACTTCACTGAGTCAGTGATTGGGTAGAGCAGTCATGTGGCAACCATCAAAAGGATGTTGATGCCAGAGCATCACAGAGCTGTAAAGCTGACTTTGGATCCATGTTTTAAAATGGTGTTAAAGTTTAAAAATTGATGGCCAAAGTTATTCACCAAAGTTTCAGAGACTTCAGTGATAACTCACTTCGCCCCGCCGGAGCCCATACATTTGACTGCTGTATGGAGACGGGTCACCGTACAGTATTAAAACGAAGTAGGATCCAAAGCTCAATTCGCTCAACGCTAATGGCGTTGCATGATGGAAACCATAAAGGTGCACAAGGCTTCTACTGTTTCTATCATACTGAGCTTTTTAATTAGCCCTGCTCTCTCCTTCACAATCTGTATGTGGCATTCTCACCTACACAAGCGTATGAACATGGGAACTCTACAGCTCCATACTAAAGGAGCCGTGTGTCACTGTGAACGAGCCCCCAAAGCTGAATGATGGAACACCCAGTGATCCGCTTAGTTTCTAGGAGATCATTTTGATAAAAAAGAATTGCAAAAGGAACAGTATTGTGTAAAGTGACCTGGAATTCAAGCCATTTACTGCATCCTTCCACAAAAGGGAGAATAGATAGTTTTCTGGTGTCGCACAGTGTGGGAGGACAGAGCCGTGTAACGTTCTGCATTCCTGACATCCTGTTATTAAACACAATGGGGCTAGTCAGCGGAACAGTTTAGAAATTTTCAACATCGTAGCTCTACCACTTATAGGACAGTTACCAAGTGTAAAAAGTGGTCCAGGTTATAGAAAACAAATCTTAGTAATTTACCACGCTCGTCTGTTTATTAGAGGGCGATTGGACCAACGTAATAGGTTGGCCCATCACTGTTTAGCATAGTATTTATAAAGGGTCGCACAGCAGGTGATGAATTAGGCGATGCATGTGCAATTAGACTACTCGTTTGGTCATGAATTAAATGCAAAAGTGACATGGAAAAGCCGTATTTTAGATTAAAATTCTCATATTCGTTAAAAACGTGCATATTTCATAAAAAAGTCTATTATATAGACAGTAAATTAGATATAAAAAAAAGTTGCAGCTGTATACATATGTTTATGTTGTCAAAAGGCACACGTCTTGCCGCCGATGCAACTATTTTAACAAAATTGTCTCACAGCCGAACACAAAGCATAT
The DNA here is from genome assembly GCA_900303285.1 of Rhinella marina. Lineage (NCBI taxonomy): Eukaryota > Metazoa > Chordata > Amphibia > Anura > Bufonidae > Rhinella > Rhinella marina. Next base: position 132,501 of record ONZH01017641.1, read on the forward strand.
GAACAGAACTACACCACCCCTGAAGTGGAGTAAAAATGTATTTAGAATGTTTTTGCACCTAATTCATGCATTAAAAAGGCGCACCTACATAAATAGGCTAAAAAAAATTTTAAAAAAAAGCCACCAGAATTTGTCTAAAACTGAAAATTGTCAAACATGGCACAAATGTGTCCAAAACAGGCTTTCATTTGGAAATGTGCCCAAAAAAATTAGACAGTCCAAAATAGGAAAAATTAGCCTAAAACAGGGCAAAACACTATAATAAATGACCCCCAATGAAGTAATGTAGAATTCCTATCTAAAACAAAATAGCAAATATTTGTTTCCCAGAGGGATACTGGTTGTGCTGTCCTGATAAAATAAACTGATCAGCCTCCAGGCAAACGAACTCCGGGTTCACACAGAGTAAACACTGCACAGTTAAGCTTGCACTAAAAACTATCATGAAATCCGCATGAGTTTCATTGTGGGTTGTGGTACTCCATTAACCACAGATTCCTCTCAGCGCATTACAGTGAACGAAATCTAATGTGACAGAATGTGTTGCTGCGCATCTGAAAACTGCAGCGCCACATGGAGTATTAATGAAGGCAGTGCTCCTTGCATATTGTTAACGACCGAGGAGTTTTAGACAAACCACATGACCATTAATGAATCTCAATCGGTTACCACTTCTTTGAATAGTAAGGGGGGCTGCCGCCCATCATAGTGCAGCAAAAAAAAAAAGCATGCAGTTTTTGTAACGACATACATGCGTTAAAAATTAATGTAATCTAAGCTTGCTGTATGTTTTTCCTTTTCTGGAAGTAAATGCACCATAAACACAGGTATTGTTTTTGGTGTGTTTTTTTTTTCCATTGCACTAAAAACGAGACTGTGACACGCGTCAGCACCCTAAAAATGCCGTCACATGCTGCGGATTATGTTGCCCAATATTCCGGGACTGAAAATCTGCAGCATGTCTTGCACCATTGTAGACTTTTTCTACAGGTATGTGGAGGTATTCCAGTTGTTTTAAATTAAACTGTTAGGATGAGAATGGGGGACCCCTACCCCCTGCAGACCCCCCTGAAATTAGGAGAGTGGTCAGTCACACATTTGTGCAGTCGCTGTATTCATTTCTATGGGAATTCCAGAGATAGCAGAGTACAGCGCTCCGTTCACTTCAGAGCGCTGCAGGGGTATGCAGCCCCCATTCTCGTGTTCAGTGGGGATCCCAGCAGTACGACCCCCATCAATCTAAAAGTTATCCCCTCACTTGAAACAACCGGAATACCCCTTTAAAAGGGTTTTCCAGGATTTTAAAACTGATTACCTATCCTCTGATCCCCTCATTCACTTCAGTGGGGCTGAGCTGCACCTAGGCCACGTGACCAATGAAGTGTTATCACTGGCCTAGGGAAAACTGTGGGAAGAGTGCAGTGCTACTGCGTGCACCGAGGCCTTCTCAAACAGCTGATCGGCAGGGGTCCCGGGTGTCAGACCACCACTGATCAGATACTGATGACCTATCCTGAGGATAGGTTATCAGTTATAATGTCTCAGAAAACCCTTTTAACTTTCTAAGGCTACTTTCACACTTGCGTTTAACTATTCCGGTATTGAGCTCCGTCATAGGGGCTCAATACCAGAATAAAACGCTTCAGTTTTGTCCCCATTCATTGTCAATGGGGACAAAACTGAACTGAAGACAACGGATCCGTTCATTACGGATCCACATGGTTGTATTATCAGCACGGATCCGGCGGGCCCCTTGACCCGCCGGATCCGTGCTTAACGCTAGTGTGAAACTAGCCTTATTTGTACGATACTTTATGGTACAGTATTGGTGCACATTCTGAAACCAAAATCCTGCAGCATGTCTATTTATACAGCAGACTTTTCCTGTGGATTTCTTGCTTTGCAGTGGCGAGGGTGAGATCTTCTGGCTTTTCCAGGGCAGTTTTTGCTGCGGAATCCAGCCTTAAGGTACATGCACATGGCGGTGTAGTTTATTCTATAAATTAGGAGTTTTACAACAAAAGTTGATGTTCTGGTCTTGGCCCAGCCCCTGCCACTAATGTTGCTTCATCAGAAGTCGCTTTGTTCAAAACTTCGGAATAATACTGTACGGAGATTGGTCTCTGTACAGTATTAGAACGTATGGGCTCTGATGAACCAAAGTCATTCACATGCGTGACTTCACTGAATAACTTTGGTAGTTGATTTTTAAAGTGGAAAACCACTTTAAAACTTGAAACTGAACTCGGCTTCGGTCCGAGGTACTAGTTGGAAGTAAAGCCAAGTCCACTTTAAAAATCAACTACCGAAGTTATTCAACAAAGTCGCACGCAACTCGGGAATAACTTACTTTGGTTCATCGGAGCGCATATATTCTAATACTGTAGGGAGACGGATCTCCATATAGTATTATTTCGAAGTTTTGAACAAAGCAACTTCAGATGAAGCATCTGAAGCTCGCTTCACTCAACACTACCCGCCACTCCAAAAACTCCCAGTCTCAAAAACGCCTGTGCAGCAAAATATTGTCAAATGAGCATTAAAAAGGTCTTGTGACTATTTTTAAGCCAACAAGTGGTGTGAAAATGACCCCTATTATGCATTTGGCATCAACTGGGGTTCACAGAAATTGTGAGGCGGTTAATATTCAGAAGGTAGACTGGAGCTACACCAAGAGTTTGTTCACACCAATCCATTTTTCTCACCTGTTTCCTTTTTTTTTTTAAGCAAGATGTTCAAAATGGATAACAAAATGTTTTGCCTTCCTTAGGATGGGCAGTGCAGGATGATAGGTTGACCTAGATGGAGGTAACATAGCTTTTGTGACACAGCAACGTGCAGTACTGCAGGCGATTTAGCTTATCTTTGTATTTTGAAATACACTGATGTAGACTGTGGATATATTTTATTGTGCTGCATTGATTATGTGGCCTTTTGAGCTGACAGGTGGAGAGTTTCTGCTGACTGTATATGAACGTAAATGGAATAGTTGGCAGGGACAGCAAGTCTAAGAGACGTCTGGAAGGAGTATCCGGGGTTTAATTCAACTGCAGTACAGCTGCAAATCTTTACAGCATTATGGTATCCAGTGCTGAAAAGAATAATTAAATACCTTGTCATCTATCTAAAGCTGGCCATAGAAGTAAAGATGATTTTTAATACTTGAAATTGTTCCAATTTCAGCAGAATAATATCAAGTTTACAGAGCATCCTATAAGTAGAATAATGATCAGGCAGTCAGGAGGTCGATGCGATCCTTCACCACTAAGGAGATGGGCCTTGGTGACTGACTCCTATCTCCACCACCATCCTCATAAATAATAAATGTGAGGATATCAGACTCCTTTGGCCGAGGCTTGTCTCCTGGTAGCAGGGGCGGACCGGGAACTTAAAGTGGCCCATGTCATAGGAGAATCCAAATTGACAGAAGGCAGGGCAATACAAGTAGGCAGGGACAAAAGAAGTAGACGCCACCAGCAATACAGAAGTGCAGTACAAACTGCTGCCCCAGTAAATCAAATTCCACAGTACAGCATAAAATATTGCCCTATCACCATACTGAGGACCGTGATACAGTTGAATCCAGGAGGACACTTGCGGATGCTGGCCAGGTATATAAGTACCTAATGCTACTAGCATTAATTAATGCTGAGACTATCAAATTGTTATGTACCTGGCCAGTGGCATTGAGGAGGGCCAGGGTGGCCCCCACTGGGAAATTTCCCTGTAGGAGTAGGGTTTATGGCCAATCCTTCCTTCTTGGATAGGACAAACAATTGTTGTTGAAATCCAACATTCCAGACCTCCTTTTCCTCTAAACATCTGCTGCCTATGGTCAGTAGGGAGAGCTCCATACATTATGTTTTTGATGGTATCTACTGATATTAAACTAATGAATGTAATATTACATGGAGGTCACGCAGGTCCTCCAGAGTGGACTGGCAGCATTTCGAGTCATTGTGGAGGGTCTCGGGTAGGGGGCACAGGTTCTATGATGTCCATAGGCCCTAAAAGAGCATATAGAAAGGGGTTGATTTTATGAGGCCAAGTTAGCCAATTGATGGATGTTATGCAGATGGCGCAGGCGGATTTTGCAGCGGGTTTCAGGCCATTTCCACAGAGGAGCATACATCTGGTAATGAAGTGTGATAGACTTAGAACATGTCTTTTGCTTAGCTACTTTAATGCAATTTATATATTCCCGGAGGAACTCAGGAGCTAAAGCCAAGAGATAAAATTAGCTCTCACTATACTGTAAAATCACAGGAGAATTCACCTGTTTGTGAGCATGCTGCCTATATTATCAGGCGTAAATTTCTGAGATGTATCAGTCTCTGGTTTCAGTTCAGTTTTTCAATAGCTGAAAGTCGCCTAAAAATATAAATGTCATTTTCTCGCCTCTACACAGGTCTTATGACTGGAAGCCACAGTTCTCTAAAATAGCTGAGTAAATAGCAGCTGTACATCCTGCGGCTGCAGGAACAGCTATTACTACCTCTGTCTAAATTTTAAAAACTCATGAACGTAAACTGCAGTCTATTTAGACAGCTAAGCTTCCCAAATATCAGGCGGTCCATCTTCCTGCAAAGAGCACCTGACTCATAGTGGATGACAGCCAAACCACTGGGGTTTATAAGCCGTGGAAAAATAGCAACCCACAGAGGAGTGTAGGAACTGAAAAATGAAAGCTTATTTAAAAAAAAATGCAATCTACAGCTTGGAAACATGCGTTGGCTTCTGAGCATTGATAAATACATGTACAGCTGTTAAGGCAAGGTTACAATTACAAGTTACCTTTTTGGTAAAAGGTTTTTTAGGTAACTTGGATGTATATATAAATATAGAATAAAATGTCTGAAATTCATTAGTTTGTTCTGGTTGGCACAGCAAGTGTAACAAAATGGATGATGGTCACTAGATCAAGAACCTTCGGTCCACCGCTTTGCTCACCACATGCCGGTTCCCGCTTGTAAATTTCTGGCATGGACAGGGATCAAGTCTGCTGCTACAGGCAATGACAGGCTCCAAAAGGAACATGTCCCCCAAGCAGAACATGACATAGTGACGTGCCACTTGGGGGACACCGGACAGTGGTGGAAGTTTACAAGCAGGGATCAGTATGGGACAAACACTGTAGAGGACCGAGTGGCAGTGCTGGATTTCTTGCGACTTGCACGGCAATCCCCTTCATTTCTGTGCAAAGTATGCTTCCCTCCACAGTTCTGCTGGGGTAAGTGGAAGATTGAAAAATTGTTAAAAAGCTTGAGAACCCCTTCAATCTATCCCCTGCTGGAATCAGGTGCTCCACAATTCTCAGGTGATCCAAGAAGGGGTATATCTCTTAATAATTGTGGCACATCTGAGTAGGTCCAGGCACTTAAATGGGAATCTACACCAGGGAGGATGCTGCTGTAGCTTTCCAGTATAATGTACACCAGTTTCCTGCCATAAATTACAATAAATGTGCAGGCCCGGCTATGGCTGGCCCTACACCACCCACTCCCCACCCCTGCTTTTTGGAAAAGTGTCAAGTGGTGCTCTAAGGGTACGGCTACATGACAACACTGGTTGCGCAACAGCTGTTGCGGACAGGTTTGGAGAGTAGCTGTGATCCCATAGAAATTAATGGGACTGGCGCACCACTCACATGGCAATCCCATTCATTTCTACTGAATGACCGCTACCCTGCAAACCTGGCCACGATACCCTTCGTGCAACTAGTGTCACTGCGTAGCCATGCCCTAAATGCCCAAGAAGTCACAAAATTTTGTATAAGTATTGGATGCACCAAACTTTGCAAGTTTTTCTATGTCAATTTTGTGGCGCTCAGGGAATGATAAGTTTCTCCAACGACATTAAATCATCTTTGCTTCTACTGTAAAGTCTCATGTACAGATAAAGGGCAAGATTTATCGAAACTGCCCACAGCAACCAATCAGATTCCACCTTTCATTTTTCAGAGCTAATTCGGAAAATGAAAGGATGAATCTGATTGGTTGCTATGGGCAACTAAGCCAGTTCTACTTCACACCACGTTTGATAAATCTCTCCCAATGTGTTCTACAGGTCTGCAATACAAGCTCATAGTGTACCTTCACATGACCCAAACTTCATGAAAAATATACATTTTCTGTGGGATGCTGTATTAGGAAGAAATTCTTCCTTTGGCGACGCATGGAGGTGCACAGGGGGCATGTGGCTCCTTAATGCGCTATGACACAATGGGTACGCTTGGGGATAAGTAAAATGATGGCAGTTATTTTGGTGCGATTTTGTTACAACATGCTGTTCATTGCAGACAACATATTATGGAGGCCTACTGATCAATACAACACCTAACAATGTGGTAATGGTCATCACATTGCCTGTACACCCCAACATGAATGCTACTTGGTGGTTATGAGATGCACGCTATAGTCAAAAGGTGTACCTGCTCATCATTGGGTCTTGCGTATTAAAAGTAGGGACGACTCAATAGAAGTGTCCTGAATAACAACCAAGGATGGACTTCCTAGCTTAAAGAGGCGACATGTGGTCAAGACCCATAGATGTGGGAAAGGTAGGTCTATGAAATATCAGCACCTGATGAGAGACTACATTAACTAATGTGTTGCTCATTTCATTAAGTTTTATTATTAAACTTTATCTATAAAGCTTGATGCTGGTGGCCCCTGCCAACCCTGCCGAGCTGCTTTCCTAGGTTTTATATATAAAAAGTGATAACATTTACAACAACAATGTCTCATAGATAAATGATCAGATAATAAAACACAATAAGCAAGACAGCAGAGAAGAAAATGCAGAAGAAGAAATGCTGATGGCACAGTGCCTTGTAACCACTGGCGTAGCAGGCCTGCTGTTCATTACTTAGCAATAACTTGCTGGCATAAGACAGGAGGGGGTTAAAATAACCTTCTCTGTGCACATCCAAGTTAAACATGTCTTTGCAGAGAGTTGCTGGATCCTAAATATCTGGACAAACAAGGACTAACCTGGCTTCTGGACGTAGCATCTGCCATGCCTGCTACATAGCTGAGGCACGTTGCTGTGGTGGATGAAAGCCTTCGCCTTGGGTTCCCACAGAACTCCCCTGAGGTCCCCAGCATCAATGACACCAGTGATGCCAGTGTAAACCTTCTGTGACAACACCACTTAAAAGTTGTTCATCTATCATGGAGAATAATGCTTGGAAATGCAAGGTCTTGTCTTCTGAAGAACGTGCAGCCTAAGGGAAGAAAATACAGAAACCTGATCAGTGGTTTCTGATCTCAACTTGTGTCATAATGGGAAGTCTTGTGCCAGATGAGGAGGATTCAGAGGTAGGCAGCTAGAATAGAGGAAGCATAGCTCCACACTATGCGGTGTGTAAAATCTGAACTCAGGGCAGCTGTTTACTCCTGTACTGTGCAATCTACGTAACGTGATGCTGCAACATTTTACGCCCTTTTACCTAAAACAACTCCCTCATTTACTTTATGGACATACTGTCATCTCCCCACCCCTTGACTGATCTTTTTAATCCCACCAAATCCTTTCAATTCATTTTGACTAAATACACGCAGAATTATTTTCAGTCCAAGTATCAATCCCCATTTCTTCATATTTTCCTCCTTTTGGCATCTACTCCTTGCATTGGTTAAAAAAAACACATTATTTTTATCCACGTCTTATCGGGGGATTCTGACCACCATCCCAAAGATTGATGCAGTATATTAGACATATGATAGGCTTGTAAGTCTGGAATACCTATTCCTCCTGATTTTTTGTGTCTGTTAAGTATCGACATTGCTATTCTCGGCCTTCTGTTATTCCATATAAACTTGTTCATTTGTGATTGCAGTTTTTGCATTATGTTTGTCGGGATATTTAGGGAAATTGTTCGGAAAAGGTATAGTATTTTTGGTAATAAAAACATTTTGTAAAGGGTAATCCTTCCCCACCATGAGATATCCTGTGTATTTAAGTTTTCAATATCCTTCTGTAAGTTAGTAAGGAGAAGAGAAAAAATTATATTTCACTATATCTTCTATTGGAGATGTAATATAAATACCTAGATATGGTATATTATCATTTTTCCACACATAGGGGAGGGTAGCCTGCAATATTAGTTTGTCTGTCTGTGGAATGTTGATTTCTATAATTATGGATTTTGTGTCATTTACTTTGTAGTATGACACTTTTCCAAATTTTTCAATTATCGAGTGTATTTTATATAAAGCTTTCCTAGGGTCGGAGGTACATATTAATATGTCGTCGGCAAAAAGACTTATTTTATGTGTCATCTTATTCACTTGTATGCCTATAATGTCTGTGTCTCGTCTAATAGTTTCTGCGAAAGGTTCAAGAGCTACTACAAATAAGATAGGCGATAGGGGACAGCCTTGCCTTGTACCATTTGTTAATGGGAACGATTGGGATAGGATGCCATTTGTCATTATTCTCGCTGATGGATTATTATATAATGCTCGAATGGCTGATATGATATTTCCTGAGAATCCATATCTGGAACATATATGTCCAATGCAATCTGTCGAAAACTTTCTCAGCATCTAAAGAAAGCAGTACTGAGGGAGTTTTCGTTTTCTGTGCATAAAAGGATATGTTAATAATTTTTCTCGTCCCGTCGGATGCTTGTCTTCCTGAGACAAATCCTACTTGGTCTGGCTTTATTAAAAGGGGGATTATGTTAGTGAGTCTACTGATTTTTGCATATATTTTAATGTCTGTATTGATTAAAGAGATGGGTCTATAATTGGTTACTATTGATGTGTCCTTTCCTGGTTTAGGTATTGTTATGATATTTGCTTGCATCATTTCAGTAGGAAATGAGCCTTTTTTAACTGCCTCGTTTAACATATCCACCAAATATGGGGTGAGTATGTTATCAACATTTCGAAAGTATTCATTGGAGAATCCATCTGGTCCTGGCGATTTTTTTAAGTTTTAACACACATATAGTCTTGGAAATTTCTATGTTATTAAAAGGAGCATTCAGTGTTTGTAGATGTTGAGAGGTGATAGTTGGTAGATTAATGGATTCAAAAAAGTCTTGGATTTGACCAATATTTGGCTGATAAGTAGAATGGTCATCTTTTCGGTTATAAAGATTTTCGTAATATCTTTTAAATTGGTTTGCTATTTCTTGTGAGGAGTATACATTTTTGCCTGAGGAGTATTCCAGGATTTTTGCTATTTTTGTTTTGATTCTTTGTTGTTTAAATCTATTGGCCATAAAAGCATTGGCTTTTAGTTTAGTAAGGTTTTTTTCATAGTCATCCAGTAAAATAATTCGTATTTCGTCTCTTATTTTTAATATTTTTTCTTTGTTATAAGTATTAGAATTTCCTTTGTTTATTTTTTCGTATTTGGCTAATTCCTCCATTTTCTTTTTTAATTGGAGTTGCTTTTGTTTTTTATGATATGAGCTGTATTTTATTAGCATACCTCTTATATAGGCTTTATGCGTATTCCATAAGGTGTGTCTGCTGATATCTGGAGAGTCATTAAGCTTAAAGAATTCAGTTAGATCTGTATTTAGCTTTTCTTTGATTTGTGGGTCAGATATAAGGTAGTTATTAATTTTCCAGGAGTATCTGGGTACATTGTTATCTTGTTCTTTTATAGATATGTTCAGTGATATTGTGTGAAGGAACCCCAGCAAAAAATGTCCTCCTAGCCGTTTTATCTGGTATTCAAATTAAGAATCCTCCTTATCCTTTAATTAAACATACTATAACAGTATGGCAAAAATAACAGTCAGGAAAACAAACCTAAATTGTAGATATGAAAAAATGGCAGCGATACGATCACATAATCTGGAAAGTTTTAATAAAAAAATGGGAGATTTGGCTGCAATCACATTTCATGACACTTATGGATGTTTAGTTCTAATTTCCTTAACGTAACATAAGATACTTAGAATGGATCGTGAGGTTCTATTTCTATGCCTTATAGTTTGTTATGTTATTTCCCAATTTTATTATTGTTTTTCAAGGTCTATCGACCTATTTCCAATGCCCTCCACACTATGTATATGTAATACCTCATTGTTCCTCATCTGAAGCCCTGTGTGCCATGAGAGAACAATCTACGAATGTGTAAGTTTAAAACAACTTTAACTATACTGTGTGTGTACTCCCTTGTATAATCCTATTTTGTTATACGTTTATAAAAAAAAAAAAACGAAAAAACTCAATAAAAACTTATTGAATGAAAAAAAAACACATTATCCTTCAGTGATATATCTTTGTAGTGGTCAAAGCTATTTTATCTGGTGCACAGCTCAAAATCTCCTACATAGAAACAGGTTTGAAATATAACATTTTGGTTGTCTGTAGTCACCACTAGAGGGAGCCGACTATAAACTCATTTATTATAATTATTGATTTTAAAGGGGTTGGTCCAGGATTAGAATAAAATACTGCTGCTTTCTTTCAAAAGCAGCAACACACCTGTCCACAGGTGGGGTGTGGTATTGCAGCTCTGCCCCATTGATTCCAATGGCACCAAGCTGCAATGCCAGACACAATCCATGGATAGGGGTGGGACTCTGGAAGAAAGTAGTCACATTTTCCTAATCATGGACAGCCTCTTTAATGCATCTCCATGAAGCAGTCGGACACAAAGCGATCAGTTAGGGGGTATATTACTTTAATACTTGGAACAGCCCTTTTAATGGCTGTAGATAAGAGATTTACTGCTGACCAGCTGAATAATGCAATAAAAATTAACTGACCAGTATAATTTCCTGGTAAACATTTAGATAACAAAAATAAGTACTAGAACCTTAGAAAATGTAGGGATGTTTTGGGTCTGATGGGTATTGTTTCTCCTTGTGGAGAGCACCAGAATTGATGTAGGGAGTTTTATTGGTCAAGCAATGCCCTCCCGGAAAAAGGGATATGCAGATTAGCTCCCTTCCAAGCGAAAGAATGATGTCTCTGTAGTGCCACCTAGTGGGCACCTTCTACAGTCGTTTGCCGGCTGCAGATCGTGGTGTCTAATTACAATCTGCTGCCATTAAACAATGATTTAGGACTGAGGACTATGTAATAGCAGCGGTCTCCTCCGCTGAGGAGCAGGTGATTGCTGGTAAGGAACGCTTCCGTCTTGACAATCGTCTGTGTGATCTGCCAGTGTAATATAAGCTTTACTTCTGTACTGTGACATCACTGTGTGTATTATGCCAATACTGTGACAGTGATGTGCACACTATCCCTATACTGTACATTTTGCCTGTTCTATGACATCACTATGTGCATTATCCCTGTAATGTGAAATTACTGCCTTAGTCCTATGCATTTAGGAGACCATGGTGTTTTTGAACATGTTGCTGAAAGTAGCCATGGTGGAACTGGGCCCCTTCTTTACCTTTAGGTTCATTTCATGTAAATGCATGAGGTCTATAGTTGTGAACTTGATAGAGCACACTTTCAAAGTGAATTTTGTTTCTTTTTCCAATCAACAGAGGACAGATTCACCAAGAGATGAGTCAGAATTGCACCTGCTTTTAGGCACCTTCTATAATTCATGTGCAATGTACTTTAGTCTGCTCGACATGGTGTCTGTTCTGTAATTGTTTGGGTATCTCTTGCCTTTATGAGCTGCTTTTCCTTACCTTATTCTTCTCCGGCCTAGTATACAGTAACTCCTCTCATACATTCTGGTGCTGGGGCAACTGTGGACTTCTGGGTATTGACAGTTAACATGGGCCCAAGAACAAACGTAATCAGGAACCCTGCTCTTATGCCGTGATTAGTTATAATGGAGTCAGTCTGGTCTCAATTTAACGGACAAAAAAGTCCTGCATGCAAGACTTCTTTGTTTAGTGTTTTTGATGGAAGCCACTAATGGAGCCTCTGATGCAGATGTGAACTCAACCTAAACCTACAAAAAGTGACATAATTACATGTTGCTTCTATATACCGTATGTATACACACACACACACACACACACACACGTGATGCATTAAAGAAAGATTTACTTTCTTTTTAGGCTATTTTCACACTAGTGTTAAAATTATCCGGCAGAGAAACAGCCTGTCGTAGTTCATTGTATCTGGCATAACCGGAAACAGCTAGAGCACCACCAGGCCCCACTGACTATAATGAGACCCAGTGGGAATCCAGCCTGTTTCTGGCATTCACCATCCTTTGTAAAAAGCTCTGCCCCAGTTACAACTCATCTGGAACCTGTAGCCAGGGGTGGATTGGCCAGAGAACTAGGGAAATTTCCCAGGAGGCCGCCCTCCTCACGGCCGGCCAGTGGAAGTTTTTGGGGATGTATTTTGTGCTGCTGGGAGTATTTTGTTATGGACTGTGGTATTTGGCTCTGTTGGGGTGGTATAATGTGCCACAATATGGTATTGCTGGCCTTGCCTTCCATCAATTTGGACCCAACTACAAAACTGGCCACTGTTAGTATTTTTTCCAGGGCCACTATAAGTTGCCAGTCCACTCCTGCCTGTAGCCATGTATGTGTGAAAATGGTGCAATGAATTTAGAGATGACAGTTAAAGGGGTATTCCAGTTGTTTAATGTTATCCCCTATCCACAGGATAACGATTAGATCAATGGAGGTCCTACCGCTGGGACCCCCACCAATTCACAAGAACAGGGGCTCTGTACCCTCTGCAGCCCCCCTGAAATGAACGGCGCAAAGTACTCTGCTATCTCAGGATTCCCATAGAAATGAATGTAGCAGCTCACGCATGCCCCACTGGCCACTCCATGCATTTCAGGGGGCTGCATGAGGTATGGGGCCCCTGTTCTCTTGATTGGTTTGGACACCCAACGATCTATTAGTTATTTTCTATTCTGTGGATAGGGGATAACTTCAAACAACTGGAATACCCCTTAAGGGCCCATTCACACAACCGTGTGAATGGGGCGCATCTATGGGTCTGCATCTATTCCGCAATATTGCGGAATAGATGTGGCCCCATTTACTTCTATGAGAGCGGGTAGCCGCGGCACGGAGCCAGCTCCGTGCTGCGGCTCCACATAAAAAAATAGAACATGTCCTATACTTGTCCGAAACAGCAGACAAGTATAGGCACTTTCAATGGGGCGCCCGGCTGTGTGCTCCGCAAAGTTCGGGCAGCACCCGTAGTATTGCGGGTCTGCATTTTTGCGGACCCGTGATACTACGGTCGTGTGAGTGCGGCCTTAAAGGGGTTGTCCAAGTTATGAAAAAAAATATATAGCGCTGTAAATCTGATGGGCAGCAATATATAACTAAGTTCAGTAACTTTTAGGCAAAAAAAAAACTATATTTCCTCATTTCCCTGGTTCTCTTCTGGCCTTTGTTTACATGCAATAACAACAATCTCACACAGGAAATTCTCCCAACCTGTTCTTGTACAATACAATTCCTCTATAGCTCCTTGCCCAGCATTTGTCTCCTCTCACTGCTGCAGCTACTATTTGTTGTAAAGCCTTGAGCCCTCAGTGTGTTTTGGCTGAAGGGGTTAATGTTTTATCTGAAGGAATCCAGGGAGAGAGCAGATAGCAGCCCGGCAAAGAAAGGGGGCATGGCCAGTGACGTCTCGTGTACAGACTGTTATCTGATCTCTGAGGCTTGTGCACGAAACATCATAGAGCAGGGAGATAAGCTGACATCACAGGTCATGTGACCCTCAGTCAACTCTGAGAAACCAGCAGCTTTAGAAACACAAAGTATATGGGAAAGTTGTTATACCTGACAAGTTAGAAACATATAAAGAACAAAAAAATAACTCGGACAACCCCTTTAAGTGTTATAGAAGGACAGGGGTTGGGTGTCCTTATCCGCTGACACAACTTTTTTTTTTTATCAACAGGTACTTGATTCCTTGATCTATTACAATTTTACAGTTTAGTGAATTATAATTATGTTTATGGTACTAAAAATTATTCAATGGATGAAAACACATCCTTCAGGCTTTGAACCTCTTTCATCCAGCTGTAGAATTTACTGACTACAAAGGTCAGAAGTACAAAATTTTGCATCATGTTTTTGATACATTTACCCTATTATATTTACACCTTATAGCTAACATTTTAGGATTACATTCATGCTAGTTTCAAGGGACCGGTTTACCATTGAAGCCATGGAAATGTGAAGGATCCTTCAAAAGATATCCAGATGGTCACCAATGGACTCCATTGACTTGTAATGGGGTCCTTCAGGGTTTCTGACAGGGCTTCCATCATTTTGACTTCAGGAATAGTGCTGCATGCTGCAATTCTTGCCATCAAAAGGTCATGGAGACCCCGAACGAATTAGACGGAGGCTTAGTTTACACTTTTGGAGTCTTCTCAAGCTTTAACTAGCACAGGCTGCAGCACAAAAATATCAGAACCCCAAGAGACCCTATTAAAGTCAATAGGATCTGTCAGCCTTTGTCAAAAAATGCATCTACCACAACAATCATGACTAGTGTGAATTAGGAACAAGCAAATTCATCCCAGGATAAAAGCAGAATATATTTGCTGACTTGGTAGCCTTTCAGATAAAGCCTCCAGAGAAACAAAGAATAACCTTGCAATGTCCCAAGACTATGAACAGAACATGAAAGGACAACTAAAGGTCTAAATGCAACTACAAAATACATAAATGCCAAGAAAATACATTTCCATTTTGAAGTTTTAGCAAAATCTAGCATTTCTATGGAACCTTTATGTTACTTACTTGAAGGAGAAAGGTGGAAATGACTTCTCTAACTGTATCACAAGATACAGTAATGTGAACATAAGGCGAGGAGAGAACAGTTTCCACTGGAGCTCATTAGCAAACGAATAATGCACCGCAGCAGTTAACTCAATAGTTCCATTGCGTAACTGAACACTTAACCTGCTTCTGTCAGAAAGCGAGCACGTAAATGAAAGAAAGCAGCATCAGCAGCTCACAGGGTATCTGCGCCTTCACAATTATTTTTGTTCCAAGGCATCTAATATTAAAAAAAAAAAAAAAAAAAGTTTACAATATAGTCATGATTGAACATATTCTACCATTTTGGGTCTACAACATCTAGGCAGACCTATGTGTTTCCATGGCTACGGACTATAAATTAACTCCATGTAGCCTGATCCTGCAGTATGTCTCCTACTAACTGGTAATATACCATTGTTTAATTAGCAGAAGTAGAAAACATATGGAAATTGGTGAGACGGCAGTTTGTTTACAAGCCGTAAACCCAGAGACATATAGATCTGAAAAGATGCTGTTGATACAAAACGGTATCACCTCAGCCTCATTGTGTTTAAAGGGACAGGGCTTATTTTAAAAAATTCCCTATGGCAAGCAAGCATGATATGAATGTATACTTAGGGTGATATTACACTGTCCGATCTTCAGGCATTTTCACCAGTCTGATTACTCAGGCTGATGCATACTGAATGTGGGTGGAACAATTGCTACTGCAGTCATTCCTCTCTCATTCTCTTCTATTGATGATTGGCAGCATGTCCCTGATTACACAAGAAGAGCTGCTGCCGATAATCGGGCATCTTTCATCACCGTTTTCTCATTCATCAGCTGATTGGTTGCTCGATTATACAAGGCGATTATCTGGATCAAGCATTTCTATTCCCGATAATTGCCCCAAAATAGCGCAGTGTAATAGGGTCCGTACCCATTTTATTCCCCAGTGCTTCCAATCCTCCTTAATGCTGCAGCCATAATGCCATCTTGGCTGCAGCAATGACACTAACCTGTGATTGGCTACAGCAGTCATGTGGATTGTATAGGCAAATTAACGCCCAGCAGGAGAAATTGGAACAGAAGCGCTGAATTATAAATTGGGCAAAGTGTATCATGCATCTCTCATTATTTTATCACAATTACAACCTGGAATATTTTTTAAGAAGCCAGAAAACCCCTGTAGGATGCAATGGGGCACTGAAACAAAGGTTACAAAGGTGTTCATACCCTTTACGCAGGGTTCACATGTGACTAAATATCTGCAGATTTGCCGTCAAGGATTTTCTCACAGCAAATCCACAGCATTGTAAAGTACCAGCATAGTGGATGAGAATTTCCGAATAATGAAAAAATGCAACGGAAAAGGTGCGACATTGTGTGTTTGAAATCTAGAGCATGCCAATTTATACTGCGGAGAGGTTGAAATCCGCTGGCTTTTCCAAGCAAGAACCACGTATAATGCACACTGTTTTTGCTGCGTTTCTGCAGCGAAACCTGCAGTGGATTTTTCTGCTGGATTTTCAGTCACTTGTGAACCCAGCCTTAAAGGGCATCTGTCAGCAGATTTGTACCTATGACACTGGATGACCTGTTACATGTGCACTTGGCGGCTGAAGGCATCTGTGTTGGTCCCATGTTCATATGTGCCCGCATTGCACACAAAAACAACGTTTTAGAATATGCAAATGAGTCTCTAGGAGCAACGGGGGCGTTACCATTACACCTAGAGGCTGTTCTGTATCTGTAACTCCTCCACTTTGATTGACAGGTCCAGGCAGCTTAAATGTGATCACGCCTGTACCTGTCAAAGTGCAGAGAGCGCAGAAAAAGAGGAGCTTCTAGGTTGCAGAAAAAGAGGAGCTTCTAGGTGTAATGGCAACACCCCCATTGCTCCTAGAGAATCATTTGCATATATTAAAACATAATTTTTTCTCAGCAATGCGGGCACATATGAACATGGGACCAACACAGATGTAACAGGTCAGACAGTTTCATAGGTACAAAACTTCTGAAAGATGCCTTTTAAAGTCTACCCTCTAAGGTTGTTCTTAGGATAAAACTTCCACTAATATAGCTGAATATGCATTGACATTGCTCCCATTGACTTGTACAGGTGGAGGAACACAGAATGGGATTCAATTCCATGGCTGCATGTAGGGAGGCTTGTGAGCAGGCACTGCAGATAGTATCTCTTATTGGGGCACTTTGAAAAACCCACTGCTTGGATTATTTTTTATGGGGGCACTCTGACTAGTAAGTGTGTTTTACCTAGTAAAGGACTTAGGGAGGCAGTGCATGACTCAATGACAGGGTAGGGCACAAATAGTCGATACAGTACCCTTTTATTATTTAATTACCGTAGCTTAGTCTCTTATATAAAATCTAAGCAAATACGGGTTGTCAGGGGTTCAAAGCCTGGGCTGGCTTAGAGGGTGCTGGGTCCGAGAAAAGCAGATGGTTCCTTTATTCTTGGTAGCCTTAGTCAGGCCATACACATTGGGAGAGAGTCAGGAGATCCGCATACATTAGGTGGTTGGCCGTACATGGTGAAATGGATAGGATCGGTTGACAAACTTCTAACATGTATGCACAGCTTTACTCTTGTGCCTGTTTCCTCCCCATAAAATACTGTACAAAGGGGAAATGTATCTTTTAGAAAGACAACCTAATCCTGATAGAATCTACAACCGCAGAGACTTGTAGTTTTCCTGGACCCTGTATAAAGGGGAACAGATATCACAACAGATTTCCTGTTTTTGTATGCATATGAGATCATGTGTCCACTTGCCTTTCATTGTAAATATGAAGTTGCGCACCCAAGCGATTTTGCCTGAGAGGTCTGCCAGGGTGCACCGAAAGCTCCGTTACACCCTAATTGCAGCCTGCTAAATGCCATCTTCCCGCTCACTTAGCATTCCATTTGTCTCTTCCCTTAAAGGGAACCTGTCATCTCCGAAACACCCCCTGAACTAGAGTAAGCGTTGTATAGTGTAAGTGATGCTGAATCCGAATATGTAATTTTTATCTTCATACTCACTTGCATTCTGACGCTGTGCTCTGACAAACCAGCAGTAAAATGCACTCACTGGACTCCAGTGCTCACTCACATAATGGAGAGGATTCAAAGAAGAGTCCAGTGAGTGAATTCTACTGCAAGTTTGTGGGAGCACAGCGTCAGAATGGAAGTGAGTATAAAGATAAAACTTTCATAATCGGATTCAGCATCACTTACACTGTACAACACTTACTCTAGTTCAGGGGGTCTTACGGAGATGACAGGTTCCCTTTAAGGGCTGCTAATAAATGTTTCACGCTTGCCCTAAATAGATTGCCGAGGTTTACTCATGACTACCACGTGACAGACTAAAACATTTGCAAAACTTTACGAACAAGTACATAGCTGTGTCCATCTGCACCACAATTTATTCGACATGCTGCTCATTCTGGTGGAAAAGTGAGTACAGGAGCACATGGATCCAGGGCGACATGGAAAGAATCACTGCATTGCTATAAATACAGTATGAGTTCACCTTAAAGGCATTTGCTCACCTCAGCAAATGGCATTTATCAAGTAGATAAAGTTAAAGAGTAACTAAACGTTTATTCAAGTTTTTTTTAAATGTCCCAAATGCCCTAAAAATAATTTTTCGATATATTTATTTATTGATTTTTACTTTTTACTAATGAAATTTCCACCTAAAGTCCCGATTTCCAGCGCACTTTAAATTCTGCCCTGTATCAATCGGGGCCGCAGTGCACGGAGTACGGGCAGGAGCACACACTGCTGCTCCTGCCCGTGCCCCCTGAAGTTGACAAATGCTGGCTTAGCACGAGTACCCTGTAACAATGTACTATGCCAGGATTAGCTGAGCGGAGTGGGCTCCTGCCTGTGCCTGCTTCACTAAGCTAAGAGTCCTGCATGTCAGCGCTTAGCTTGGCGAAGCAGGCACAGGCAGGAGCCCACACCTCTCAGCTTATCGTGACATAGTACATTGTTACAGGGTACCCACTTACATCTGGTGGCATCAGACAGAGCTTGCTAAGAGCTCATTTGCATCCCTTTCTTCCCAGAATTCCAGAGGAGCATATATATCCTATAAGTCTCCTCTCTGTAAGGAGAGATAGTACCCCCCAAATACAAGCCACTTACTAATGTATTGGGGTTGTCCATATTGCCTCCTTTCCGTTCTGGATTCATGTTCCATCACATTATACACTGCTTGTTTCCACAGGTTATGACCACCCTAACAATCAGCAGTGGTGGTCGTGCTTGCACACTATAGGGAAAAGCATCAGCCTCTCTGGTGGCCGGGAGTGTGGGAGCGTGCATAGGTACCTCATATTTGTGCTGCAGCGGTGGATCATAACCTCTGGAAACAAGCAATGTATAATGATATGGAAAAATGAATCCAGCCAGCAAACGAGGCAATATGGACAACCACAATACATTAGTAAGTGGCTTGTATTAACTTTCTCTACATAATAAATGCTATTTGCTGAAGTGAGACAACGCCTTTAACTAATTCAACACAAAGTGGTAAAGCTACCAGACCCAGATGCTTAAAGGGGTATTTCCATCAGAGACGATGAGAGCATATCCAAAGGAGTGGGAAAGGTGGTGGCTGGAGGACCCCTGGTTTCCCTGGGTCCGGCCACCACCAAGCAATCTCCCCATAGAAGTAAATGGAAGTGCATTGTGCATGCGCGGCCACCGCTCCCATTCATTTGTATGGGGATGACTGGCTTGGCTCCATAGAAATGAATGGAGGGGGCTGCGCATGTGCAGTGCGCCCTCCATCACTTTCGGGGCTCCGTTCTCGGTGTAGGACCGGGTCCCAGAGGCGTGGATCTTAAAAACTCAACAAAATTAACTTTAACAAAATAGCTAATTTTATTTTTTTACTTTTCCCACAAAACTATATATCAATCTGCTCAGCTCTTCCTGCTCTATAATATGCTGCCTGCAGATTACACTGGATTCCATAGGGAGGTTCTCTTTAGAGGAGAACACAGAAAGTAAAAAATAAGGAAGAAGTAACTGAACCAGAAAACAAACTGTTCTCTGCAATCTTTGGTAAAACTATCATAACGCTATCCATATAAAATTAAATATATTTATTTATATAGTTATTTTATATATATTTATAAATCCAAAAAAACGCGGCAGCACTTGACAAAAATCAGTGGAGGTGCAAAGCCCTAGGTCCAACCAAGACCTAAGTACATAACATCAAAAAAAGGGCAGCACTCTCACAATACAGTAGAAAAAACTTTAATTACCCCAGTGGGATGCGACGTTTCGGCTGACATCTAGAGCCTTTCTCAAGCAGTGGTAAGTGAATACACACAAAGTATTTATACATAAAGTGCAAACTTGTCAAACAATAATTCATTCATCATGTGTCATTAGTGATAAAAATAATATACATATTTCGTAATTAACAGACAGTGACATAGTATAACACAGTGTAAAAAACTCCATATTAATTAAAAAAGTGAATTCATGTAATCCCAAATACATAATTTATCTTCTTTTGCATTACTTCACGGAGCGTCAACAGCGTCATGTAATAGTTCTGGATGTTCTCTGACATGTGCAGTAACACTTGGGGAACGCGGACATCGGTATACTCCATGATGGTGCCGCCATAGCGTCCTGGATAGCCACATGGATCAGGCCAGTGTGATGATAATAATTAATATCAAGAGCACCTGGAGTATTATTTATTAATTAATGCAAAAGAAGATAAATTATGTATTTGGGATTACATGAATTCACTTTTTTAATTAATATGGAGTTTTTTACACTGTATTATACTATGTCACTGTCTGTTAATTATGAAATATGTATATTATGGCTTTTTTTATCACTAATGACACATGATGAATGAATTATTGTTTGACAAGTTTGCACTTTATGTATAAATACTTTGTGTGTATTCACTTACCACTGCTTGAGAAAGGCTCTAGATGTCAGCCGAAACGTCGCATCCCACTGGGGTAATTAAAGTTGTTTCTACTGTATTGTGAGAGTGCTGCCCTTTTTTGATGTTATTTATATTTATATATATAAAAGTAAATATAAAATAATAAGTATATATAGAAAATAGTGAACAATATGTTTTCCCACCACACATTAACTTTATCCTTTACCAGCCCCAGGTTTGCATTCTGATGTAGTTACGACCTTGGCTTGACATGTATCTGGTCACCCATTCAATACACCACACAAAGGAATTCTCTTTATTCCATGAGAAGAGGTTGGGTTGAAAGTAGTGAAACTTGTTCTGTTTGGCAAGGAGCAGCATTTGGATGAATTTACTCTTGGCAGATTTATTGCACAAATTTCTGCAACTTTCCCATTCATCTGAATGGGGCTTACAGAAATCTATGTGCATGATACAGAAACAACCCCATTCAAAAGTATGGCATAGATTTTCATTTCTGCAACTAAATCTGCCATCTGTGCACCTAATGCACGCTCCTTCACACTTGCACATGAAAATGCAGTTCAAATTGAAATGTGCAATGACATTTAAGGGTTCATTTTTTTATGTTTTAATTGCTTCTACCACTTCTAGCATAGGTTCAGCATCAAGGCCACATTCCACAGAGTATTAGCTAATAGCATGCATGCGCACAACACATACATCCCTGTTAGAGCTCATGCACACAAACGTATTTTTGGTCCACATCCAATCCTACGGACAAGTGGTTGGTCTGCAACCACATATGGACAAGGATAGGACAGTACTATTATGGGTCAGACGTTTCATTCCGCAAAATGCAGAAGGCACGCAATTTGCAGACCGCAAAAACAGCTTCGGCCGTATGCACAAGCCCTTAAACAAGTTTTCTGGGAGTAGCAATATCTGATTTTTGGAGGTCCGTCACGCAGCACCCCTGCTGTTTGAAGAGGCACTTGTGGTCCAGTGAGTGCAGTGTACATTGTGACGTCAATGGGCTAAGAAGAGGCCACAGAGCGCACCTGAGTACCACAGCCTCTTCAAACACATGATTTGATGGGGTTCTGTGTGTCAAACCCCTACAAATTATATATTGATGACCTATCCTGAGGATAAGCCATTAATAACAAAATCATGGAAAACCCCTTTAAGAATCAGAAGACTCTCATTCTTTCAACAATCCATGCCCATCCTATATTTGACATTAAGGATATAAACACCCAGGGGGTCATTTATTAAGACCAGTGATTTATATGCCTTAATCCCTATGCGTTGGTGGTAGATGTGCCAAAGTTAAGTAGAGGTTCCGCCAGTCATGCGACAGGGTTTAAAGTATGTCCGCTCCCTTGCTGGCGTAGTTTAAGACCAATTACCATGCCATAAACTGGTGTAGAAAATGGTAAATGAGACGGGCCAGCCAGCCTTCCCTGTCCACACCACACTCCTTTTTCCGCCACCTCGGAAAAGTGGCGAATATTTCTTAATAAATGACCCCCTCCCCCAGTGCTCATCCTAGAGAGTAAGCTGCATTTAATAATTGCCATAGACGTACAACTAACATCTGGAGGTGGCATTTAGTTATCATGGAAATCAACCATTTTGGTCTTAGAAATAACATTACATTATGGGGAATTTATAGGGTTAAGAGCTGCTTTGCGTATGTTGGTCTTAATTTGCAGTGTACGTTAATAAGTTGCTCCAAATTTACTAAGAAAAGACATATCTCTCTTAATAAATTTGTCGCATTTCTGGAAGGTCTATGTCAGAAAAACAAACCTATGGGTGGCTGCACACAATGCGGATTACACGCGGAAAAACTGCAGTGTAATACAGTACCAGCAAAGTGAATGAGATTTGACAAATCTCATGTACACTGTTTTTTGTCAGGTGCAGAAATTGACCTTTTACCCGAATTTTAAAAATCGCAGCATGTCAATTGTTTGTTCGATTCTGCACCTTCTGTAGAGGGGTTTTCACCATAGTCACCAATGTGTTTGTTACTTAAACAGAAAAAATCTGCACCAAAACCGCACAAAAACTCATCTAAACCGCGATAAATAGTGCACTTTATGTGCGTTTTTTGTGTGCTTTGCTACACACAAATCTACACCATGTGCGGTCACCTTAAGACCGCTTGAGTGGATTTGTGCCATAATTTACATCAATTTCTGGTGTAAATTACGGGAAATCTGTCAAGCCATTGAAGACCACGTCCCCTACCACTAAGTGCCAACCACTTTTCTCTCTTTGAAAAAGTGATCGCAAAAATGCTGTGGCAAAAAGTTGCAAACGTTGGCAAAAAGTTGCAGCTTTCATCTGACAGTACTAATAATTCCCCAATTTTTATAACATGATGAATGGAACCTTATTTATTATATTATTATTATACTCACGTATATAGCGCTACTATATTCCGCAGCGTCCTAATGGGGCTTACAATCTAAGGGCTCATGCACGCTGCCGTTGTTCGGCCGTTCTGTGCATTGGAGACCGCAATTTGTGGTTCACAATGCACGGGCAACATCGGTGCGGCAGGCGGAAGGGATCAAGGACCATTCCACTTGAATAGGTCCATGATCCATCTGCACCACATGTTCTATTTTTTTGCAGTGCGGAGGCACGGACAGAAACACCACGTAAGCACTCCGTAGTGCTTCCGTGGGGTTCCGTGCCTCTGTTCCGCACCGCACCTCCCGGATTGCGGACCCATTCAAGTGCGGGGTGCACATGGCCGGTGCCCATATATTGCAGACACACCGTATGCCAGCCGCAATATGGCCACGGCCGGGCAACGGCCATATGCATAAACCCAAAGGTACCAGTCAGTATGTCTTGTGTGGAAGGAAACCGGAGTACCTGGAGGAAACCCACACAAATTCCATGCTCATGTTGTCCTTGGTTGGATTCTAACCCAGGACCCTTATGTGCGAAATACATGATAGCAGCGTGGCAAATAAACTAATGCATGGCACAGCTGGCATTATCCTCTGCAGAAAATTAGCAAATCATTTTAGATTGTTCCCATTTCCACAGCTTTGGACGCCCTAGCTTGGTGTAGTCTAAACCTCCTCTCCAGCAGACACTATGCAATGCATACAGGGACTATAACACTGACCCCCCCACAGTCACATGCACGACTTCCTGTATTGATTTCGAGAAGGGAGTCAAGAGAATTACTGTATTTCAAGCCTTCTTTGCAATTCATCTGCTGGAAAACCAGGGGGGCACATATGCAGTCCTGCCATAGATTGTTTCAAAAGTTGCTCAGACATGGTAGCTTACTGAAAACACAGCTGAAATGTTAACTTACATTAAAAAAATTACAATTACAAAGATTTTTGGAGGTTACTTCCACAACGTAGGGGGAAAAAGTGTCATATAGGAAGAGAAGCAAGCTTAGCCATTACTGCTGCACCCTTACTGCATGTACCGTGCTTTTATGTACAAATATAAAGCCTCGTCTGTCTGGTCTTGCCTTCCCATAGCCATAGAAACTGCATAAAATGAAGCTTAGACGTGTCCTCAGCTAATAAAATCTGTGCTATTCAAACAAAAGCCAAGCACCAAGTGAAATCAGCATCTCACCCAGCACATTATAAGAACCTTAAAATCCTACAGGCACTTGATGTCATTACCTTGAGGATCCCCGGCACCGCCACAAAAACCTAAATGTTCGTCCTGTTGGCAGAATAAGAGGCAGCTGAATGTTCATGTGAACTGTGTGTAGGAGAGCAGCATTACATCCTGGCTAGAACCTCCCCCACAGTCAGACAGGAAACATCAGCATAGTTAGCAGATGTTTTGCTAGCTGGAGTGTGGAAGGTAATGAACTTGCTGCAAACAGTCACGAAAGTCTATGGAAGGACCATATGCTGGGGCGTCTCATTGTAACCCGTGTTCCTCTACATCTGTCATACCTGCTGAGCTCAACCAAAAGTCACTGCCCTGAGGACATCCTGACACAGGAGCATAATGGTGGGTTTACACGGGGCCGATTATCGGGAACGAACCTTAGTACGAACACTTGTTCCTGATAATTTGCTGTTCTGCAAAAATGACAATGGTTTTTTTTGTAATGGAGACCTGATTAAGTAATTTGACATCATTTTGTGGAGCTGAACACAAAAAAGGAAATGCAACTTGCGAAAAAGTAAAAAAAAAATGCTGAAAAAAAATTAAGGACAGATAGATAATTAGATAGATAGATAAATAGATATTATGACCTGACGAAGATTAATTCACACTTGTTATTATGTCTGACACGCATGTGGAAAGGTAGACTGGCCATAGACCCACAGGGAAATTTCCCACCTCACAGCCGCCAGCCATGTACATAACAATCTGATGTTCTCCACATTAATTAATTTAGGAGCATCTGGGACTTATGGCTG
Organism: Rhinella marina; assembly: GCA_900303285.1. NCBI lineage: Eukaryota > Metazoa > Chordata > Amphibia > Anura > Bufonidae > Rhinella > Rhinella marina. The sequence continues at coordinate 157,541 of ONZH01017641.1, forward strand.
AAGGTGCCCTCCTGAATTCAACATCAGGATGTTATGTCCTGCACTGTGCTACCCTGTTTCTCCAAAAATAAGCTTTACCACTAAAATAAGCCCTAGCGCTATTTTGCAGGGTTTTTGGAATATACAGTGAGTGTCTCCAGCACTAGGTTATGTTGCATAACGTCACGGACAAGAAGAGTAGGAATATTGTAGTCTTACACTGTGCCCAGGACGGTAGCAGGCAGGGCAGAATCCACTCACGAGATGCTTCCTCCCGTGTCCTGCCTCCCGAGAGGAGATACCACAGAGAGAGAGCACGGTGCCCTGCCAGAGTGGCACCAGAGTCCTGCCTCCCAAGTGCAGAGAGGAGATAGAGAGATTGGGCTCAGTGCAATTGCCTCAGAGAGAATGTGTGTGAGAGATAGTGCCAGTAACACCCACTGACACTACACCACCAAATAAGCCCTAGCCCTTTTTTTCAGAGGAAAAAATAATACAAGACCCTGTCTTATTTTTGGAGAAAACACGGTATTTGGCCTCCTGAGGTAGTATTTTGTGCTGCAATGTGCAATATTTTGTTACCTGCTACAGCATTTCTGGCCCCACCCACTTCTTTTGTCCCTGCATGTGATGAACCTGCCTACTTATGTAGCCCGCCTGCTGTCAGTTTGGACCCACCTACAACATGGCGCCACTTTAAGTTCCCAGTCCAAACCCTGCACAAGTTTTAACATCAATGGGGTCATTTATCAAACTGGTGTAAAGCAGAACTGGCTTACTTGCCCATAGCAACCAATCAGATTCCAGCTTCCAAAGGAGCTGTCAAAATGAAAGGTGGAATCTGATTGGTTGTCATGGGGATTATCCTGTGTCTCTGAACGCGGAGGCAGCTGTTTACCTTGAGTGCATGGGCATGGGACACATACATAGAATATAGCTACTGAGTTATTTGTTTGTTCCCATATTCATGTTGTGTTACATTACATACAATGGGGCAGATTTACCAAATCCCATGATTAATGTAAAAAATGAAAATCATACATAATCTTGTACATGACAACCTCTTTTTAACAAAGCTAGAACCAACCCTGTACCTCACATGGATCCAAGTAGCTATAACTTTTTTTTTAGTTACATGTAATTAACAAGTATTCAGTAGTGATGATCGAGCACCTTAGTACTCGGTTCAAACACTAAGCGGTGCTCGAGTGCTCAGCCGAGCACCCCAGCATAATGGAAGTCAATGGGAGAACCCGAGCACTAAACCAGGCACCCCCTGCTCTGAAGAGGGGAGGGTGTCTGGTTCATAGGGAAAGGTGAGAAAATGGTGGAAACACCACTGAAATTGTTTGGGAACAGGATGGGGGGGGGATGTCTGGATGCATCTTGGACTCCAAAGTCTCTGCTATGAACAATGTTGTCCGAGTATTACGCCACTTTTACGGAATGACAATAATAACCCCCAAAACCAAATATACAATTGACTTTAGAGGAAATATTGTTAGGAAACATATATTTACTTGTACATAAAGCGCAAGTGCTGCCAAAAATTACAAGGAAGAGGCACTCCGATACAACCGGTATATCACATAAAGGAGGGCCTCATTCACATTGTGGTACAATTGTTTATGTCGTGGGACTCCTACAGTCATAAAGCCTATGCACAAAGTGAAAGGGCTGCCAAAAATTCCAAGGAACATGCACTCCAATACCCCCTTTATTACACATAAAGGAGTGCATCAGACACAACCTTGAAAAAGTCGGATTGATGGCCTGCTGCTGACACTCAAAAACAATAGGGGTGACGTGCTGCTGCTGAGCTGACCGTCTAAAAAATTATGCGTGAGGAGCTGCTGCTGAGCTGACCGTCTAAAAATTATGGGTGACTCGCTGCTGCTGAGCTGACTGTCGAAAAAATTATGGTTGACATGCTGCTGCTTAGCTGACCGTTGAAAAAATTATGGTTAAGGCACAGAGGGATCACTGAGGACGTTGACACGGTCAGCTTGGTACCTCTTCTCCATCTTCCAAAACTTTTCCCTCCTTGTGACACTAGGGAGCTTATCAGAAACTTTTCCACATGCAGAGCGTCCGCCTTTATTGAGAGCAGTGAGCTTTTTAGTAGACACAGAAGTGAGATGGTTACGCTGATAATTGCATTATCGCCGGTCACCATCTGTGTAGATTCATCAAAGTTGCTTAAAACCTCACAGAGGTCAGACATCATTGCCCACTCGTCCGTTGTGAAGAGCGGAAGCTGACTGGAAAGGCTCCGACCGTGTTGCAGCTGGTATTCCACTACTGCCCTCTGCTGCTCACGAAGCCTGCCCAACATGTGGAAGGTGGAGCTCCAGCGCGTGCTCAGGTCGCACAGCAGTCGGTGAGCTGGCAAGCGCTGCTGCAGCGTTGCCAGACGGGCTGAAGCTGTAGGTGACTTTCGGAAATGGGCACACAGGCAATGCACCTTCACCAGTAGCTCAGGCAAATTGGGGTAGGTTTCAGAAACCGCTGAACCACCAAGTTGAACACATGGGCCAAGTTGCGACCGTTATCAGACATAACCATTCCTGTCTGTAGGTTGACTGGCGAGAGCCACAGCTCAGCCTGGTCCCTTATGCCCTTCCACAGCTGTGCGGCGGTGTGCTGTTTGTCACCTAAGCAAATAGGCTTCAGCATGGCCTGTTGCCGCTTCCCGACTGCTGTGCTACACTGCTTCCAGCTACTGACTAAAGACTGACTGGTGCTGCAAGATGAGAATTCTGCAGTGGAAGTGGAGGAGGAGGTGGTGGAGGAAGAGAAGGAGGGGTTGCAGCCGCTACTGTAGGTGGTTGCGGAAATCCGGATGGAAGTAGGGCCCACAGTCCTTGGCGTCGGTAGCACCTGTGCCATCCCATGGTACGACTTGCTCCCAGCTTCCACAATGTTCACCCAGTGTGCCGTCAGGGAAATGTAGTGTCCCTGGCCAGAAGCACTTGTCCATGTGTCAGTCGTTAAGTGGACCTTCCCCGTAACTGCGTTGGTCAGGGTACAGGACACATGGTGGTGTAAGGGAGGGACGGCACACCGGGAAAAATAGTGGCGGCTGGGGACTGCATAACAAGGGACAGTCGCCGCCATCAGGCTGCGAAAAGCCTCGGTGTCCACCAGCCTAAACGGCAACATTTCCAGGGCCAGCAATTTTGCAAGTTGCGCATTTAGTGCTATGGCCTGTGGGTAGGTGGCTGGGTATTTGCGACTGCTTTCAAATGACTGGGGTAAGGACATTTGAATGCTGCACTGGGACACTGAAGTGGACGTGCTTGCTGATGGTGCTTGCGAAGGTCCAGGTGCAGGGCGGGAGGCATCTGGGCCTGCATCTTGGACAGCACGTAACAGAGGGGAAGAGGAGGCAGTGGTGTGACCCGCAGACACCGATCGTGGACCCAGGCGTTCGGCCCATCTATTAGGGTGCTTTGCTGCCATGTGGCGGATCATGCTGGTGGTGGTCAGGTTGCTGGTGTTCACGCCCCTGCTCATTTTGGTTACGGCATAGGTTGCAAATTACAATTTGTTTATCGTCAGCACTTTCCTCAAAAAAACTCCAGACGGAACACCTACCCCTTGGCAAGGGAGATTGCCGCAAGGGGTTGCTCCGTGGAACAGTTGCGGGCCTGGTTGGCGTGGCCTGCCTTCTCCCTTTTGCCACCCCACTGCCTCTTCCAGCCTGTTGTGGTGCTGTGGATCCCTCCCCCTCTGTACTGCTGTCCTCACTTGGCTTGCCACCTTCCCAGCGATTTCATCGTCCACCACCTCCTCTTCCACTTCCTCACTCTGGTCCTCCTCCTGACATGGTGACCTAACAAGAACCTGACTTAACTGCGTCTCATCCTCATCATCAACCTCTTGAGGCACTAATTGCCCTTGACTTATTGGCAACTGTGTCTCATCATTTTCATCATCATGCACCTCGCCAGACACTAATTGCCGTTCCCCAGCCTCATCTTCTTTAGACTGTGGATGCTCATGAGTTTGCTCCCGTCCCTCTTCAAGCGGGCTTGGCGAGAGGCCCAAATCAAGGAACGGCAATGAATAAAGCTCCTCGGAATATCCGAGTGTGGGATCACTTATTTGCCCAGACTCTGCATGGTAGGAGGAAGGAGGATCAGGGTGAGGATGTGGTTGACCAGACTCTTGGCTACTGAGACTGGACTTTTTGGAAGAGAGGGTGGTGCTTAACCGAGTGGTGTTTTGCGCCGCCCTGCTAACTGGGACATGAAGCTAGTAGTTTTGGATGACTTTGTTTCTTGTGCTCTGCCAGCAGGCAGAGTTTCACCGCGCCCAGAGCCATGGACTCTGCCAGGGGCGGATTGGCCATAGACCTTACAGGGAAATTTCCCGGTGGGCCGATGCCCAGGGGGCCACCTGGGCCCTCCTTATGGACAGTCAGTGGTAGTTTTTGGGGATATATTTTGTGAAGGACTATGGTATTTGGCTCTGTTGGGGTGGTATAATGTGCCACAATACGGTATTTATGGCCCTGCCTTCCATCAATTTGAACCCAACTACAAAATGGAGCCACTTTTCATATTTTTTCCAGGGCCACTTTAAGTTCCCAGTCTGTCCCTGGCCTCTGCGTGCACCTTCAGTAGCACTTCCACTTCCTTGTCCCTTACTGCTCGCCTTGCGTATATTAAATGGTATCTATGCAAGTTTGTCACAGGTACAGTAGCGCAGATTTTTTTTAAGTGTATGAGCAGAAAAATTACACCGAATGTCAGAAATATTTAGGACACAGAAACGTTAAACAGCAGATGCAACACAGGTAATATTAGCGGCAGTAAAAATAACACAGGATGTCAGGTATATAGGATACAGAAATGTTATAATGCACACGCTGTGCAGGTGGTGTAAGGGTCAGGCAAACTTGCGTTATTTTTGCCCCAAAAGAAAAAAAATATTGCAGCCAGATATAACAAAAGTCCTTAAAAGGACTTTTGGGTCTTTTAAACAGAACAACTAGCCCTGCCTAGCCAAATCCTATCCCTACACTATCTGTCCCTCCTTGCGCAAACGTTATACAGCAGACGCAGCACAGGTAATGTCGCCTTGATAAGCGGCAGAAAAAATAACAACGGATGTCAGGTATTGTATTGTTAAGGGAATTCGAAAGATTTGCGAATAAATAAGCTTACGCAGGCTACGTGAATAATTATATTTACTAAGTGATTAATTATACGATAAATAAATCACATACAGAATAAAAAGTAAATAAACATCACAAGCCAATGGGGTGGAGACCCTGTTGATCATACTATAACCCATGGCTGTCTACCCCTGTTATAATACATGACCGACACCCCAGGGTGTACAAAAGAAATAGGGCAATCATACTCACACACATCCTATCTAGATGGAGGCCTGCTGAGACAAGGTGGGTAGCAGACTTTTAACCTGTTAGCCCCTCCTCCAGTGTGCATCACACATGTCTCTGAGATCACTCAGGAATGTGGTCTTATCAGCACAATTGGGGGATGGGTACTATCTCTCTAACCCACTTTATTACTTATAAAAAGTGAAACTTTTTACAAAGTATTAAATAGAATTAAAGGGGAGAACCAATCAGTTACTTTTAAAAACCCTTACAGTACAGGTATATAGGATTCAGAAATGTTATAATGCACACGTTGCGCAGGTGGTGCTTAGGTCAGGCAACCATGCGCAATTTTTGACAGCCCCCCCAAAAAATATATTGCAGCCAGATATAATAGCCCTTAAAAGGGCTTTTGGGTCTTTTCAACAGAAGATCTAGCCCTGCCTAGCCAATTTCTATCCCTACACTATGTGTCCCTCCTTGCAGCAGCTCTCCCTGACTAAGGCTGAGCCGGGTCACATGTCACCGGGTGCTATATCAGAGTCAGATCAGATAATCATGACTTTGTAGTAACCCAGTAAGACTACTGCAAATGGTTAATTATTGCCAAAGAGTTAATGCAAAGTTGATAAGGTACATGTTTATGTACTCAATAGCAATGTTTAAGACAACCAAACTGATAACTAATTGACAGACTGGTTAGGGTACCAGGGTAATGGACTTAGTCCACCCCTGGCTAGTTAGACAGTGTGAGTCTAGAGTAAGAGTAAGGGAGAAGGCCTGCATGTGCAAGCTCCTGATAGCTAGGTCCAAGTTCAGAGAACCTCTGTTCCTGAGACTTCAGCTGCCAAGGAAGCACCCATTAGCAAAGGACCCCTGAGAGAAATAGTCCAGGCCATGCAAGCTTTCGACAGCAAGGTATTGGCCCATTTATGGCAGAAAGGCATTACTTCAGTGGGATTATTTCCTCCAGCACTTAGCACATTTTGAAAGGAACTGGCCCTCCAAATCTATAGTATCTGCACCCCTCAGCCTGGGAACTGTAGATGGAGTTAAAGGGGTTGTCCAAGTTATTTTCTTGTTTTTTGTATCTGTCTAACTAATCAAATGTAAAGGATTTTCAATTCACTTCCTTCATCTGTAGTGACTCCTTTCTCAGATTTCACTGAGGGTCACATGACCTGTGATGTCAGCTTCTCTTCCTGCTCTGCTCATGTTTCATGCACAAGCCTGAGAGATCAGGTAAGAGCCTGTACACCAGACGTCACAGTGCTGGTCATGCCCCCTGCACTGCCCTCTCCCTGGATTCTTCAGGAAACTTTAACCCCTTCTGCAGCGCACACTCAAGGCTGAACGCTTTGCTGAGTAGCTGAAGAGACACAGGATCTATCCTCCTTATCTTGCAGACACAGAGCTGACAGACTGGAGGAGTTCTGCAGAGCATTGCACAAGAACAGGTAGGGGGAAGATCCTGTGTGTATCAGCAGTCAGACATATCACTCAGGGTCACTTTGCAGAGCAGGGGGAGGGGCAGAGATTGTTGTTATTGCAGGTAAACAAAGGGCCAGAAGAGAACCAGGGAAATGAGGAAATAGACTTTTTTTTTGCCAAAAACTTGCTATATATATTTTTTTTTTTACATAACTTGGACAACCCCTTTAATAAGAACTGTATAGCATGCGTGTGGTTATCTTGGGAAGATAAAAAAAGTGAGTCAGACTCAGGGAGTACTACAGCTACCATCATTGTTGATGCCGCTATACTGCTATTGAGAGAAGATTCATAAACCTTGGAACTGAGCTTTTGCTGCTATATTTACTACTACTACTCCTACTATCAACTCAGTAAAGAGACTGTTACTTATTGCAACCTGTGTCCTGGTTATTGACTCCATCATCCTCCGGCCACTTCATCAGAACTCCTGCCTGGCATCCAGCCACACATCCACCAGACAGGAGCCCCAGTACCAGGTTGTACCCCTAAAGAAGAATGGGTGCACCCTCCAAGGATAGCCCTAGGCAGCATCAGCGGGAGGCCTGCTACTGGGAACTTTAAGTACTACTGTCCCTTTCAGGGCCATAACCACCACTCCCATCCTCTCTGCCTCGTGCCTTCATTCTGGTTCCCTATGCAATTGGGGACGAAAAGGTGGAGCATTTTCAACAGCAATGTTGGCAGGTTACTGCTGGATGATCAGAAAAGACACTCCAGAAATGTAATACAAGAGACAAAAGACCTTGTATTTCAAGCGTGTACATGCAATTTCTTTCTAAAAAAGAAAATCTCATTAACCCATTCCTTCCCAGCAGACACCCGAGACTAATGTATGTGATCGACGAGAATGATGCTGTGGTCAAATGTGACCATGACATCTGGGAGCACAAAAACCCAGAGGCAGGTGCTTCTGGGTGTGCATCGGCTCCCTCTAGTGGGGATTGGGGGAGTCAGATGGTGTGTAGGCAACCTTGGTCCTCCTGAATGATCGCACATAGGTGTCGCTCCATAGGAACATATTGTAAGTCTCATAGACACCAATGCTATTAGTGTTTGCCATGTAATTTTTAAAGTATCACATGTATGATAAAATTAAACACTTATGTATAGAGAGGTTACTCCAGTTTTTATGCCACCTCCACACATCTGGCACACATCTATTCTCTTGGACAAACATGCCCACTTTCCCACCCACTTTTTAAGGGTGGTGACCCAAAATTTGCTACTTTTTTTTTTTTTTTTTTTTTTTTTTTTTTTTTTTACAGGGCTTCATAAATTCCCCCCAATGTACGTAAAGTAAGAATGTAAGTAAAAGCACCAGTACCATTACATACTACACTGGGTACAAAGCAGCAGAATCACAATAATAAAGGCTGCACAGTATCCATGAATGCATGTCATCCGTGTGCGCAGTTCAATATACGTACAGTAATTTATCTTTCTTTCCGCTCTGACTCACTCAGCACTAAATCGTTTTGGTGCCATGGTTTCAACTGCAATCTAAACACTGAACTGAGCAGCAGACATGAGCTCCCAAATTTGGAATATTTGCATGAATACCAGACAGTCATATAAATATATGGGGAAGACCAGCCATCATAAAATGCCAGGGTGAGATATTATGCTAGCAGGGTATCCGCCTATTGATGAACAGATTTTCAGACACAAGTAAAAATACCTAAAATAGGCTGATGATGATTATCATTATTACCATCATCATCATCACTAATCTGCTGTGGGGCCAGTAAAATAATAATGTACCTCATCTTCACCAGCCCCTGCAACTAGCATGTTGTAGCTTCAGCAGTGTTGTCCAGTACACCACTGCAACCAATCATTGACCTCAGTATTGTACAACCCAAGGCTGGTGAGGCCAGTGATTGGCTGCAGCGGTATACGACATGTCTCCGATGCAGCCACAACAACACATCACTGGTTGCAGTCCAGGGAAGAGGACAGAGCAAAAGAGCTGAATCTGTGGGGTTGGTGAAGGTAAGGTATTTTATTATTTTACTGGCTCCACAGCAGATTAGTCTAATAACATTTTTACTGTGACAACCCCTTTATAAAGTATTTACTATAAATCCTGAAAATTTAAAATGCAGAATATCAGGTTACTAACACCTTACTGATAAAGACTATGTGGAAAGTCTGGAGTTACATCCACACCACTAAAAATAGGACATGTTATCTTGTTTTGCAGTGCAGAGGCATGGACCAAAATCCCACAGAAGTGCTTCGTAGTGCTTCCATGGGCTTCCAATCTGTGCCTCCACTCCGCACCATTCCATGCCTCCGCACCGCTCCATTCAAGTCAATGGGTCCGAATCCATGATATGGAGTGCACATGGCTAACCACCTGCTGTCTACCATTACTTGTAACCATTAGAGACTCTAACCATCAATCTTTGTGGCCATCAGAGATGCAACTGCCAAGTTGTGTTCCCACTAGAGACTATGACCAACAAGCAGTGTGCCAACCCTTGTAACTTCTAAGCTCCCTGGTGGCCGGTACCCGTGGGAGCATGCATAGGCACGCATGTGCAGCAGCTCTTGTTCTGACCACCTCGTATGTGTGCATCAGCAGTGGTCATAACCCCTGGAAACGAGCAATGTATAACATGGAAAAATTTATCAAGCCAGTAAAGGAGGCAATGTGGGCAATCACAATACATTAGTAAGTGGCCTGTATTAACTTTCTCTACATGATAAATACTATATGCTGAAGTGCCACAACCCCTTTAACTGCCAAGTTCTGAGCTACGCTATATAGCTATTATGCCCATTTGCTGCCCCATCCTCCAGTGGAGTACCAAGTCAAGGTTGAGGATCACATAAAAAAAAGTATGCCTCCTAGATGTATTTACATATTGATTGTTTTCATCTTGTTAAATCTCCACATGGATCCTGTCTGTATTAAATATATGTGATTCGCCCAGAGAGAAATACAGATATACGCAGAGAACAAAACACAGGTGCTTCAGATTTTTGCAGCCTCCACAGACTGCAGTGGGGGAGAAAAGGCCCCAAATATAGGACATGCTGCTTATTTCAAATGCAGACATAAAAATAGAAGCGTGCACCGCTCAGATGAATAGCACTGACATCATATTCTGGAGGTTCAAATACAGAATCTACTGTGCATGTAAAACACGGCCATGTAGAGGAGCCTGAAGAAAAGGTTCACAGAACAGATCAGTTTCATAGAAGCTTGTATGACTTTCTCAGGAGACAGACATTAAGAACCTTGGTCTTCTCATAAATTGTTGTTAATAGGATAAGGACTCACTTTCTGGCCTTAAAGGGAATGTGTCACCAAAATTCACCAACATTTTCATCTGTCAGTTAAAATCAGATAGCAACATGTATGCTTTTTTTTTCTAATCTGTTTGTATTTTCTGATTGCAGATTTATGTATTCTATTTCCTGACCATAATTATGGGGGCTGTCGTCTTGTCTGAGCTGTTCTTAACAATATTTAGAGAGTTGCATTACGGCAGCCAACATGGGCCATAGACACAATAAACTGGAGGGGACTCATTGACTTCTATGGGAGAGTTTTCTAGGCATGCTCTGTGACCTTTCCGGAGGTCATGGTGGGGGGGGGGGCTGGTAGATAAGCTGTGATATCACCTATGTGTAACAGGGGCGGACACAGACAGCAGTGGGCCCCTGTGCAAAGAATGTGCCTGGCCCTATCCCCCCTTGTATATCACATGCTTATTCAGGACCCCCATATGCCACTTGCTCAGGACCCCCCCCCCATATCATTTGCTTATTCAGGCCCCACATATGTCACTTGCTCAGGAGGACCCCTCCCTAATATCAGTTGTTAATTTGTTAATTATTTATTTATTCGGGGGCCCCCATATGTCACTGTATCAGGACTCCTCCTTAATATCAGTTATTAATTATTTATTCAGGGCCCCCCCATGTGTCACTTGCTCAGGACCCCCCCACCAAAATCAGTTATTTATTTATTCAAGGCCCTCCCCCATATGTCACTTGCTCAGAATCCCCCGCCCCCCTAATGTCTGTTAACTTGTTATATTTTTTTTTTTAATCCGATACCAGGCCCCAATATGTCAGTTGCACTCCCCCCCACAATTTGCTCATTCAACTTACCTCTCCTGCTCCGCTGCTCTCCATGTCTGCCGGGGTGTTCCAGTGAATCCCAGCCTGCCCTGCTATCTCCAAGCCCGCGCTGCACAGTCACATGACCTGACTGCGTACATCATCAGGTCATAATGCGCGCTGTACGCAGTCAGGCTACAGGAGACCAGGGAGGAAGTGGAGGCCATGGTAAGTATAAGCGCTTCTCTCCACAGGCACTTGCGTACTAGCGAAGCGCTCGCTAGTATGAATTGACGGCATGGGCCCCCCTCACACGCTGGGCCCCTGTGCAGTTGAACCGGCTGCACAGGCGATATGTCCGCCCCTGATGTGTAATACCCCAGAGTGGTATTACCATTCCTACACCCTGCTTCTGGATTCCAAGTCCTTTCTCACGGTGCATTGATAATATTGCTACGAAACTGTTATGTTCATATTGCAGAAAGATCTTTAGATGGAATGGTAAGTTCCATTCTATTCTCCCCCTTTTGGGCAGAAATGGGCAAATCCCGTTTCCTACCAAGGCAGGGGCTGCATGAAGTTTCAGTAACTCTGAGAGCAGTCAAGTCTAGAGTTGGAAGGGGAGGAGAATCCCCATGACTCCTTACAGATTTAGGCCATATGCACACGACCGTATGTGTTTTGCGGTCCGCAAAAAAAACGGATCTCATCTGTATGGCATCTGTTTTTTTTTGCGGATCCTTTGTAACAATGCCTATCCTTGTCCGCAAAACGGACAAGAATAGGACGTATTCTATTTTTTTTTTGCGGAGCTACGGAATGGACATACTGATGCGGATAGCACACAGTGTGCTGTCCGCATTTTTTGCTGACCCATTGAAATGAATGGGTCCGCATCCTATCTGCAAAAAAAAACGGAACGGACGTGGAAACAAAATACATTCGTGTGCATGAGGCCTTACAGAGTACTGTGGGGCGGTCCAGTGTTAACAGCCAAAGGAACCCCACTCCAAAAGTACCAAAACAGTCCTAAAGTCCGGTGACTAAGGCCCCTTTCACACGACCGTATGCCCTCTGAGACATACGGTCCGTGAGCGGCCATATGTTCCGGAGTGGCATCAATCGTGCGCATGGGAGCGCACAGCATCATTGATTACAATGATGCTGTGCACGTCGGGCCATCCCCGGGACTATTGTCTCGCACTCATATGATTTTATAAGTGCGGGACAATAGCCCCGGGGGTGGCCTGGCGTGCACAGCATCATTGTAATCAATGATGCTGTGTGCTCCTGTGCGCACGATCAATGCCGCTCCAGGACATATGGCTCGCTCACGGACCGTATGTCTCGGAGGGCATTTGGTCGTGTGAAAGGGGCCTAAAGCGGAGCTGAGCAAAGCAGAGAGAGAGAAAGCAGAATATTCAAGTTTGCCTGCCAGTTTAGCCTAAAACCTGCTGGAACCAAGAGAAAGACTGCATATTTTCTAGATGCAAGTTCATTCAAGCAAAGCTGTTGAACTTTAGAAAAGTCTGGACTCGACTATTTCTCCACTTGCACCATTACTTTCCCCTTTATTGCTTTGGAGCCTAACCCTGGGGAGTGACAGTATCCAGGTAGGAGCACAGTGACACACACAGAAACTACTGGGGCTGCACTCCTCTCCACTCAGCATTCCTATAAACCTGGGACATGATTGGCCATTGGAGGTGGCACGTTGCATATGCACTTACATGTGCTGGCTGAACAGGCAATTATCGGAAAGGGACTGTTCATTCCCGATAAGGGCTCATGCATGTGACCATGATCGGCTGCATCTCCTGGGCTGACCGGGGGTCCCCATACTGACTGTATGATAGTAATTTATATATATTCAGTTCGTATCTGATTGCGGGGCTATTGCCGTAACTTCCTGCTCGTCAGTGGAGGTGAAGAGCTGCATATACATGTAAATGCAGCAATCTCCTCCACTGTGTGGGGATGAGTGATGACTTCATTTATAGCTCGTCCTCAGAGGAGCTCTGAAAAATGAAAGGTGGAATCTTATTGGTTGCTATTGGCAACTAAGCCACTTTGGATAAATCTACCCCAGAGAGTATGCAGTTCCACATGGAGGACTGCCCTCCATGCACTTTAGCTGTATGTGTCTTATGGGTGCATCATAAGAATCTGCCCTGATGCCAAACCTGGATTGAGGGGGGGCATGAGTCATGAAAAGCGATGTGATACTTTCCAGATGCCCCTGTAAAGAAAGTTTTGACTTCAGCCTCCTCTTGTATCATTTTTTCTTTAGGATTCTTTATAAGAATTTCTTATTTGAAACCTGCAGAATAAAACTAAAAAGAAAGACTATTACTGGCTTTATCAGCTATGACCAGCAGTGGGCAGCATAAGACTGTGTTCACATTCTGTCAGGATTTAGGAGCAGATTACTACTAAAATAACCCACACTATAGCCTGGTAGCAGTCTGTAAAGATATTTAAAAAACTTCTCTAGTCTGACAAATGTAATCTCGAATAACGGCAGTCAAAAAACCACATTCTGGACTCAATCCTAAAAGTGACAGGTGCCTTCCCTCCTACATAGCATATACTCTATAACTGTGTATTGCTACTGCCACCTTGTGGCCAGATGGATGTTACCAGCTGTTGTCATATTCTCTCCTTGATACCCTTGTTTTTTTCACGTCCGCACAATTTTTACATAAAAAAAAATTGGATGGAGACAGCACGTCCTTATTTTAGTGAAAGCCTTTTAATCCGGATGCGGCGTTTCGGCCAGGATGGCCTTTATCAAGCATGCTTGATAAAGGCCATCCTGGCCGAAACGTCGCATCCGGATTAAAAGGCTTTCACTAAAATAAGGACGTGCTGTCTCCATCCAATTTTTTGTGATGTACCTGGTCTTCTGATCGTATGGGGGAATGCACCAATCCCCCTGGAGACGTGCACCCGTATATCAGTGATCTAGGAGTGCTGTCCTACCTTGTATTTTGTTGTGTTTTACGACACCTGCAACATTTTCTGATTTCACCTCAAATTCTTTAGGCGTACTTCGCTACGCCATTTTTGAGGACACATTTAACGTGTGCCTATTTGAACGTACATTTTGGCGTATCAAACTATGATACTCTGGAATTGGCATATTTTTGTCCACATATGTATGATTTTGTGGCGCATTTGAGATTTTTTGGCACATTTTTTCAGCTGTGTTCTACAATGTAAACTTTGACCTTTTCCAAACAGTTTTTTGTCTAATAAACTTAAAGTTTTTCTGTATTTTTTTTGCTAATGTGTAGGGATAGGGAATATTTTTCTAATATACTTTATTTAGGGAACACCTTTATTTATAGTAGAAAGCTAGGGCTGAATGTCCATCTTTTTCAGAGCCGCTGATAAGGGACATCCAACTTCCTAACAGGGCAGTACTGCACTGACTGGAAGATAGGGAAATGGGCTTGGAGCTGGTGGGCATCTGCACTCACTACTTCCTAGGGTGGCCAGAAGTCCTCCTTTTTTGTGGCTATTCGGGACACACGTGTGACGGGTCAGGAATGGTCGCTTTAAGTATCCAAAAACTAGCCCCAAACCAATGAGGTGAGTGTAGTGTGTTTAAAATATAACTTTTACTAGATATATAGTTAAGAACTAGGGATGAGCGAACTTTTGAAAAGTTCGGTTCGGTTCGGCGAATTTTCTTGAAGTTCGGATTCATACGAACCGAACCTAAAACGAAACTTGCTATAACGGCTGAATAATTGCTGCAACAATAATGGTAGTCTGGTAGGGTATAGTTTCGTTTACTTGCAGTTGCTATTAAATGAAAAAAGTAGAAAAAATTAAAGTGACTTGTACAACGGCGACGCAAAATATACGCATATTTAAGAATTTAAACTAATGCGTACGCTAATGCGAACATTCATAATAACGAACATACAGTGTAGCGTTGTCAAAGGTACGCTACTTAACTGAATATGTACGCATTAGCGTACAAATACACTGCGTCTGCGAACATTCCTACTCCAGTGACGAACATACAGTGTAGCGTTGTTAAATCTGGTTCGTTACGGTTCTGTTCGCTCGTCCGAACGAACGTTCGGACGAACGAAAATAATAACCCATCTCGGCCATTCTCCTCCCAAAAGGGTGGTTTGACACGAGGGTCACACCAGGATACAAGGGATTGTAGGAGTAATAAATAATCCCTTGTATCCTGGTCTATTCTGTGAAAACGGTACAGTTTTGATGTGCCGTTTTTATTTTAACCAGATTCGTCTTAAAAGTTCTTAAACGAATCTGGTTCGTTACGGTTCTGTTCGCTCGTCCGAACGAACGTTCGGACGAATGAAAATAATAACCCATCTCGGCCATTCTCCTCCCAAAAGGGTGGTTTGACACGAGGGTCACACCAGGATACAAGGGATTGTAGGAGTAATAAATAATCCCTTGTATCCTGGTCTATTCTGTGGAAAAAGTAAACTTTATTTATTTACGAACCTGATTCATACGAACTTTACGAAAGTTCGGTTCGGGGACGAACCGAACGTTCGGTAAAGTTCGTAACGAATCTGGTTCGTTACGGTTCGGTTCGCTCATCCCTATTAAGAACCAAATATTAAATATAACCATAATCAAAGGCCAAAATAAACACAAAAACATAAATCCACATTGGTGTCCAAGCCACCAATTAGCACCATATATCAAATCCAGATAGTAATCACAAAAAGCCAACAAAGTCCTCTCAAGGACATAAATGGAACAGTCTTACCCATCCATCGTGGATCTTAGCGGCAAACCTGGATGGAAAACCAGGTCAGGATCCGTATGGATAAGAGGTGGTAGTCGGTCAAAGAGAGGTGAACACTCGTACCCTATCTAACCCTATGTTCTTGATGGGATAGGGGCTGCAACAACCCTACCTACCTATACAGAGCACCCGCCCTGAAAGAGGCGACCCCGTCCGGATACCTGTCCCTCAATTCAGGGCCTAGACCCTAAAAATAAAATAAATAGCCCGTGCCCACTCCCGATGTGGCACATTTCTGTCCAAGACTCATCAGGGGAGTGTAAAGTGAAGTCACCTGAAACTTGATAAATAACATTCAGGGTGACTTCATTAAGCTAAATGCATATATAAAGACAATGTTCCAGTGGGAACAAGTATGTCTGCAAGGGGTCAGTATAAATCAAATCATACCATATTAGAGAACTAATATAAATAAGATAATCATCGTTCAAGACACTTGGCAGCATGCGCCACAATAATACATTTAGGCACAACAGTCTCGCTCCACAATTGCTAAGTACTATCAGGCGTAAAATGCCTGTGCTGCAGACCAAATACGTCTCATGTAAGAACAGCTGTGCGCCAAATAATAATTCAAACTTTAAATGCGTGCACGATGGGAGAAAAAAGGGCAGAAAATGACAGAAACCGGCCATGTGCATTCCACATTTTGTGGAACGGAATGCACGGCCCTCTATAGAAGTGTCCTATCCTTGTCCGTTTTGCGGACAAAAATAGGACATGTTCTATATTTTTGCAGGGCTGCAGATCGGACATACAGTGTGCTGTCCGCATCTTTAGTGGTTCCATTGAAGTGAATGGGTCCATATCAGACCCGCAACAAATGTGGCTCGGATGGGGACCAATAAATTGTCACGTGCATGAACCCTAAAACCAGGAAAAAGCAGTCAAACCAGGAAAAAAAGAGGTGAAAAAACTGGTGCAAAACAAAGTGTAAATGAGACTAAAAAAGACTGCCAAAAACACTCAAAAATAAACCAAAAATGCACGATGATATATGCCTCCTATTCATGATTTTATTCATGGGAACATGATGCCCAGCTCACAGCATTATGATTTAAGCCTAATTCACACGTCAGTGATTTCCATCAGTGATTCTGAGCCAAAACCAGGTGCAGATCTTTCCCTTGTATCTTATGTCTATGGAGGCTCCAAACCTGGTTTTGGCTCACAGTCACTGATGGAAATCACTGACCGAAACACGCGTGATTGAGGCTTTATACTAACGGCATTTTGTCAGTATAATTCTGTAAAAGTAAAATCAGTATAATGCTGTGCGTTCCTGAAAAACAAGCAGTGTCCATAACAGGAAATCACGACTGAGTGTATACCTCTCTGTCAGTAATCTCATCCACCCTACAGTGATATTTCACCAACATAAGGGGAGACTCACCTCTCATGGGCTCCACACTGCATATAACATTAGGAGAAACCTTGCAACACTTTGCTCTAATTAGAAGCACCTATGGTTAATGGGAGGGGTGCAGGCCACAGAGAATAAAACAAATAGAAAAATCTTGGAATACAAATAAGGCTCCATTCACATGTCCGCAGAATGTGTCTGCATCCGTTCCGCAAAATTGCGGAACGGGTGCGGACCCATTCATCTTCAATGGGGCCGCAAAAGATGCGGACGCACACAGTGTCCTGTCCGCATCCGCACTTCCGTTCCGCGGCCCCTCAAAAAAATAGAACGTGCCCTATTCTTGTCCGAATCCACGGACAAGAAAAGGCATTTCTTTTATAGAGCCGGCCATGTGTGGGCCACAAAATGCGGAACGCACATGGCCGGTGTCCGTGTGATGAATAAATGGGTCCACGATCTGAATCCAGCGGCACCACTGTCAGTGCCCGTGCATTGTGGACCGCAAATTACGGTCCACAGCACGGGCACTGGTTGCACACTGTTCGTGTGCATGAGCCCTAAGGCTAGGGCTATAAGACGACATTTTGTTGCACGACAATTTTTATAATGATAGTGAGGTGTCGCACTGCGCACTGCGACATGCTGCGACGCAACAGTAGCAAAAAATCCATCCAAGATGGATTTTTTTGCCACGGTCGCAGCATGTCACATGTTGCAGTGCGACACCATGGACTATCATTATAAAAATTGCTGCGCGACACATGTTGCAGTGTAGTTGTGTCCTATGTGTCGCGCAGCCTAATACAGCACCAGCAAAGTTAATGGGGCACATTTATTAAGGGACTTGTGACTACTAGGCGAAACATAGTTTTAAGTCCCCTTTTTAACCGGCTGTACGACAGTATTTACGCCATATTTACTGGTGGGGTGGGGGAGTGTCAGCTGCCGTGTCAGGACTCCAGCCCCGGAAAATTTACTAACATTTCCACCTGGAAACAGATGTAAACATTAGCAAAAAGCTACACCAGCCAGACAATTTGGTGCTGATTTTGCATATTTTTCCGTATGCATTGCATTTTTCATGTAAATTTCCACATACAGTACAAATCCATACCATACCATCCATACCTAAGGCCTCTTTCACACGAGCGTGACGGATTGCTCAGGATGTGTTCAGGATACGTTCAGTGAAACTCGCACCATTTCGCAAGCAAGTTCAGTCAGTTTTGTCTGCAATTGCATTCAGTTTTTCATTTTTTCCAGCGCAGGTGCAATCAGTTTTGATACGTTTTTCGTGCTCTTGAAAAAAAAACCTGAAGATTTACAAACAACATCTCCTAGCACCCATTAGTGAAAAACATTTTGCATCTGGACTGCATCTATATAGAACATGCTGTGATTTTCACGCAACGCAGAAATGATACGTGAAAAAAAGACCCATGTGCAAAGACCCATTGAAATGAATGGGTCAGGATTCAGTGCGGGTGCTATGCATTCACTTCACGCATCGCACCTGTGCTGAAAACGTGTGAAAGAGGCCTAAAAGTTATGACTAAAAAATTTAATTTTTACTTTCCACATTTGCAAAGTTAGGGCTCATTCACATGGCTGTTGTTGCTTTTGCAGTTCGTAAATCCGCAAAACATGGATACCAGTTGTGTGTATTCCGCATTTTATATGCCCTCTGTAGAACTGTACTATCCTAGAGATTAAAATATTACTGATATGTGTTGGGGGAGGGGGGGTTGGTCTGTATGGGTTATGAAATTCCTGATGGCAGCACTGAACTTAGGAACTCTAGTTGTCTATTAGGAACACTAATGTCTAGTATTGAGTGTGAACAAAGTCCAAAGAGGTAGTTTTTAAACTGCCACACAGGAAAGAGGTAGTCTGTAGTGTCGAGTGAACTTCTTTTTTTAAGTTCGGCGTACAAGGTTCAGGTTATCTAAGAATTCCGTTATGGATTCCACATAACTTATGGTCCGTAGTAGCGGAATTCATAATGGAATTCCTAGATAACCTGAACCTTGCACACTGAACTTGAAAACAGAAGTTCGCTCAACACTAGTAGTCTGTTTTGTATGTAATGGTGACACCACCTCCTTAGGCCTTGACATCTTATGGACGGCTACTCACTGATGAGGAACTTGAAGGCTGGATTCCCACACAGCTTTTTGCAGTATTTTACGTGGCGTTATGGGTACATTCGCACAGGATTTTGCTGTTGTTTTTCTGCACTGCAGTGTTTTTGGCAGTTTTGCTTGAATGGGGTGGATATTTTTTTTTATTTGTATTTTTATTATATTTCCTTTTACTTATTACCGATTACGTATTTATTTTTGTCACATAACATGTCTCCCAAGAGGTCATTAAAAGACTTTAGAGGGACACAAACTTTTTTTTTTAATTTTTCATATTTTGCACTATTTTAACTGTAACTGGAGCATCACAGCAGCCCCAGTTAAGGGCTCATGCACACGGTCGTTGTGCGGCCGTTCTGTGCATTGGGGACCGCAACTTGAATGGGTCTGTCATCCGTCTTCACCACAAAAAAATAAAACACGTTCTATTTTTTTTGCGGTGCAGAGGCATGGACAGAAACACCACGGAAGCACTCCATAGTGCTTTTGTGGGGTTCCGATCTGTGCCTCCGTTCCGCACCGCATCTCCGGGATTGCAGACCCATTCAAGTGAATGGGTCCACGATTCGGGGTGCACACGGCCGGTGCCCGTGCATTGCGGCCTGCCGTATGCGGGCTGCAATACAGCCACGGCCGAGCAACGGCCATGTGCATGAGCCCTTAGCCTCATTCACGTCAGTGTTTTGGTCACTGATTTCCATCTGTGATTGTGAGCCAAAACCAGGATTGGAGCCTCCACAGACATAAGGTATAAGGAGAAGATCTGCACCTGTTTTGAGAGACACTAATTTTTATTTTATTTTTGAATATAGACATGTCAAACAAGGTACAACAATACATAAAAGCCATAATAGTACATAAGTATTAAATAGATGTACATACAGATCAACAGTAGTTCTTACATAGTAACTGAAATTAATTACATTATATAGACCAGAGGAATAATGCGATGTACAGTCCATGTACTTAAGGTCGTTTATATGTGACAGCACAGGTTGGGGGTGAAGATAAGCATAGAGGTGAATCCATACTTTATTAAAGATAGAAAAGGGTAGAATCCCAAAGAGTGCCGTTCTCTAGTTTAAAGGGGTATTCCCATCTCACAAATGTAGTTTGTATAGTTAGATATAGACATACCAATATTATTACTAATAGAATGTATTTATATAAAATGTACCGTTTATTAGATTTTCCTATTTGTATTTCCATTGTCCCACACACATCAGTCAGGCCGTTGCCCCTAGTTACGGCCACTGTGGCCATGTAGTAGTGGTGACCGGCTTGCTCTTGTTCAAACCTGCTCTGAGGTAACTGCTGTATTGTGAACGCACATTATATGAGCATGCGGAGACACATCTTATGCCCCTTTCACACGAGCGGGAGACTCGCATGTCTCCTGCAACGCATCTACAGGGCTGGACTCGGCACGGACAGGGATCGCAGAGCATTATATGCGATCCCTGTCAGTGCCGGAGTCCAGCCCTGTAGATGCGTTGCGGGAGACATGCGAGTCTCCCGCTCGTGTGAAAGGGGCATTAGGGTTGAAGCATTGTCTGCGCTTCCAAAATGCAGAGAAACGGATTCTGTTCCAAGATCAATTCATCTCTATGGAGCAGGATCCGTTTACAAAGTCTGCGTTTTGGACGAATCCTGACCATTGCGTTTTGGACTGGTAGCGTCCAGAACGCAGATGAGAAAGTACCCTAAGATGTGTCTCCGCATGCTCATGCAATGTGCGTTCACAATACAGCAGTTACCTCAGAGCGGGTTTGAAAAGGAGCAAGCCGGCCACCATTACTACATGGCTGCAGTGGCCGTAACTAGGGGCAACGGCCTGACTGATGTGTGTGGGACAATGGATATACAAATAGGGAAATCTTCTAAACGGTACATTTTATATAAATACATTCTATTAGTAATAATATTGGTATGGCTATATCTAACATTACAAACTACATTTGTGAGATGGGAATACCCCTTTAAAGATTCCCATGGTCTACACTTGGTTTGGAACAAAATTGTAGGTTAAGGCCCCTTTCACAAGAGCGGGAGACTCGCATGTCTCCCGCAACGGATCTACAGGGCTGGACTCCGCACTGACAGGGATCGCATAGCATTATATGCGATCCCTGTCCGTGCGGAGTCCAGCCCTGTAGATGCGTTGCGGGAGACATGCGAGTCTCCCGCTCGTGTGAAAGGGGCCTAATACCATCATCGCACAACAGAAATGGGAATAGAGAAGGGAGAAAGAATAAGGGAAAGCGGGTTTCCGTTTAGAGGGGAAGTAAGGGTTAACTAATGACAACATCAAACTTATATTCATTAAACTTGTCCTCACTGGTCATATGCTTCTTAGGTCGTCATCTTATTCTATATAATATGGGCTAGCAATCCATGCGTTCCACAATAAGCTAAACTTAGAAAAAGTAAAGTTTTGGTACGCTATCACTTTCTCAAAGCCACAGATCCTATTAACTAGGTGTATTTCTTCATTGACATTAAACTGTCCTGGTCAGGGAAAGATATTCCTATAGACTCTTTAGAAGATATTATACCAGGCCTGGATCTGTCCACATGGAAAGATTTAGGTATTACCCATCTTAAACATCTATGCGGCTCTCATGATTCCATCCTCTTCCCATGTGAAATGGAATATACCTCATAAAGATTTTCATAAATCTCTTATTCTTAGGGAATATGTACAAAACTATATCTTTCCTAAATTACCCGAAGATGATGGAGATGTGACCGCATTGGGGTACATACTGGAGAAACTGAAATTCAAACCAACTAAACATACAGAGAATTGGGAAAAGGAGTTAAATATGAGTTTCTCTGACTCACAGTGGGCTGACTCATTTAAGCTTATCAATAAATCATTTAGATGTGTAACACATTGAGAAGCAATATTTAAAACCCACTATAACTGGTATTTTACTCCTCCAAAACTTAATCGCATTTACTCTAGCTGTTCGGATAGGTGTTGGAGGAACTGTGGACAGCGAGGTACACTAAAACATATACTGTATTAGGGAGTGCACAAAAGTGGCACCTCTAAGGAAGGCAGCCCAAAGGATAATAAATATTTTAACTTTAAGTACTTGACTCCAGCTTTAGCCCTACTATTGTTAGACATGAATCTAATCCCGATCCATTATAGATGTATAGTGGCACATATCCTAATGGCCACGAAGTTAATAATTACACGCTATTGGAAGGAGCCAACACTCCCGCACCTGGTTTTGGCTCACAAATCACTGATAGAAATCACCGACCAAAACACTGATGTGTGAATGAGGCTTTGCATTGGGCAAGGTGATGATGCTGGAACTTTTATTTGGTGCCATTCCAAAGAGATTTATGCAGACGACTGTCTGAAGAAAATATGCAAATTTCCACATTGATGATATGGGGCTGCATGTCAGGTAAAAGCACTGGGGAGATGGCTGTCATTACATCTTCAATAAATGCACAGGTATACATTGACATTTTGGGCTCTTTTCTTTTCCCATCTATCGAAAGGATGTTTGGAGATGATGAAATCATTTTTCAAGATGATAATGCACCTTACCATAGAGCAAAAACTGTGAAAACATTCCTTGAAGAAAGACACATAAGGTCAATGTCATGGCCTGCAAACAGTCCGGATCTCAATCCAATTGAAAATCTGTGGTGGAAGTTAAAGAAAATGGTCCATGACAAGGCTCCAACCTGCAAAGCTGATCTGGCAACAGCAATCAGAGAAAGTTGGGCCAGACTGATGAAGAGTACTGTTTGTCACTCATTAAGTCAATGCCTCAGAGACTGCAAGCAGTTATAAAAGCCAGAGGTGGTGCAACAAAGTACACATGTGTTGCAGTGTTATTTTGTTTGTTTTTCATGATTCCATAATATTTTCCTCAGAATTGAGTGATTCCATAATTTATTCCCTGTGCTTGTTCTAAAAATGTAACTGTTACTGGCTACCACAATTATTTTTCTTGATTTCTTTTAGTATTTCTTAAAGCCAGAAAGTCGCTATTTGAAATGCCTTTAGTTTTTTGTCATGTCTGTGATCTGTTTTTTTTTCCAACAAAATTAAACAACTGAAGGAACATGCTCAGAGACTGGTAATTCCATAATTTTTGCCAGGGGTTGTATATATAAGGCAGTTAGTGTGTTTGTGTGTATGCATATATATATATATTGGTGGGGTTAAAATAGCGCTCTAACAGCTACAGAAAATTATTGAAAAATCAGGTACATTTTATGCTGTGACCTCGTGCTGGAATAGAAAACAAAAAGTTTTCCCCATCATTCACACCCTTTGTTATGACACTTAAAATTTAGGTCTGGAGGACTCCCATTTCTCTTCATTATCCACAACTTGATTGGAGTCACCTGTGGTAAATTCAGCTTATTGGACATGAATTGGAAAGACACGGCTGTCTATATAAGGTCTCACAGCTGACGATGCATATCAGAGTAAAAACCAAGCCATGAGGAGGAAGGAACTGTCTGTAGAGACCAGGGACAGAATTGCATGGAAGCACAGATTGAGGAAGGGTACAAAAACATTTCTGCTGCACTTGGGAAAGTTCCCAAGAGCACAATGGCCTCCATCATTTATAAACTGGTGGAATGCTGTGGGTTTTGGCATTTTATTCATGCATACATGCACAAAATGTTACTAAATTAAAAATGCCAACAAAAACAGGCTATTAAAACCTTCTGAAACATCCTTTTATTTTTATTTATTTATTTATTTATTTTACCAGAGACATCACATCTGTAATCTAGGGGCTGTTTCTTTAGGACAGTCCAAATGCCCCAAATTTATTACATTTATTGAGGAGTGAAAAATGTTAACACATTTTATGCAAAAAAAATTTTTTTCACCCTTACACTTATAACATATCTGCATATTATTATTATTTATTTGCCATTAATTCCCCATGGCACTGTACATCTGAGAGGGCATATACATACATGATATAAAAATTAAGCATAAGCAATAAGCATACATTTAGTATAAGAGCGATGCAGTGGGGACAGAACCCTGCGTGTGAGAGCTTACAATTTACAATTCTAGGGAAAGGGATATCAGTGCTTTTTCTCATCCTGGCATTTAAAGTAGAGGTAAAGTAGGGCTTTGGCTGTTGTTTATAGTCATTATTAGGGATAAGCTAATGTCATATTTTGAAGTTTGTGTGCGGGTTCGTGTTGTGGGATATACTAAATTGTATTATGGATTCCGTTACCACGGACAATAATGCAATTCTATGACGGAATACCTTTAGAGGCATTCCGTTATAATAGTAGTCTATGGCCTGCGTAACGCAAACCGGACGGATCCGTTATGCAGGCCATAGACTTCTATTATGATGGAATAAATAACGGAATACCTCTAAAGACATTCCGTTATGCATTCCGTCATGGAATTGCGTTATGGTCCGTGGTAACAAAATCCATAACGCAATTCAGTATATACCACAACACGGAGCTATGTGGGCACTGTGTGGCACTCTCATAGTTGCCAACAGTCCCAACTTTGCAAGGGTTGTCCCAAATTTTCAGAGACAAACCCAAGTTCATTCTGTTCCAGGCCAAAAATGGGTGGCGCATGTATAAACATTACCATACCAAGAAGTGGGCATTCCTGAGGCAGTCCCATGGGCAGGACATAAAAGCCCCAACTTTACCAACAAGAATTTAGGTAAGTATGACTTTTTGGCCACGTGGATTAGCCTACCCTTGTAACAGTATGCATTCTGCTTCCTAACAGCTGTCAGCAGGTTCCTACTAGTGCATTACTT
Organism: Rhinella marina; assembly: GCA_900303285.1. Lineage (NCBI taxonomy): Eukaryota > Metazoa > Chordata > Amphibia > Anura > Bufonidae > Rhinella > Rhinella marina. Next base: position 182,544 of record ONZH01017641.1, read on the forward strand.
ACGGTGCCTTGCGAAAGTATTCGGCCCCCTGGAACTTTTCAACCTTTTGCCACATTTCAGGCTTCAAACAAAAAGATATAACATTTTAAATTTTTGGTGAAGAATCAACACCAAGTGGGTCACAATTGTGAAGTGGAACGAAATTTATTGGATCATTTAAACTTTTTTTGTAATAATAAAACTGAAAAGTGGGGCGTGCAAAATTATTAGGCCCATTTACTTCCATTTCAGAAAACTCACTCCAGAAGTTCATTGAGGATCTCTGAATGATCCAATGTTGTCCTAAATAACTGATGAAGATAAATAGAATCCACCTGTGTGTAATCAAGTCTCCGTATAAATGCACCTGCTCTGTGATAGTCTCAGGGTTCTGCATCATGAAGACCAAGGAACACACCAGGCAGGTCCGTGATACTGATGTGGAGAAGTTTAAAGCCGGATTTGGATACCAAAAGATTTCCCAAGCTAAACATTAAACATCCCAAGGAGCACTGTGCAAGCGATCATATTGAAATGGAAGGAGTATCAGACCACTGCAAATCTACCAAGACCCGGCCGTCCCTCTAAACTTTCATCTCAAACAAGGAGAAGACTAATCAGAGATGCAGCCAAGAGGCCCATGATCACTCTGGATGAACTGCAGAGATCTACAGCTGAGGTGGGAGAGTCTGTCCATAGGACAACAATCAGTCCAACACTTCACAAATCTGGCCTTTATGGGAGAGTGGCAAGAAGAAAGCCATTTCTCAAAGATATCCATAAAAATTCTCGTTTACAGTTCGCCACAAGCCACCTGGGAGACACACCAAACATGTGGAAGAAGGTGCTCTGGTCAGATGAAACCAAAATCCAACTTTTTGGAAACAATGCAAAACGATATGTTTGGCGTAAAAGCAACACAGCTCATCACCCTGAACACACCATCCCCACTGTCAAACATGGTGGTGGCAGCATCATGGTTTGGGCCTGCTTTTCATCAGCAGGGACAGGGAAGAAAGTTAAAATTGATGGGAAGATGGATGGAGCCAAAAACAGGACCATTCTGGATGAAAACCTGTTGGAGTCTGCAAAAGACCTGAGACTAGGACGGAGATTTATCTTCCAACAAGACAATGATCGGAAAAATAAAGCAAAATCTACAATGGAATGGTTCAAAGATAAACGTATCCAGGTCTTAGAATGGGCAAGTCAAAGTCCTGACCTGAATCCAATTGGGAATATGTGGAAAGAGCTGAAAACTGCTGTTCACAAACGCTCTCCATCCAACCTCAAAGAGCTCAAGCAGTTTTGCAAGGAAGAATGGGCAAGAATTTCAGTCCCTAGATGTGCAAAACTGATAGAGACATACCCCAAGCGACTTGCAGCTGTAATCGCAGCAAAAGGTGGTGCAACAAAGTATTAATGCAAGGGGGCCGAATAATTTTGCACGCCCCACTTTTCAATTTTATTATTACAAAAAAAGTTTAAATGATCCAATAAATTTCGTTCCACTTCACAATTGTGACCCACTTGTTGTTGATTCTTCACCAAAAATTTTAAATGTTAAATCTTTTTGTTTGAAGCCTGAAATGTGGCAAAAGGTTGAAAAGTTCCAGGGGGCCGAATACTTTCGCAAGGCACTGTATGCTGGCAAAACTGCATGGCACTATGTGGGCACATTTTGGGAACTGCATAGCCCCGTACAAAGCATGCCCCGTCCCGTGGGCAATGTTAGGCACTTATGACATTCTATGTACTATTGGTCAATGGATGTGTGGTGCCCTGGAGCAATTCTATTTTGGACTATGGACATTGGCCCTTGTTGCTACTATGCAAAACCATCAACTCCATACTTTATTGCATTTTAAAGAGTTAACATGCACTGTGATTTATGCTGTTATGTATCCTGTTTCGTATTGTTGCACTGTTATTACAATATAGCTGAAGGTTAATGCATAGCCAGCTAATACTGAAAGACTTTATAACTTTCTACCTAAGTAAAGTTTTGGAGGGAAACATCCAGACACACTGAGCTTCTGAACGTCACATTTATCTCTGTTGTTTATGTCTGGAAAAACTGTGTATTCATTCCCATAGACATGCATTGAAGCTGTATACAAGTCTATGACAGACAGAAATTGTAACAATATTTCTGTTTAGGCTGTGATTCTCCGCTCCACCTCTCACACTAAAAGGTTCTAGTTCAGCTAGAAACTGTGTACAGTATATAAGGAGAGCAGTCAGAGCCCCTAGTTGTCCAGGAACCAGTGCTTAGTAGGACAGACTCTGCTAGAATGCGTGAGTGACAAGAAGATGCTGAGATAAGACCACAGACCCTGGATCACCAGCCCGTTGACCAGGACTCCAGACGGATGACTGAGCCACAGACCCTGGACCACTAGCCTTTGGCCAGGGTAGCAGCCTTTTGAGAGTGAGAGGGACAGCTAGCTCAGGCCTTTCCTCAGCACAGACCTTTCTACTGCCCGGTAGGAGACTGGAGAAGCCAGTTCAGTGCCTTGCCTGTTGCTGGTTTACTGCAAACCCTGACGCTCTGGACTTCTTTCCCATTGGGGTGCACCACACCTTACTGACACCTCAACAGTGTCTGGGGGACCCAGTGTCCCCCCCTACTCACACTTGGCTAGACCTGTAAAGGGAAGCTTACTTTCTTACCTGCTTCCCGGCAACAGCTCCCTTGCTGACTGGCCACAGCAGTGAGCGGATTGCATGGCATCATGTGACCATTTATCATGACATGACAAAATTTGGTTTTAAAATTATTGGTTTTAGCTTTCTTTTGTCTGTAAGCTAATTGTCAGATAGTGCTGCTAGGATGTCTCCTGCATCCGCATCACAAACTCTCAGAAGATGTAGCAGTATAGAGCACAATATACAGCAGTGCCAAGCAGTGTAGGTATGAATCCAGCACTAGGGTGCTATTACGAGAGCCTTTAACAGCCTCTGAGTGTTTCTTTACTTTTCTCTAACTCTGCAGATGCTTCCTTCTCCTCCTCCTTCCTTCTCCATAGGTAGCATGTAACCTAATTCCTCAGATTTTAGCAGTGAATTGAGGGTGAGTGGTCAGTTCCAAAGACAGGAGGATGAGAAAAAAAAAGAAGTATTTTTCCTCTCATAAAATATATTACAAAGTTTCCTACATTCGCTTGTACTACTAATTTATGTAACGTCTATTGAAAGTACAGCACACACATTCATTGATACTATCATTAGTTTATTTTTTTCTTGGCAAGATAAACATTTTTGCATAAATAGAGATATGTATATATTACATATATTACCTGATCTATTGTTATTTGCACAGATTTATTTACAGCAGGTATATCGGATACAGAAGGTTATAGGGCATTATATGTTTGTACAACTCCGTCTTAGCCAAAGATCTTCATCGAGACATTACACTTGACTCACAGGTCCCGTAAACAGGCTGGATGGCGGGGAAATGGCTTTATTTGTTCTCATCTCATTACATGCAGTACACCATTTTAGGCCATCGTGAAAACTGTCATTTATGCTTTCATTCATTCAGCTATTGGACAAGATCCCCTAACCTTCATTATAGCCAAACCTAGTGGGGATTATGTTAAAAAGGCTATAAGCAGCAGTAACTCTATTTCCTAGATGTAGTGGTCCCAAACAATGAATCCATAAACCTTAGAATTGAGTTAATACAATTGTTAAAGATTACACAATGAAATAATATGTAAATACCAATGCACTGGTAAAACTATACACTGAATTCAAATAGACATTTAGTAGACCTTTATAACATAAATGCTAGTAATAGTTTCACACATGATTTGTAAACTGCCCTACCATTATTGCTAAGGGCTGGGAGACTTGCTTAGACCACACCTTATCAAATAAATAAGGTGCCCACACACTTTTGGTAAATGTACGTTCAAACCACCAATTTTCTCACTCAAGTAGTATGTATTAGAGTCACCAGACTCTTCCAATGGCATGTCTCGTGAAAAAGAGGGATCAAGTATGCTGGATTCCAATATGCCCAATCCTTCTTCTCCCTGTTCCAGCTGAAAAAAACATGATGGTGTGCAGTAGGAATGGCCGACGGCCAACTGGAGAGGTGACAGGTTCTCATTAAGTGTATGAGGAAATGGAAAAGTTCTATTAATAACAAAATTAGTTATATTATACAGTTTTTATGGTATGCGTGTATCATCCTCAGCATGCAAACCCTTAAGGGGTCATTTTACAACTGAGCAACAAGACAAGTACATTAGAGTCTCTAGTTTGAGAAATAGATGCCTCACAGGTCCTCAATTGGCAGCTTCTTGACCCCTTACAGTCTGCCTTTCGCCCTCTTCACTCTGCAGAAACTGCCCTTACTAAAGTGTCTAATGATCTCCTAACAGCAAAAAGAGATGGGGATTATTCTCTACTGATTCTTCTGGATCTCTCTGCAGCATTTGACATAGTAGACCATAAACTCCTCCTCACCATGCTCCACTCAATTGGCCTTAAAGACACTGCTCTCTCTTGGTTCTCTTCCTATCTCTCAGGCCGCTCCTTTAGTGTATCCTTCGCTGGCTCTTCTTCTTCTCCTCTCCCTCTTGATGTTGGCGTTCCTCAGGGCTCAGTACTAGGTCCTCTTCTCTTCTCCCTCTATACAGCCCCCATTGGACAGACTATCAGTAGATTTGGCTTTCAGTACCATCTCTATGCTGATGACACCCAACTATATACTTCATCCCCTGAAATCACCCCTGCTTTACTCCAAAACACCAGTAATTGTCTGGCAGCTGTCTCTAACATCATGTCCTCTCTGTATCTAAAACTAAACCTCTCCAAAACTGAACTTCTTGTCTTTCCCCCATCTTCTAACCCACCTAATCTTGATATTTCAATCTTGGTCTGTGGTACTATCATAACTCCGGTGCAACGTGCCCGCAGTCTCGGGGCCATATTTGACTCTGATCTTTCCTTTGTTCCCCATATTCAATCACTTACACGCTCTTGTCGTCTGCACCTCAAGAACATTGCCAGAATCCGCCCTTTTCTTACGGTGGAAACGGCAAAAACTCTTGTCGTTGCCTTGATTCACTCTCGTCTTGACTACTGCAATGCATTACTAATCGGTCTCCCTCTCTCTAAACTCTCCCCCCTTCAGTCTGTCCTAAATGCTGCTGCCAGGCTCATCTATCTGTCCTCCCGTTACAGTGATGCTACTATTCTATGCCAGTCACTTCACTGGTTGCCCATCCACCACAGAATACAGTTCAAACTTCTCACCCTCACCCACAAAGCTCTCCACAGTGCTGCCCCTCCATACATCTCTTCCCTCATCTCCGTCTACCACCCTACTCGTGCTCTCCGTTCTGTTAGCGACCTAAGATTAACATCCTCCATAATTCGCACCTCTCACTCCCGTCTCCAAGACTTTTCTCGAGCTGCACCTACTCTCTGGAATGCTCTTCCCCTGAATGTTAGGTCAATGCACAACTTCCCTACCTTCAAACGTGCCCTAAAAACACATCTTTTCAGGCAGGCTTATCAAGCTTCCTAAAATGACCTTTCCCCAACTAAAACGCTCCCCCACCAACTCCTCTGTCCTGAACTCGATCCTCTAATAGTCCCAAATCCAAAGCAGATCGGCCAGCACCACACCTTTCACTACAATTATGGCTCGAATAATACCTATCACAATCAACCACCTTATGTGTCACCCCCTATTCCTCATAGATTGTAAGCTCTTGCGAGCAGGGCCCTCACTCCTAGTGTTTCAGTTGTATATTAGCTAGTCATGTTTGTATTGTACAAGAACCCGATGACTTTGTAAAGCGCTGCGGAATATGGTGGCGCTATATAAATAAATGTTATTATTATTATTATTTTGTTAAACAATATTTTTCCATGTGCCCTTTGAGTGCATAGAGACATCACAGAGAGTATCAATTCATTAGCCAGATTTGGCAGCAAAGAGTGGCTTCCTCGCTACACAGGACTTGTAGAACTGCAGTTCCTGCAGGGGACATCTGCAGATCTTCCCTGCAATAAGAGAAGATTTAGGGCTCATTCAGACAAATGTATGGCCACTGTGCCCGTGTTGCGGACCGCAAATAGTGGTCCACAATAATCAGGCACCAGCTGTGTGAACTCTGTGCTGTGGTGAGGACCCACTGACTTCAATAGGTCTTCAATAGGATACGGCAAAAGATAGGACACGTCTTCTCGAGTGTTTCTGTGGGCTTCTGATCTGTGCCTCCGCAACACAAAAGATAAGACACGTCCTATTTTTTGCCGTATATTGCGGATCGCTGGCCAATTCAAGTCATTGGGTCCACACCGCAGCATGGAGTTCACATGTCTGGTGCAGGTGTATTGTGGACCCGCTGTTTGCGGTCCACAAAATGGGCAGCATGGCCATACGGTCGTGTGAATGAGCCTTTAAGAAGAATGACATGCAGCGGAGTACATTAGGCCAGACACACAAGAGCAAGTTCAATTCGAGAAACTCACAGCGTGTGTCTGTGTGAGGTCCCGTTCGGACCTCTGCTCCTCTGATAGGATTGCACAGCATTGTAATGAATTATAATGCTGTGTGACCCTGAGAGTCCTGGAATCTACTGATAATCATGTCAGTGTAATGCAATAGATTCCAGGTCTCACAGGGACACACAGCCTTATAATGCATTCAGAGGAGGATCAGAGGAGCGGAGGTCAGAACAAGATCTCACATGGGCACACGCTGTGAGTTTCTCACATTGAACTCCCTCTTGTGTGTCTGGCCATAGGCAAATGAAATTTATTTGCAGTCATAATGCAAATGGCATTCGTTACAGCATCAGTGCTTGACCTGTCTATTTTATTCATGATAGTTCTTCCATCCATAAGGCACTTAGAGGAAACCTTTTTGGGAGCTGATGCAAGATTCTTAATACTGTTTATGAACCTAGGAGGAACCAGTGATCCATTTTAGAAATGACCACTTTATGCCTCAAAGATCACTTCATCCTAGTGATCTGACAATTTAATAATGACAAACATTTCTAATGTGTTTTTCTCATAAGGACTCAAAGCGCAGTCCTCTGTATGTCTGTGGCTCACACTTAGGCCTCCTGCACACGACTGTGGGGTCGCGGTGCCCTGGTTGCGGACCGTCAATCTGCAAAACACAGTCATCGGCTGTGTGCACTCCGCATTGTGGTGCAGACCCATCGACTTCAATGGCTCTGCGATCCACAAGATGTGGTGAAAGATAGGACATGTCTTATCTTTTGCAGCATGGAGGCACGAAGCCCACGGGAACACACAGAAGCCCTTCCATGGGCTTCCATTCTGTGAATCCGCACGGCTAAAGATAAGACATGTCCTATCTTGTGGATCATGGAGCCATTAAAGTCAATTTCTGTGGTTGGCAAAAGGGGTACGGTGGCCCCAAGGTCATGTGCAGGAGGGCTTAGGTCCTTGCATACAGCCATATTATACTGCAGTAAAAAATATAGTAACCACAAAATAGCCCCAGTGGACCACATTAAACTAAATGATGTCTGTGCTTCTGTTATAAAAAGAAGTCATGATGCAAGTGTGAACTAGCACTAAGAAGAGCCCTGATGTAGGCTTTCAGCTTTAAAATGCACTGGTAGAGTGTATTATGTTCTAGAATCCCCCCATATGGGCAGGGAATCCACGTGACCGAACCCTTATTAAGTCATTAGGTTATTTACTAACAGCAGCTTTATATGCCGGTCTTAGGTTTCCCTTTGCGCTGCCATAAGATTTGGCAAATTTATGACAAGGTGTTTTCTGTGTCATAAAGCAGGTGCATCTATGGTAGTCGTGTGTTCAAAGAGAAAAAACACTTCACTCCCTGAGTTTTTCGCCAACACTTGTGCCTGGAAACAAGTGTAAATGTTAGTAAATTTTTCAGAATCCAGGTCCCAGTCCCGACCCCCGCAAACACGCCCATGTAACAAAATATTGCATTTCTGCTTTTCAACATTGAGCACCACAGAAGACAAGTTGTGGAACTACTGATCTCGGAATGGGAGGTCCTTGTCCGGGGTTAGGTGGTGCTAGCACTATTCTACTTCTTAGACTATTATAAGAAACTCAATATATATCATCGAGGGAATCAATGTGGAAGGGAATATCAAGTGGAAGCAGAAAGCTGGCTAAACATACTAGATGTAGATCGGCTGAACACACCGGGTAACATTTACAAAGGTCTTTGTTTCCCCTAGTGATGCTGGAGGATTAGCCTAAGTTATGACGAGGCATGCGCCTGGTCATAAATTAGACTAATTTATTGTATCTGTAAAACTATGCCACCCCCATGTACATGTTAGTAAATTTGCCAGGGCCGGAGTCTTGGCCTGAGCATGGCCCCTGACATGCCCCTGCCCCCCCCATCCCACCCAACCGTCAAAAACTTTTCGACAGCGGCCTTGTGAATCAATATTGTTGCATGTCCAGCCAAAAAGGGGACATGCAACTTTTTTTAACGACTAAAATAGAAGCCCAATGATAAATGACCCCCACTGATGTCAGCAGGTTCGGCTGAGCATCTAATGTGTATGAGGACTTCCCGACTCTCCCCAATGGTTGAAGTCTGAGGAGATAAGGATCAGGCATGTTTTATTCCAATCACCAAATCCCTGTTTTGGTGTTTGTAGTTGCTTTTCAAGCATTTTCTGGTTTAGCAGGGTTGGGATATAAACCCTTGGAAGTATGCATATAACTCTGACATTAGCTAATAAGTTTCACATTAACAACTTGTGCTATAGATTCCACCATTGCTGATGTATGATGATATATGGAGTAGTAGTCGCATCAGGATGTTGGGGGTATTTTTTTCTAGCCAAAAATGACACATGTAAACAAGAGCAAACCTTCCCTGTGCCAAAAAGATCTAAAGCTTTCCAATTATCTATTTCTTAAGAAGACTTCTTTAGAATTTTGAAATGCAACTGATACTTATAAACTGAGTACAGTGTTTAAAATAAAATTGTGATTTATTAACATTTGTGAAATACAATAAAAAAATAAAATTTTCTAGAGCTTTGTGACAAGTATTTATTGTTCAAGTTGGATTTGTAGGGGGTTGAGTCATTGGCACTCCTATTCATCTGCTGAAACATCAGTGTCTCCTGTGCTTTAAGGACCATTGAAAACTTGCCATATCTAGTACGGAGCCCAAGGTGCATGACCAAATAACTTTCTGGGTTTTCTGAGATTTTTGAACTGATAACCTATCACTGAGCTGCGATACCAAGCACCCCCACTATCAAGTGGATGGCTTTCTCAAACTGCTGATTGGCGGGGGCCCAAGTGCCAGACCCCCACCATCCTCCACTGCTCCAACTGCGACCACCACCCTCCACAGCTCCAACTGCGACCACCACCCTCCACAGCTCCAACTGCAACCACCACCCTCCACAGCTCCAACTGCAACCACCACCCTCCACAGCTCCAACTGCAACCACCACCCTCCACAGCTCCAACTGCAACCACCACCCTCCACAGCTCCAAATGCGGTCACCACCCTCCACTGCTCCAACTGAGGCCACCAACCTCCACTGCTCCAACTGAGGCCACCAACCTCCACTGCTCCAACTGCGGTCACCACCCTCTAATGCTCCAACTGCGACCACCACACTCTACTGCTCCAACGGCGACCACCAGCCTCCACTGCTCCAACGGTGACCACCACCCTCCACTGCTCCAACGGCGGCCACCACCCTCCACTGCTCCAACTGCGGGCACCACCCTCCACTGCTCCAACGGCGGCCACCACCCTCCACTGCTCCATCTGCGGGCACCACCCTCCACTGCTCCAACTGCGGTCACCACCCTCCACTGCTCCAACTGCGGTCACCACCCTTTACTGCTCCAACTGCGACCACCACCCTCCACTGCTCCAACTGCGGCCACCACCCTCCACTGCTCCAACTGCGGCCACCACCCTCCACTGCTCCAACTGTGGCCACCTCCCTCCACCTCTCCAAATGCGGACACCACCCTCCACTGCTTCAACTGTGGCCACCTCCCTCTACCTCTCCAATTGCAGACACCACCCTCCACTACTCCAATCTATAGAATGATTGGGTGACATTAGAATGGCTGAAACAAAGCAAGGATAAATAACCAATCAAATATCCATCATATAGTTTATAGGGTACCCTACATTGAAGAAAAATAAAAAACTTTTGATGTCATAAGTACATGTCTTAAGTTTTGATCGGTGGGGTCTGGATGCAGACATCCCATAGACTGCTAAATGGAAATGGCAAAAACACTCAGCTCAGCGCCTCTTACAGTCTGATCAGTTTGCCTTGAAAGCCAAGCGAGCGGTGTATGAACTGGTACAGACTCATACACTATTCTCTCTCTGAGAAGACCTGAAACGATCAGAAAAGGGGCACAGCGCTCCAATAGGTCCTCCCACCCCTTTGTTTTAGCAATGAGTGGGATCTCAGCACCCAGACCCCAACTGATCAAAACGTACTGCATGTCACTAGGACATGTCAATTTTTTTTTAAAAAAAAGGTACCCTTCACGTAACTGATGAAAAAAGGTGGGCCCTACCATCATTAGACTCAATACACACAGATATTTTAAGATGAGACAGAGGCAATGGTATGAATAATGCGGGATTTAAGAGCTGAAACAGAGGATATAGTAACGGAGTCTGTCTGATGACAGTAAAGTGTGAGCTCTTCTTCTGGAGAGACAATTGCCCCATATTGGGTGATCTATAGGTAGTAATACAGCGGCTAAGCAGACACGATAAAAATATGTTTGTAAAAATGACACAAAGCTATTTGCATTACAAGGCACAGCACAAGCATAATATGCATGTCTACTATTCCCCTTTACCTGCCTCTTACATAACACAGGTTACAGAGTTGCCTATTTATGGTGTAGTTCCGTTTTATTGGAAGAATAACCTTTGCAGTTTATTTTGCTCCATGTCCCCAGCTTTCGCCATCATCTCAGCTACTGCCAATCCAGTCACATGTCCATATAGCGACATCTGGGTCTGTCTCAATATTATATATACAATTAAAAGCCTTCTTTCTTCTGTTCATCAGTACACTTGATGCCTACGGGATTGTGCTTTCTAGTCGGTCAAGATATGAACAAAGGATGCTGGGAAAACACCTCTTCTATGTAGCTGTCCATCAATGTAGCCATTCTAGGACAGAATGAGGAGCAGAGAAGGAGTCACAACATGTAACAACAGGGATTTGGTAAAACATTATATTTTATGTGTGTGTAAATTACTAATAGTAGGTCTACGCCAATGCTAACCAATTTAATAATGATTAATCGTACTAATCTGATTAATCTAAAGACTGTAACTAATCCAAGGAATCATTTTTGAAAGCTAAGGAGAGGCATTTTTTTTGTATTTTTGCATTTTACTCATTTGGGGCAACAGCTTTTCCTGTACAGCTTTCACTTTGTGTATTTCCTGACTGGCAGGCTCTCCATTCACAGTGAATACGTCAGAGATCTGATCTGACGGCTGGATGTGAAGCCTGGATAACGTCTACAGACCGAGCCATCAGAGCAGTTCTATGACGTATTCACTATGAAGGGAGAGCCTGGTAGTCTGGAAATACACAAAGTGAAAGCTGTACAGGAAAAGCTGTTGACCAATTGGAAAAAAAAAGAATGATTTAGTTCAAAATGAGTAGACTGCTATAATAAAAAAAAAAATGTCCATAGCTTTTAAAGTCTCCAAACACTGGCCCCATTTGTCTTCACACTTGGAGATTTGCGCATGTTATCCCACTTAACTGAACAAGGAATTCCAGTAATAGACTCTGAGATTTTGGTTCTCTGTGCTTGAAGGTAAAGGTTCATTGACCCATTATTCTAGGAATCGGTGGGGGTGCTGTGCACAAACTCCAGTAAATGATTCAGCCACTTACCCACCAGTTTTGATCCTCCTCTTCTGTGACTACAATAATTTCTCCTATACTAAATGTGAGCTCATCTTCTCTATCTGCGGTGCAGTCAAATAAAGCCTTCACCCGACGAAGCTTTGGCTTGCTCTTAAAGACAGAAAAAGCACAAAAATATTAGGTCCTTTATGGGGGCAGACGCATTGACTGATGATATAGGAAATTGATCAGGGCTAGTTTACTTTCATTTTTACTTGGCAATTATTGGGAGGTGTCTGAAAGAATGATCACCCTCTCGATTGTTCTTTCAAACCCCTCCTCTCATGAAGTTACATTTTTTCAGCACATCCTTACAAGGGGAGATGAGCTGCCATCAAACAATCATTGTTATGTCTACATAAAATATGCGCGCAACGACAAATGAACACTGGGTAATGATAGGGAATGAACGATCATATGTAAAAATAAGCCTTAAAGGCTATGCACACCTTTGGAGGCAATTTTTGTTGATGATTGCATTTTACTCATTTTTGGCTAAAAATCATATTTTCAATTGGCCTTTATTAAAAATATTGAGCCATTCTGTCACTAAGGGTAAACTGTTTTTAAAATTGTGTGACAGGTACTGGTACTGCCAGTCATGTAATAATCCTTATCTCTAAACTACTAAGAGGTCATAAACACTTATTTAAGCCGCATTCTTATCAGTAAGATAAGGATTAAGCTTTAATGAGCATTTATAAGGTAAGAGAGCAGAGATAATTTTTGTTGATGATTGCATTTTACTAATTTTTGGCTAAAAATCATATTTTTATTTATTTTTTTAAGATAAGGATTGCGCTTTAATGAGCATTTATAAGGTAAGAGAGCAGAGATAAGGCAGAGATAATCCACAGGCAGCTAGTAGAGCATCTCAGCTATGTACAGAAAAAAAGAACGTCATATTTTTAATAAAGACCCATTGAAAAAATGATTTTTAACTCAAAATAAGTACAATGCAATAATACAAAAAAATTGCCCCCAAAGGTGTACATAGCCTTTAAGGTCCTTTTACCCTGACCAAACATCAGGCCAATTATCAGTCAAACGCTGTTCACGTTCTTTTTGGCCTTTGTAAAGTTGCCAGTGATCACCCGATGAATGAGCAAACGTTCATTCATCAGGAGATTGTCTCTTTCAGCCTGCACCAAAAATCATTGTTTCTGTGCTGCAGATCTCCCTTAGTAGTGATCGCTCATCTCCATACAGAAGAGATAATTGCTGCATGTAAATGCAGCTCTCACCTCCTCTGGCAATCAGGCAATTGTCAGGAATGAAATTTGTTCCTGACAGTTGCTTGTAACATAGGTCCATGTAAAATGACCTCGGATTCTTTAAGCTTTAGAATTACTTACAGGTGGACAAGTGCATTACACAAGGCAATGTCACAGTTTTGAAGACAAACATGGTTACCCCAATGCACATGTATGTATTCTCAAAAGTGGCAGGGGAATAAGCTTATCTCCTTGAGAAAAAATGGATTTCAACATGCCTGACTCTCCTTTCCTCAACATCTAGGATATGTGGACACCCCATGCACATTAGATGTTCACTGCTCCTGGTAGTTTCAGCCTCCTTTAGGCCCCATTCACACGTCCGTATTTTGCATCCGCATCCTCTCCGCATCCGTTTCCGCATTTGCGGACAATTATGCGGATAGGATGCGTATCCATTCATTTCAATGGGGCCGCAAAAGATGCGGACGGCACAAAGTGTGCCGTCCGCATCCGCACTTCCGTTCCGTGGCTCCCGAAAAAAATAGAACATGTCCTATTCTTGTCCGAATACACGGAAAAGAAAAGGCATTTCTATTATGTGCGTTCCGCAAATTGCGGAATGCACATTGCCGGTGTCCGTGTTTTGCGGATCCGCAAAATACGGACGTGTGAATGGGGCCTTAGTCTTGCCAGCAGAGAAATAAGTTGTCAGATAAATAAGGGTAATGAAGTATTCTCACCAGGCTCATCCTTCGTGGCATGGGTAGAGGGGGCTCCTGACTGGGGGTTGGGACATGATAGAGTTCTTGCACAGATGACCCTGGAGATACATTACTCTGAGCTGATCTTTGGTTTCCTGGTTTTGAATATGCTTCTGTTCTGTAATCAACTGGAAAAAGGCAAGACAATGAAATACAAGATTTCTCAAAAACCTAGAAAACAACTTTCATGGCATGAAATTCTCAAGGGGTTGTGTTCCACAAATATCCATAGAATAAGATGAAACATTCATGATTATGTTAAGACTATATACCTTTTGGTGGGATTTCGGGCACTTCATGGAGACTACTGAGTTTTGGAGATCCAATGCTGTAAAAAACAAACAGTATAACTACGTAAACCAAGTGCCAAATGTAAGCGATTATTTGAAATGTATGGTCATATAAGCCTGTGATGAGGCTAAAGACGTCCCAGATACCAGGGCCTAAAGACGGCCTGCCGTCCCTCAAGCTCCCTCTGCAGCAATAATTCAAGTATTTGGCAGCGGAGGACACCGCTCTACATTGAAGTTATCTTCTGACACTTCAGAAGATCAATTATTTGGTGGATGAGAAATGATCTATGATGAGAAATGATGGATAATAGTCACCTTGGTCTCCTAGATACAACTTCTGATTGGAGAAATTTGGATGGAGAAGTGCAGCATGAGCCATAATCTGGAAAATGAAGATAACATTCGACTTTTCTATCTTAGGTATAAGGACAACACAATACACACACCACTAGCACATTTCGTACTGGGGTTAATACAATATAAATTAAAATGAAATCCATTTATGATGAAGTCATATCGCTGAATGCATATATGACTAATTAAAATAACCTCTCGAGTAAATGCACATTTTTTTCCAAATAAACAGTTCAGAGGCAACTGTAATAGATTTAATTTCCCTTTTTCATTGTTTTCCAGCCTGAACCCCTCTAAAATCATCACCCACTCCTTGTTTCTATGGGCTGTTCACCTTCAGTTCCAGGGATGTTTAGGATGGTTCTCTGCTTGTGGGGGTGGCGTCTGCGCAGAACGCATTTTCCCGATAAACTCCTCCTTGTCCTTGATCAGAGTGAAGGAGCTTCCCGCGGATTAATATGAAGAGTGCACATTTTCTGTGTAATAGGGGACCGTACACTGTGAGCGAGGACAAGGAGGAGGAGTGCGTCAGGAGCGCATACCCTGCAGACGCTGGCTGCCACCCACCCAAACCTCTTAACGTCACTTAGCTTTCAAAAATGTGTCATAGTGACATATCAAAGGTTTCGATCAGGGCAGGTCTGAGTACTGAGACCCCCACCGATCACTAGGAGCAGGAAAGAGAAGAACCCAAATAGCTACAGGAGATTTTCGACTGTGCCCATCTACTGCAGAGAAAAGAGATAAGGCGCTATGTGAGTGTGAATGTGGAGGTCTCAGGACCGCACTGATCAAAACCTTTGATATGTCTCTATGACATATCAAAAGTGTTGTGAAAGCTCAGTGAAACTTTAATATATTTGGTGCCTTGTACGGCATAAGATATTACATTACTTTGTATGTTAGGCACATAATAACCAAAAAAAAAATAAAAATCACAGCGATCCAGTGTAATATACCCATCAACAGTCTAATTGAAGTTCCCCTTACCAAAATGGAGATTGCTCTGACTGGAGGGGCTGTGCGGAATGACGGGTGCAGGCTCTGAAAGTGCCCTCTTGTGCTTTGTAGTCAGTGGAGGTGTGGCAGGCAGCTTTTTGGGGACAGGTGAGGGACTGGCAGGGGGAGGAGGTGGTGGTACGTTGGGTGCTGAGAAAAAAAAACATGCATGCATTGAATGGTGCACATATAAGATAAGATTTCAATATCTCTCTAAACAGATTTCTTCCCTTCTAATTCTGAAGCTAACATCTAATGTCACAAGTTTTTGATTAATCTAAAGTGTATATTCGTCCCCATATGTAACAGTAGAAGTGTTTGTGGCATACACAGGCCAAAGCAAAAATTAAACTGAGCTCCCATTATGGTGCCTGGTGCCTTTCCATGCTCCTTGGACAGCAAAGGGGATGGGACCAAAGAGGACAGGATCCGCTTCTCTTCAAAGGCCCAACCACATGGGTGGCTTCTAGGGTTGGTATGTCCTCACTTTGAGGCCCGATGCACATGATTCACCATGATTGCATCGAAATCATAAAAAGGCTTTCCTTTAATTTTTTATTTTGTGATTATCTCTGGTTCTGGCTTTAGAGAAAACAAGGAGAACACAGCATAAGGAGATCCTGTGCAGTAAAGTTTTATCAATTGACTGAAACCAAAATAGGCCCCCTTATAACATTGGGAATTGTGGCCTATAGTTCACCTAGCATTATACTTTGCTGCCTGAGCTCAGCATGTTTCTACACACTGACTCCACTTGT
The DNA here is from genome assembly GCA_900303285.1 of Rhinella marina. Classification (NCBI taxonomy): domain Eukaryota; kingdom Metazoa; phylum Chordata; class Amphibia; order Anura; family Bufonidae; genus Rhinella; species Rhinella marina. The sequence goes on from ONZH01017641.1 coordinate 198,835, forward strand.
GTAAAGGTGACGGACATCCAGATGAATACTCTAGTGAACAGTGATTTGTTATGCCTAGTGCAGGGCCGGACGGGCAGAGCATAACAGAGATTCTCCCTTTGGTGTTGTCTGAATACCTTTGTCACGCTCTACTAGGCATAACACAGTGTGTTAGTCTTACCCAGTATGTTCTCATGATTAATGCAAAAACTTAAAGACAGACATCATATAGTACATGATAATCTCTTTGTAACAACCTTGAACCAGCCCTGTACCTCATATGGATCCAGAGATCTCCACATTCACTGCTCCAGTTGTTATGCTAGATTTTTTAAGGCTGGCAGCTAAGTGAGCGTGTCCTTTCGCAGGGTGAGAATCCTTTCTGCTGCAGCTCATTTCTTATCATAGCTTAGGGGATGTGTCCTTTCTATTGCAGCTCTCTCCCTATCAATGCTCAGAGGAGTGTCCATTCTGCATCAGTTCTCTCCCTATCAGTGGTCAGGGAGAGTGTCCTTTTTGCTGCAGCTCTCTCCCTGTGACTGTCACAGCTTCTAACAGTAGATATGGGTGGTGGCAGTTGAAGGAAGGAACAGAGCATGTGCGTCCACCTCAATAGTTGGTCATGCACACTGCTATACAGGGTAAACACCAGGGAGCACCACCATTATAATGAAGGAAGGCGAATATCTCACATTTTTGTAACAGAAAGTTGAAAATGTAAATTTTCATGCTGAATTATATTTAACAATTATATCCCTTTAACAAAAATCTATTGGGTCATTTGTAAGATGACTGTACAGTAAATTGCATGTCCTCTGTCTTCAGTGCCATCAGCTCTCATGGGACGAAGAGCGCAGTATCTACCACTATTCTTCCCATCGATACAGAACCCCGACGGACCTCATAATACATCAACAGGGTCAGTCGGTTGCCGTTACGGGAGAGACCCAGCACAGCCATCATGGTTTCCATTTTAACAGAAATCGTGATGTAGTGTGAACACAGCAAGCTGGTAAGTCAATTACACAATTATCACTTTTCTGGGTTTGCATACCTCTAATAGGATTGCGTGGAGGCAGTGGGGGTGTGAAGGGAGCTGTTGGGGTCAAGGCATTTTCAGTGCAGGATTGTCCTCCACCTACATCATAGCGTGAGTCTTGAGACAGCTGAGACACCTGAGAGGCTCGCCTTAAAAATGACGTGGGAGGTCCCCTGTCTGAGAACTGAGCGCTGGGTGACTGGAAGCAACTATATGGTCGCAGAGTCCTCTCCTTCTTAACCGGGCCCAGCTAAAAAGAGAACAAAAAACACTTTAGAATTGTATATATACTGTATTTATGTAGCATAATGTTGTTCATTTGTCATGTATGGACACAATATAAAGCATATATCTCACTTTGTATCTATCCCTGATTAACACATCCTGAAAATAAGAACCCAACTATTGCTAATGTTATGTATGGTCTATAGCTGACGACGGCAGACAACAGCAATGACAATGAAGTATTTTGTCAGTTTGCATTTTTAGAAGGCCTTTACTTCCAGTGGACAATCTTTGCACTTACTTACCCTTTCATCAAGATCATCATCGCTTTCGTACATGTCATCCTGACGTAACCGCCACTCGTACTCCACGTGGACACGCATGTTAAACTGATTGTTGTGAGCTTGGAGAAGCTGATGGAAAGAAACAGGATCCAGGAAGAACAATGAAAAATATTTGACTAGCCATCTGACAGCTATGAAACCTCAGTCTCCATTCCCTCTCTTTGGGGGTGCCGGACCACCATCTGATATTTATGACCTACCCTTTGGATAGATTGTGGACAGCCCCTTTAAGCATTCTAACATCATACACAATGGAAGACAGTTACTAAGACTGGTGTTTTCTACGGTAGTCTAAGTAGAAAGTACGCTGGAGTAAGATGCACATCTAATGGCTTTCTGTGCACCAGAAACTGAGAGGACATTTTGTGGGTTTATGTGTTAGAAACTACTATACTTACCAGATAGGGTGGTCCCTACAGATGCAAGCACTTTTTTTTTTTCTAAAATACCCCTCCGTTCTGCCGCTTAATTTAGACCACCGGTACAGGGAGGAAGAGATATTTGGTTTTCTCAATGGGCGTCTCCTTCTCCCTGGCTGTAGCACGGTCCAACTGCAGTGGAGAGCGTCACAGTCTCCTTGGCTGTGACGCTCTCCGCTGTGATTGGTCCATGCTACAGCCAGGGAGACGGAGAAGCCCATGGAGAAACCTGGTCGTCTCCTCCTCCCTGTACCGATGATCTAAATTAACATATCAGGCACAAAAAACAGCGGGGACACAGTGGTGGAACGGAGGGGTATTTTAGAAAAAAAAAAGTGCTGGCATCTGTAGGGGCCACCCTATCTGGTAAGTATACCAGTTTATAACACATAATCCCATGAAAGGCCCTCTTCAAGCCAGTTTCTGGAGTAAATGATAGCAGATTTCAGGGGGCTGATGCACTCTTTTCCTCTCCACTCTTAAAAAGAGGCAAGATGCTTGAAAAAAAAAGCCATAAATTATAGTGCAAATATGATATGTGCTATAACCTGCATTTTTATGCCACTGTAGTGATGTAAAAACATTCATAAACCTCCCCCTATGTTCCTATATCAAATGAAAATGTACATAATAAGACCTATTTAACAACTTTAAGAAATAGCAATCTTTTTCTTGTCTGCAGTACTGGAACCAACATGTGCCACCACTACTAAATGCACTCATCACTGTTACTAGTTATGTATGTGCGACTATATTAATTTTCCTACCAAATCTTCACAGAGAGAAAGCTTGAGGCGTCTGGCTATATCCAATGGAGTTTCCCCAGCTTCATTTTCTGAAAAAGAGAAACGTTATAAAAATAAAACCCATGAGACCAGAGAAATCAAACCAGCAGAGCAGAAGGGCTGATAGCAGAGCTATTTCCAAGCAGTAAGCCAAGTAAGCAATTGCACTAGTTCTCATTTTTAGTTATAAACGCACAGAGAATCACATTGTGACTATTTCATTCTTAGAAACCTGTGTAGAACTAATGTATTCCACATGCAAATTGTTATCCAATTTAACTTCATTCTATCAGCCTTAAGGTATAAAGCTAGAAGAAAAAGTGCAAAAATCATCCACCAATGTAAAAATCTAAGGTGTCCTCCTGGCCAGATTCATCTGGAGAAGGACATGAAAGTTGCTCCAAGTGGAGTGTCATTGTGTGTCCCATCCTGCGCACAGATAAAATATTCATTCTGTCAGTTACCATAAGATTGGGTAGAGAGAACATTTACGTGACCAACACATTGGGTAATTACAATGCTTTGTATTAGCTTGTCATGACCCAGAAGAAGCCTGAGGCCCACGAGGCACCAAATTTGGCTGAGAAAATAGAACTAGTGGCAATCACATGGCACTCACTTATCTTTGTATTGACTTTAGCTCTCAGAAAGAGTTTCATGCTCTCCGTTTTGTTGTATAAGCTGCAGTAGTGAAGAGGAGTGTTGCCTCGGACGGTCTGCTTCATTAGGTTTCCACTGCAGGAGAACACAATTCAAACATCTGAGATAATATTAGTGTTTAAAATTATGCAGATCTTAATAAATTGTAGATAGCCTCTTACCTGTTGTGTACCAAAAAATCTACAATGTGTAATGAAGTTCGGTCTGACAATAACACTGCCAAATGCAGAATGGTTTCACCAGCCTCCTAAATGAAAAGAAGAGCCAGTAAGCAACCATGAACTACAATATACACATGACTCTAAAGTATGGGTAATAAAACGGGTAACAAATGGAGGCTGTATTCCCAGGACAAGAAATATAAAAACTGAATTATTTCCTTGGCAAATATACTGAAAGTAGTATAAAAATGATAATAATACAAGTATACATTATGACATATTACAAACCTATTATTATCTGTTAATGTGACCCAAGTACTCCAACTACCCGTGGGTGTTTGTAAGGGCATGCCAGATATCAAATAATATTTGTATAATGTGAATGCTCAAGCTACATAAAACAATTTACTGGTGCTTTACGCCTCTTCAGTTCAGTTTAGTTTTTTTGCCAAATTTTGTATAAAATTACCTGTGCTGGTTGGGGCAAGTACCCTAATTACCATGGGTGTTTGTAAGGGCATGCCAGATATGAAATAATATTTGTATAATGTGATTGCTCAAGCTACATAAAACAATTTACTGGTTCTTTACACCACCAATTACCTGTGCTGGTTGGGGCAAGGCCTCTGTTAAATCAACCTTTTCGGCATAGGCCTGGATCAGTGCATAAATATCCTTAAACCGGACAGCATCCTGAAGTTCATGCAGCCGTGTCAATGGGTGTGTGTTGCATCTTTTTGTATATAACCAGTGCACATACTTGGAGTTTATGAAGTCTTTTCTAGTCGCCCTATGAAATGCACCAAAAAAATCATAACTTTATGTGGTCTTTACAGTGATAGGAGCCACCAATTGTTAACACTTAGCTACATAATAGAGGAACAATTACAGAATCACACTCTGTACTCACATGGCACTATCTATAGTGGGTTTGATTGTCGGAGATGGGAGATTGGCCTCTACAATGTCATTGAATCCCGAATTACCAACATTTTTGGCTAGCTGAAAAGACACCATGGGATGAGATAGACATGAGCAGAGTCTGTCCATCATAATAAGAAACTTGACATCTACCGGCTTACACCTCTACCTCTGGTAGAAATATCACCATCAGTACACAGAAATTAAACAGTATTGAACATGCATGTTCCTCATGTTCCACAGTTTATATTGTAATAAATTTGTCAGATGTTCTTTCAGTAGAATTTTCATATATTTTTACAGTATTTTACAAAGTTTTGTAAATTCAGAAATACTTTTTTGGACATTTTAAGACATTATAGATAACCTAAATGGCAAATATTACAAGTCTTACATTTCATCATATTGGTCACTACACAATAAGAGGCATCTATAAAAACACAGACTGAAACATCACAATTTTCTGAATTGGGGGATATACAGAGAATCGGAAAGTGTTTTCTCTTACCAAGAGCTCTGAGGTTCCAAGTTTGTCAAGGGCAAGGGACTGAATACGTGAGTGATGGACGCCGAGTTCTCTATGAACTCCAGAACACTCAATACAAGTGAGGATCCCCAAATTTATAGACAACCATGTTGGATCTAATGAGTAAATATACATACTTCAATTAGGTATTTTATATAAAAACATAAAAGAATGACATAAATGAAAGATCACCTGGTCCATCTAGTCTAACCTTATATTATTAACGTTTATTACTTATGTTTTATTCATATGATATGGATAAAACAAGATCAAAAAAATCTCCAGTTCTCTAAAAACCATAACTGACTTTATTGTTTTTCCATGTTATTCAGGGACATATATAGAAAAGAGGCTCTGTACTAAAACCTGGCACCTGGTAACGGTGGTCCAAACCACCACTACTTCCTGTCTCTGCAAAGGGGAACCTGATGTTTTGTATCCTTCCATTCTCCTTGTACGGTTGAGTCACTGTACTTTCACACAATTTAGTTCATCTAATAGAGAATGGTGTAATTAGCAAAATTCCAAATAATTTCATTTAAAAAATATGCCCGCATCCACCTGAAAAAAAAAACAACAAATCTGTAAAGTCATGGCCACTAGGAGTCTAGAGGCTACCTAATTTGCAGTCCACTGCCTATGGACATCCCTAGTAATAGAGACACAGAAGACGACTCCCAGGAAGTGGGGGAGTGCTACACAGCTTCTGAATTCACAGGAGCCTCCTGTGTGTCTATAAGTGTGATTTCCCCCTCCTTATCTGTTCTGTGAGCTTGAATGGAAAACAAACATAGTGGGATTTAAGGGAAAGGATCATAAACAAATAGCCTGAGGCTATGATGATCCCTTTCAGAACCTCTTTGTTAGGTAAAAATTAACTTTTATTAGATACCTTAAAAAGACTCATATATAACCCCTAAAGAAAACACACTAGGTTTAAAAACACTCTAGTGTTATTCAGGTGCAGGGGGCGAGTGGTGATTGTACATTTATGTTGTCCTGCTGAATCCGGAAAATTGCAGTAATGTGGAGTTCATAGGCTATTAGATGTCATAGCCTTAATACTCTGCGTCCTTTGTTTGCTATATATGTCTAAATGACTACTCCACAATCAGTACCAGGTCAAATCTCACTTGGGGCTGGTATTGCCCCTCTCTCTTCAAGACCTGTACGCGCAAGATTGCCTGAATCGGCGGTCCTTAGCATGGCCGCCGATATCACAGGACCGTATAGTAGAAACAATATTGTGTAATCTTGCCCCTTCCTGCTCCGGTGGTCGGGCGTCTAATACGTCCCGCCGGAGGCCATGAACACTAGAGCTGGTTAAAAGTAGCACAAAGACTCCCCCGACATGTTTCGCCACACCTGTGGCTTCATCAGGAGTAATGGAGTCGCTAACCCGATTGTAACCCAAAATCTGCCTTTTATTCTATACCAGTTGCCGCCCCTCCGGCGGCTACAAATGGCAGACTTACACCTCACCTGTATCCAGGTACGTACCTCCTCCCATTCGTCCACTGAGATAGAGGAGGCGTATGTTCCTCTCCACGCTCGTACGATACCTGCCCCCTAGTCCTAATGTCTCTGCGCCAGGACTTAGAAGAAAAGCCCGGCTGATATGCATAATGCGCATGCGTGAAAACTTAGTATTTTCAGCTATCAAATGATCTGTCTGCGCCTGCGTGCAGACTTAGAAATTTTCACACTTTTCTTATTCAACATGAAGCGCCTGCATTAGGACATTAATGGGAATTGTGAATTATATAGGGGAGAAGCTAATAAGTTATAGATAAGTTATTTCATCATATATATGTTTATCTCTATTTTCCCTAATTCTAGGTATTTACATATTGTTATAAACAATTCTTTATTTTAGTGCTTTATCTAAAATATTTATTTAAGTGGTGGTTATATGATAATCAAAATAGTAGGAGTTATTATAGTAGACATTAGTCTCCAATTTAATTATTATTTGTGTTTTTCTTTCTTAATATTTTACTATAACTGAGAACTATATAGGAAGGGGAGGGTAGAAGGGGAATCTTATTACTTATTCAATAAATGCTGAAAATGAGAAACCCTCATTTAGCCCTGTAGGACTCATTGTACCCAACCTATAGATCCATTGTGCCTCACTTTTGAGTAGTTTTTTATCTAGATCTCCTCCTCTAGGTCCCAAATATAGTTTCTCAATACCCCAAAATTTGAGGTATTTGGGGTTACCCTCATGAAAATATTTGATGTGTCTTGCTATGGCCGTATCTTTATTAGTTTCTATAGTACTTAAATGGCCTGAAATTCTTCTTCTAAGTTCCTAAGTGGTTTTACCCACATAGAGTTTTGGACATGGACATGATGCTATATAGACAACACCTTGGGTCTTACAGGTGATTCTCTGTCATATCGAATATTCCCTTCCAGCCATAGGATTCGTAAAAGAGGTTATCCTAGGAATATATTTACAAAAGGAGCAATCCCCACACGGTGAGGAACCTCCCCTTGTCTTCCTAGGAACTGGTACATCTGTTTGGTGTAGACTATGCACCAGAACATCTTTCAGATTCGAGCCTCTCCGGTAAGTGATGTTCGGAACTGGATTTAGGACATCCCTCAGATCTTTATCTGACCGTAATACATGCCAGTGTCTCTGTAAGATGTTCCTTATTTCCTGATTATAGCCGTCAAAAGTGCCTATGACTCTAATAATTTTCCCTTCCTCTTTTTTCTTTGTCCTTAGGAGTTCTTCCCTATTAGTGTTTCTGGCTTTATTAAATGCCCTCTTTAGGGAATTTGTCGGGTAGCCCCTCTCCTTAAATCTTCTGAATAATTCCCCACATTCATTATGGAAGCTTTCTTCTGTATTACAGTTTCTCCTTTCCCGGAGGTACTGGCCAAATGGTATACCTCTCTTAAGAGAGAGGGGATGCCAGCTGGTCCAGTGTAGATATCCATTAGTGGATGTAGGTTTCCTAAACACCTTCGTGCCCAGGGTACCATCCTTTTGTAATGTTATTGTTAGGTCAAGGAAACATATCTCTTTTTCATGTGCCTCATAGGTGTATTTCATTCCTATATTGTTACAATTTAAGCACTCCACAAATTCCTGAAAGAGTGTCAGTGTATCATCCCAGATAATAAGAATGTTGTCAATATACCTGCCCCAATATTGAATGTGGCAGGCATATGACGACATCTCTTCAGAAAAAACAATGTGATCCTCCCACCACCCAAGAAAGAGGTTCACGTATGTTGGGGCACACGCTGTCCCCATCGCGGTGCCAGTGGTCTGTTTGTAGAATTTATCCTGAAAAATAAAATAATTGTGCTCTAAAATAAAAGTGAGAAATTCTATCACCATTGTGTTGTGTTTTTGAAAAATCATACTTTTTGTGTTAAGAAATGCTTCCACGGCCTTTAGACCCAGGTTATGTTGTATATTACTGTAAAGAGACTCTACGTCCAAGCTAGTCAGCAAGATTTTACCAGAAAATGACATTCCATTAATTTTTTGAAGAAGATCTTTTGTGTCCTGTATATAAGAGGGTAGACTCGTGACAAAGGGCCGTCATATTCGATCTACATAATGGCTTATGCCCTGTGTGAGACAATCATTCCCAGAAACAATAGGTCTCCCTGGTATAGGGATCTTCTGTTTGTGCACTTTCGGGAGTGCATAAAAAGTTGGTATGGTCGGATTTCTGTTAAACAGGTATTTATATTCATCTTTTGTAATCAGATTTTCTGATTTTGCCTTATCCAGAATTGTTTTTAACTCGCCTAGATATTTATCTGTGGGATTGCTCGTCAAGATCGTATAGGTGTTTTTATCTGACAATAGTCTCAGGACCATCTCCTCATACTCGTTAACATTTTGTATCACAATATTACAACCCTTATCACTAGGTTTAATGACAATCTTGTTGTTTTTCCTCAAATTCTCCACGGCAACAGTCTCATCTCTTGTTATATTGGAGTTAATTCGATCTTTTTTTAGTTTTAGGGATTGAATATCCTCCATGGCCAATTTCACAAAGGTGTCAATCTCCTTATATTGTGAAAAGGGAGGTGTCATTTTTGATTTAGGTTTTAAAGTCGTGAGGGGAGGATCCAGATTCACTGTCATCCCCTCATTTTCATAGAGCAGACTTTCCAAAGTATCCACACTTTCCTTTTCTTTATCCCACAATTTCTTCACATTATGTTCCGAATATAAAAAAGTTTTATGTAGAGCAAGTTTTCTTGCAAAAAGGTTAACATCTGTAATCCATCCAAATTTGTCACACCTAGGGACTGGTGAAAAGGAAAGACCTCTAGATAATACCAGAAATTCTGCCTCAGTGATCTCATATGAGGAGAGATTAATTATCCTTTGATTTTGTGTGGGGCTCTTTCCATTGATGTTCATTTGTTGTATCTCCATCTCTCCTGGTCCCTCAGTTGTATCCCAGGTGGGTTTCCTGGTTGAGCCCCTATTTGACCTAAAAAAAGGGGGGCTATAGTCATATTTTTCTCCCCATTTGTGACCTGAGTTTGTGGTGTTATGTCCTTCTGTACATTTGTAGGTAACAATACATTGGAAACTTGTGATGAGAAAAAGGATAAGGGAGGTGTAGTTTGTGATTCCACCCTTTGAGGTATTGTCCTTTGAATAGGTGTTTGTTGACATATTTGAGTATTTCTTGTGATCTCGTTAGTATTTTTAGTATTAGGGTCTTGAGGGGGTCTTTTAGATTGTTTAACTGGTTTCTTTTTAAGAAATTTTCTCTTCCTATTTTGTTTGGGTTGGTTGCCCGAGGATGTAACAGAACCTTCCGTTCCTGAGGTCTCAATATCTGATATATCTGAATATTTCTGCGATATATTAGTTTGCCTATTACGCCAAATATAGATTTTGCCACTTTCAAAATCAGCTCTGTCTCTTATATATTTACGGTGTTTCCGTTCTTTAATCTAAGTCTGCACGCAGGCGCAGACAGATCATTCGATAGCTGAAAATACTAAGTTTTCACGCATGCGCATTATGCATATCAGCCGGGCTTTTCTTCTAAGTCCTGGTGCAGCCGCATTAGGACTAGGGGGCAGGTATCGTACGAGCGTGGAGAGGAACATACGCCTCCTCTATCTCAGTGGACGAATGGGAGGAGGTACGTACCTGGATACAGGTGAGGTGTAAGTCTGCCATTTGTAGCCGCCGGAGGGGCGGCAACTGGTATAGAATAAAAGGCAGATTTTGGGTTACAATCGGCGCAGGCGCAGTGAGGTGGCCGGGAGCCCAGCGGCCAGCGCCACTCTCTGCGCCTGCGCCGATTTTATTCCACACGGCGCAGGCGCGGGATTTGAATCGAGGACAGGGCCGGCAGAGGATCGAACAAGCTGCCTGGCCCTGTCAATCAAGACAAGGTAGGCGTGACAGCAGGTGGGCAAACGGAGCTTACTAGGTGCAGGGTAACCGCCCCTTGCACCTAGTAAGCCTAATTAGCATAAAATAAAACTGCTTTTTTTATCAAAAACGGGGGCACCAATATAAAAATTAATACCAGATTGGGCATCAGGTGACATTTGCACATTGCAAATGTCATCCTGTTTAATATGCCCAGATCTGGTGACAGAAACCCTTTAATTTTTACCTAACAAAGAGGTTCTGAAAGGGATCATCATAGCCTCAGGCTATTTGTTTATGATCAGTTAATCGATCTCGAACCAAGGGGTTGTATTTATTTATTCTAAGGGAAACGGATGTCACAGCAGTACTATGCTTGTAGATTTCACAGAAGGGAATAGAATACACTCCTGCTTCTGAGTGAAATGCATCTAGCTGTGCAGCTGAAACAGGGAATAATAAGGCTGAAAGAGACATGAGGGAAGACCCAAAAAAGTCCTGTTCCTTCACAGTTAAGAGTGTACAAAGAAGCACAGCCATTATTTAAGCTTTTTTTTAACTCAGGTAGGTATGATTTAAGCCGATTTCACCAACCATTTTGCAAAGGTTGTGGTGTCTTTGGGCACCCTAAGGAAAGAGACGATATGAGGCGGAATCCATTCCTCATTGGCCACATAGCCAATGCAGGTGTTTCCCCAATGACGAGCCTGCACTTGATGTTAACATAGCCATTTATCATTTCACAGCCATCTACAGTATGTAGGCTTTAGTAACATCTTATTAAAATAAAGCAGCGAAGTGCTGGGTCTCACAGCACATTGAATACTGACAGAGCTTCCAGCAGGTGCATGTAAATGAGGAGCATTGATTTCTTTGCTGCTGTCATGCAGGTGTTTTAATGTCAAATGTGACAGCCCTGAAACTTCTAAATGAACAGGGAACCTGCTAATTGGTTAACAAAACTTTCAAGGCAGTCAAGGAAAGCTCTATATAATGCATTAAACCTTGAGAGAATTGGATGTCAATTGAGATGTAGATAACAGAGCATCATGTCTATGAACACAGCTGATACACCTCATGGGTAACACATGTCAACTAATCAAGAACTCCCCCATAATTGATGGTTTAGTGAGCAGCCATACATGATGTATTATGCTATGGATTTGCAGCAATATCCGTACAAGCTACATGCAGATATTCCTGCAAATCAGCAATGTATTTCACCCTCTCCACAGTAAAATTTGTAGGAGAAATGCAGTAAATCCGCATGAAATCTGCACCACTTATCGCGGTTTTAGTGTAGTTTTTTGTGTGATTTTATATGTTTTTAGTTGCAGATCTTGTTTATGTTAACCCCTTCGTGCGATCCTCTGTACATATGCAGCAGAAGGCGAGGTTTTAAACATGGCAACTTCTCAGAAACTGAGCGGGCACTATAGCCAGCTGGCGACGCCAGCCAACAGGGTCAGGATTGAAGATAACTCTGATTTCGGACATTTATTCCCATAGTTGTCATGGTCAATTGCGACCATCTGACAGGTCATATACTAGGGGCAGGCTGCTCCCAGTGACTGAATGGCTTCCCTGCACTGAGATGTAAGGATCAGTTTGGTTTCTTGTAAAGGTTCCCAAGCCTGCCATATCAAAATTCCTGTTTAGCCCTGTCTGCAGCAGGACTCAATAGAAACAATTTTATAATAGACTGCAATATAATACTACTGCAGTCTATGGTATAAGTGATCTGAGTTTTTAAAGTTAAAAAAAGGAAAAATGTATTTTAAAAACATTAAAAAAATCCAAAAGAACTAAAAATTCATACCCCCTCCGAATTGCCATTTTTTGGTTGCTTCACCTCCCCAAAAAATTTAAATAAAAAGTGATCAAAAAACATACACACCCACACAAGGTTTTTTTTACACTGATGCCTTTCTACGAAATGGACATTAAAAACGGTCCCATTTAATTCTATGTGGACTGTCAGTCAGTGAAAACAGACAGGATAATGTTCTACTTTTTACATCCATTATTCACTGGCCGTTAAAAAAAGTGTGTCACACGTCATGTGAATGTAGTCTAACACCTACAGCTTGCTCTGAAAAAAAAAAGTGTCCTAACACAGCTCAGTAGACAGAAGTATAAAAAAAGTTATGAATGTCAGAATATGACAATACAAATAATTTATTTTCAAAGTTTTTTTTTAAAGCATTAAAACATAACAAAAACTTTAGAATCTGCACAGCAGGTCAGTTTCCGCATGTAAAAAATTAAAAAAGTGTACATGAGATATGGCAAATCTCATTCACTTTGCTGGTACTGTATTATGCTGTGTTTTTTCAACACAAAATTCCACATGAAAAAAATGCATGTAATCCACATCATATGCAGTTACCACAATCCTGCTCCAGAAAATCATCAGCGTATAAGCCACATGTGGCTGTACCATTACTGTTCTAACCTACAAAATCTTGATACAACACACTTTGACATTGCTTGATTTATGCTTTATAAGAATGCATGCAGGTATTGTTTTACCTATATTTTGGACTTTGATTGAGGTTCTAACTAGAAAATGGCCATATGTAAAAAAAAAAAAAAAAAAAAGGCCAGTCTAAGCCAACTGAGACAAAGTGCACTGGTTAATGGAGGACCTGTAAGAAATAGCCATCAACCAGCTTTACACCCAACCATCAGTTTGCCTGCTTCACCCCTTGTCATCTTATCTGCTGGCATACGAAGTGCTCTGTAGGTGCATCTAAAGGGAAATGCATGGACTGATTTATGGTATAACAAAGCATTCCTCTGTGAAAATAAAACAACATATCTACTGTAGTTTGATGAAAAAATAAGTAACTGATATTGTACGTTATGGAGTATTACTCTATATGGTGTCTCACCTGGTGCTCCACAGTCACAGCACACACTATTCCCAGGCATTCTTCTGATATCTTCAATAATTGCTTTGGTAAGATCTTCTATACTGTTCTCCTCACTAGGACGGACTTCATGGAACGCCATGTTCAGAGCTTCCTGCTTGCTGTTGGTTAGTACAGAGATCCATCTGAAACATAATTCATGTTTTACATAGAGTTCTGCCAGGGACCAACATGAAAACGGAACCAGCTCGTTCATGAGACTGGAGGCGGTGGACCTCAATCTGACTTTTATGACATGTCTGATTAATGCTGGAGACAATTTTAAAGAAGTTTTTCACTTTGGACAATCCTTACTTTTTGGAAGGGTTCCTTTCAGAAGAAGCTGATCACAAAAAGAGTCCGCCTACCACCAGTGATCAGCTGGAATCTGTGTGGGATACAGGCAGTAATGCCACTGCCCCATTGCATGGTACCAGCTCTACCCTACTGTACTGTGTTTTGGTACCACATAGCTTCCACTGTGGCCATGGAACCCCCTAAAATGCCTCCCCATACTCCCAGACCCTTCACACAGGTTGTACAAACCTGACTTCCTGGCACCCGTGCCACTTCTGACGCCCGCATGACCGCCACTGCATCTCCCAGTCACGTGGATGAAAACATTCGGCATCGGGGGGTGTCTAAGGCAGCCAATAGCAGGTCGAGACGGGAACAAACCTCCCTAGCGTCACCTGCGGGGAGATGCAGCGGTGGCCGTACGGGTGCCGGGGAGGCAAGTACAACCTCTGTGAGGGGCCCGTGCGTATGGGGAGGCATTTTAGGGGTTGGATAGCAGTGTAAGCACTATTCTATCCAGCCAATTACTAGTCAGCAGTTTGGTCACATGACCTTTATGGTACAGGCTTTGCTCGCTTGGAAACTCTTTGGATGTGGTACCAAAAAAAACATACCAGCCACTATTTTCAACTCTGGCCAAGTGGAAAAACAAAAACAGTGTAGAGTCCAGCAGGTTCCATGCAGTGGAAGAGAGAATTATTAAGTGTTTAATTTCCCTGCAGCACCTTCAGAGGGGAAATTAAAGGGGTTCTGTAAAACTGATGATCTATCCCCTAGATAGATCATCAGCATCTGATCGGCGGCAGTCCGACACCCGGGACCCCCGCCGATCAGCTGTTTGAGAAGGCGGCCTTCTCTATGTTTTCCTCAGGCCCAGTGACGTCACGACTAGTTTCACTGGCCTGGGCGGGGCTAAGCTCTGTTCACTTGAATGGAGCTTAGCCCCGCCCAGGCCAGTGATACTAGTAGCGACGTCACTGGGCCTGCGGTAAACACAGAGAATGCCGCAGCGCTCCTGCAGCGCCGCTGCCTTCTCAAACAGCTGATCGGCAGGGGTCCCGGGTGTCGGACCGCCGCCGATCAGATGCTGATGATCTATCCCGGGGATAGATCATCAGTTTTACAGAACTACAGAACTCCTTTAAGCATTACACAATGTTCATTCATATCAATGGGTTATCTGTGTAATGCAGGACTGGACAGGACTCTCAGAGCAAGAGATGCTCTTTGTAACTGTTCTCCACCTCTGCCCAAGAAATCAGGCTGGTGAACAGAGGATGCCCTGTATTAACTTAGAAATGGCTAATAGGACATATGAAGATGGGGTTTTTAAACTAGACAGCCTACTTAAAGGGTTATTCTCATTTTAGACAATGGGGGCATATCGCTAGGATATGCCCCCATTGTCTTATAGGTGCGGGTCCCACCGCTGGGACCCGCACCTATTTCCAGAACGGAGCCCCCGAAGTGAATGAGGGCGCACTGCGCATGCGCAGCCGCCCTCCATTCATTTCTATGGGGCCGCCGAAAATAGCCGAGCGCTGGCTCGGCTACTTCCGTCGGCTCCATAGAAATGAATGGGAGCGCACCGCGCATGCACGGCCCGGCTCCCATTCATTTCTATGAGCGGCGCGGGGAGCTGCGCCTGGTGGTGGCCGGACCCCCGGAAACCTGGGGTCCTCCAGGCGCAGCGCTCCCCGCTCCGTTCTGGATATAGGTGCGGGTCCCAGCGGTGGGACCCGCACCTATAAGACAATGGGGGCATATCCTAGCGATATGCCCCCATTGTCTAAGATGAGAATACCCCTTTAATGTAAATTGAGAATCAATGGTGTTTCGAGTCTGTGTGTGCAATCAAATGAGCCAAACTTTACTTACGCAATACAGTCCTGCTCATCCTCGGTCAAGAAATGGTATGTCCGGTTATCTGGAATTAAGAACATTTCACCATTTATGCACAGGTTATAGCCTATCAGTAAATGCTGCACAGAGATTCCCTATGCCAATGTCAAGTTATTAGGGGTCTGTGGATGACAGGATCTATTGGCATTTATCATGTAGATAAAGTTAATAGAAGGTACTTACTAATGTATTGTGATTGTCCACATTGCCTCCTTTGATGGCTGGATTCATTTTTCTATCACATTATACACTGCTCGTTTCCATGGTTACGACCACCCTACTATGCAGTAGCAGTGGCCATGCTTGTGCTCTATAAGAAAAAGCGTGTGCCTATGCACGCTCCTGGCCAGTGCCTTTCCTACTGTGCACAAGCACGGCCACCGCTGCTGGATTGCAGGGTGGTCATAACCATGGAAACGAGCAGTGTATAATGTGATGGGAAAATGAATCCAGCCAGCAAAGGAGGCAATATAGATACTAATACATTACTAAGTGCCTTGTATTAACTTTCTCTACATGATAAATGCCATTTGCTGAAGGGAGACAACCCCTTTAGGAGATATTCTCATGTTTAGGTGTGGCAGCAGTTTGTGCTAAAGTGACAAAAGGAAGTGTCACTGTGCTGTTTGTCACCTTTGAGTTATCTTATAAGAGACTGATGACCGCTACCATGCCCCATTAATAACAAAGTGACAGTTTTGTTATCTGTTTCCAGGAATATAATTCAATGGCAATGACTAATATGGTGGCTGCATGTCCTGCTGTCACTTGTGCAAAAACAGTCATTACAATAAAACCATGATGCTTCATATATAAGACAAAAAACTATGATCTATGGTGAATGTGAAAAATCATAAAAAGCAAATAATTCAAAATAACAACAGACATGTGATTACAATGAGTCTCTTTAATGGCTCATGCACACAAATGTGTGCCGGCCTGGCCTGTATTGCGTCCCGCAAAATAAGGGACCCAGCCATTTTTGCACCGGATCATGGATGTGGACCTATTCACTTGAATGGGTCCTCAATCCGGAAGGTGTGGTGTAGAACGGAGGCATGGAACCCCACAGTAACACTACAGAGTGCTTCAGTGGGGTTTCTGTCGGTGCCTCCGCACCGCAAAAAAGTAGTGCATTTGTGGTCCGCAGCACGGACCCGGCCAGCACACGTTCGTGTGCATGAACCCTAAAGGGAACCCATCAGCAAGTAGTGATAGACAAGATGATGCATAGGATCTCATAGGATCCTATAGCAAAACTTACCATGCCCCCCCCACACCCAGTCTCCAAGTATGTGTGAGGCAACCCAAAGCGTTTCTGACAAATTTACAATTTTTTTTCATTCCGCTGAAGTAGTTTTAATTAAAAAAAAAAAAAAGTGTAATTAAAAAAGTCACCCTCAGCTGTAGGAAAAAGTTTAGCAGGTGCTTTACATGTATGTCAATCCTTGTAAACACCGTATTTCTTTATGCATTTACACCACATAACTGGCATAAATACATTGATATATCCCCTTATACAGTCTGCAATTTTCCTCACACAGTGTATTATAAAACTGTCTGCCTGAAGCCACCACTAGGGGGAGTTCAGTGCATAAGAATTTATACAGGAGCTGGTTACAACCTTATGCTGCCCTCTGAGAGGGCTGACAGGTTCCCTTTAATACCTTATATAACAAAGAGAACATACGTGATATTAGGTCAAAGCATTTCTTGTCTTCCATATTAGGCTTCACTTGGCACGTCAGCAGATTTAGTTTGGCTGGTTGCCGGTTAGGCTGCGAACAACAGAGAAAATAACTATTGGTTATTGCTTTTTGTCAAATATAATGTGTCCCTTGTAGGCCTTCAGCGTTATACCGTATTCATGAGTGGTGCTGCTAGCATTGGGCATAGGGTGCATATGTCAGATCACATGATCTCTCAGTGCCAGCAATTGCCTCATTCTAGCGTCCACCCCTCCACCATTCACTTGACTGGGGCTAAGCTGCACCTAGGCCGTGCAACCGATGAATGTGACGTCACTGGCCTAGGAAGAGACTGCAACACTCACGGTAGTGTCTCAGCCTTTTCAAACAGTTAAGCTAAGCTAAGGTCAGGAGATCAGAGATAAGGCTTCACATGAGCTGATGGAACTCAGGAGGGACAGCCTACAAATAGACTGATTTCTAACCGCATGTATCATAAAAAAAAAACAACTGAAAAAAATGATTTTACCCCAAAATAAGTAAAATGCAATCATAAAAAATTTTGTTACAAAGACGACATATATCAACTACTGGAATAGTCATGTACTGTAAATTCATACCGTCCCATGTGCAATGGTCAAGTAACAGTTCTTCACTGAGCACTTCCTCTTCTGCCAAACCTTCCTGAGCCTGAAAATAAATATAGATATTAACACACGCAGACGCTACACTGATACAGGAAAATTATCAAACCCTAATGTTTTATGAACCCTAAATATTTCATTATAAAAAAAACGAATTTTCATTATCACAAAATGGTTTGTTAGAAACTGTTAAATCTTCAGTCTGACTGCTTGGCATTCTAGAAGATCAGCAATGACCATACCAAATATTAATACATTTCTAGCCATGAATCTCAGAATACTCTGCCCCTGACACCCTGCCTAATGAGAAAAAAAAAAAGAATATGGTACCATTCACTTTTACATGCTACATGTTGTTCACATCAAGTCGGTCACATGCACAATACTGCTCTTTTCATATGATTAGCGCTGTAATTAATTGTAATTAGGAGGTGACACTCCAAATAGCTGTGTTCTGTACTGACAATAGCTGCAGTCATTTGATTGCTGCTAAATATATAGCACTCTAGTAACATACAGTATTTGCAAGGCTGAAAAAAAGACATCCGTCCATCAGTTCAGCTTATTGCGCTGCAAAGTTGAGGAAAGCAAAAAAACCCTTATGAGGTACAAGCCAATTTTCCTTATCTTAGGGGGAATAAAATTCCTTCCCGACTCCAATCAGACAATCAGAATAACTCCCTGGATCAACGACCCCTTTCTAGTAACTATAACCTATAATATTATTACCCTCCAGAAATACATCCAGGCCCCTCTTTAATTCTTTGGGTACATTCGCACAGTGGATTTTGACAGTGCCGTCATGGTTGTTCACTTTGAATGCTGCAGACCCAGAGCTAAACTGCAAGCGGACACATGACATGTGCATGATTATGTCTGTACAGACATAATGCCAAGAAGGGTAAAGTCCTTTCTTTGCACGGTTGCGGCTTTAAACCGTCGGCCCATAAATTATAGCGTTGCCTCCCACTGAAAACAATGGGGGGCAGACATCATGTGGCCGCTGATGGAAATATGGTGTGCTGTCCATTCCAAAATTCACAGCCCTTTTAGTGCGTTCACCATCACCACCTCCTCAGGCAGAGAGTTCCATAGTCTCACTGCTCTTACTGTAAAGAATCCTCTTCTATGTTTGTGAACAAACCTTCTTTCCTCCAGACGCAGAGGATGTCCTCTCGTCACAGTCCTGGGGATAAATAGATGATGGGAGAGATCTCTGTACTGACCTCTGATATATTTATACATAGTTATTAGATCTCCCCTCAGTCGTCTTTTTTCTAAACTAAATAACCCTAATTTTGATCATCTTTCTGGGTACTGTAGTCTCTTCATTCACGAGTTTGTATACCAGCACTTAAAATTATACACAGTATTGTACGTGTGGTCTGACGAGAGATTGTAGAAGTGGCAGGACTATGTTCACATCCTGTGCATATAGGCCTCTTCTGATGTACCCCATGATCATATTTGCTTTGGCAGCAGCTGCCAGACACGGGTTGCTGACGTTACATTTACTGTCAACTAAAATTTCTACATAACATTAAAATGAACTTGTGGTTTGTGCTCACAAAAGAATAAAGAAAAAGTTTTGTTCAGAAGGCAGAAGTGCTACCCTGCTTCCCCTGTCCATCTGGTCTCAGGGGCGGACTGCGAACTTAACATGGCCCTTGAAAAGAAACTAAACGTGGCTCCATGTTGTAGGTGGGTCCAACTTGACAGAAGGGGGGGGGGCAACACAAGTAGATGGAGCCCATACAAGTTGGCAGGGTAAGTAATACCATAGTGCAGCAAGGAATGCCATCCCTCAGAAACAAATACCACAGTGCAGCAGAAAAAATCTCTCCAGAAGCTGTATCTCTAAGTTAGCCATCAATAGCTGCCACATTCTGTCCTCCTCCACCACCTCCAATTTATCTCTAATATGGATATGGACCGCGGGGGCTTAGGAAGCGAGATGTGGGCCACGATACCATGCCAGCCTTACGTATAGCATGCTGCCTGGACTTCCTCTATTAATGACCCCTACAGTTCCCCCAGTAGTATGTTCCCAACCAGCAGCAGTGAGAAGGGCTCGGTGCCCCTATGGCCATCAGCCCAGGGGAAAATTCCCTGTAGGGTCTATGGCCAGTCCGCCCTGTCTAGTCTTTTACATGAGCAATGTAATGCAAAATACAAACATTTTAACTGACCCCTAGAGAATCATCTGGAACTATTTCTTGTATCCATTGTGAATACAGATACTGCATGCGCTAGGGCAGTCATTCCATGTACATTTATATATCTAAGCATAAGGACAGTAGATGGTGTTCTTAACAGAGATCCATTAGTAGCCACCAGATGGATAGCTGACCATAGCCACTTGCATATGGAAGATATTCAGGATTTTGCCTAATGAAAAACACCTAAAAGGTAATGCATATACATTTATAATCAAAATAAAGATGAATGGCACCAGACGGCCTTGGACCAATGCAGACCAGCCATTTAGTTGTTGCGCAATGTCACAACCCATTAATTTAAAGGGGTTTTCTGGGATTTAACTACTGATGACCTATCCTCAGGATAGGTCATCAGTATCTGATCAGTGGGGGTCTGACACCCGGGACCCCTACCGATCAGCTGTTTGAGAAGGTACTGGCACTCCTGTGAGCGCTGGTGCCTTCTCCCCGCTCACCAAGCACAGCGCCGTACATTGTATAGAGGCTGTGCTTGGTATTGCTCTCAGCCCCTTTCACTTGAATGGGGCTGAGCTGCTCCTAGGCCACGTGACCGATGAATGTGACGTCACTGGCCTAGGAAAAGCTGAGAGAAGGCCTCGGCGCTCTCTGATCGGCGGTGGTCGCGGGTGTTGAACCCCCACTGATCAGATACTGATGACCTATCCTGAGGATAGGTCACCAGTAGTTAAATGCGGGAAAACCTCTTTAAGCTAACCAAGTCAATTTACCGTATGTGGCTCTGGATCAGGCTGCTAAGAAAACTAAACTCCCTGCAGCACAGAAAGCAGCTACGCGGCAGCTGCCAACCTATGTTGATGAAGCTGATGTATTCTGTTCATGTAATCTCTAGTCCAGATCAACAAGCAGAAGGCTGGAGCACATCAGACCTGAGCTATTGAACATCATAAACCACTTCTGCTCTCTTTCTAGTCAGAATAGGGAACCAGTCTCAACACAAGTTACACATCTTCCGCGGAAACCCTTAGTCGTATCCCTTGTTTTTATCAATTGTATGTGCTAAAATGTAAAACGACAAGCCATGTACCCGTCACTCTTCTTGTACAAGTATCCATATTTCTCAGTGCCATACTGCATGTTTCCTTGCAGCTGATGCATGCTGTAGACAAGCTGCTTACTGACTGAATCCTGCAAGGAAAATACATTTTGTTACAATAAATCTAGTGTATATTTTTTTAAAAACCTTCACTCTGGAAATTGTCATTGCAGAGATTACATTTTGATTTGATGTACAAAAAAAACCTTTTTATTCTCAGCAAATCGTTTCAAGCAGAACTGAGAGTCATTGGGGATTTGTCTATGACAGTTATGAGCAAGCCGTGTCTCTAGAAGTATTCGCGCACATATAGACAGCACTTCACAAGGACAGAGGAGATGAAATGATTTGCTAATTTAACCATGCAGCTAATGAATTTTATTAGGATGTAGGATTTAATTACTTGGAGGGTGAAACGCTAGGATGCTACCAGAGGCATTCAAAGAAGAGAGAAGGGGCATAGCAAAATCGGACTTGGCTCCTGGTTATGCAGCTGCTACAAGAACAGTAATTTTATGCAGCTGTATTGTAGTAACCTCCTGTGTTGCATTATTAAAAAAGTATTGCTTCAAGGGGGGTTCTGAGGAAATTTTAAGAAGGGTTAAAAACTAATAAAGAAGCATTACTCACCCTCTCTGATCCCCTGATGCCATTCCGATGCTGATCCAGTCCCTGATGGTCTCCATTTCCTGGTCCCATCTTGATGCACAGGCAATGGCTGGAGAGGCCCACTCAGCCAATCATTGGCTACTGCAGTGACCTGACTCAGCCAGTGACTCCCTGAGCTTGCATCTCCTGTCATTTCAGAAGGTGGAGAGCAGCATCAGGAGATCAGTGAGGTGAGTAATGCTTCTTTTTATGCTTAACCCATTTTTTAACCACTTGAAACTTGGTTTCCTCTATTCATGTGTCATTTCTAAGATTCAGCTTCTAAATGGATAACTTGCACTGTCACGGTCCCTTTACACAGGCTGATTATCTGGCCAATTTTTGAGACTGAACATTGGCCAGTGCATTGTTGATGCAGACACCTAAATCATTCTTTCTGGGCAGCAGATCATTCTGTGTAAACAGGAATCTGCTGCCCAGAAACAATAACTCTGGGAATAAGCGATCACAGTAGTGATCGGTTGTCCCCATACAGAGACGATTGCGCTAGTTCCTGATAGTTGCCTGCTCAGTCTGTAAGTATATATGGACTTTTAGGGGTTATGTGCTAGAAAGCAAGTATGGTGACGCACAGAGCCCTTTAAGGTTTATTTCTACATATGGGAAGTGACGATTCTTGCCCCTATTTTTTCTGTTGGATTCTTACTGAATCTGACAAAAAAACTGCATTTCTCCAAATGAAACTGGAGGCATACAGAGGTACTGCAAAGGAAGGGCCCAAACAACTGCAGAGGTTGTATGGATTCATAATAAAAACGCTAATGAATAAGGTGTACTAATTAAACAGATTTCAGGTCTCATTGGTAGGCTTTCTGGAAAATTAAAGGTCCAGGTGACTCAGTGGTTAGCATTGGTGCCTTGCTGTGCTGTTTTTTTTTTAATGCACTTATATAGCACTACTATATTCCACAGCGCTTTCCAGACATTAGCATCAGGCTGTCCCAATGGGCTGTGGGAGGAAACCCACGCAAACACAAGGAGAACAAATAAACTCCATGCAGATGTTGTCCTTGGTCAGATTCGAACCCGGGACCCCAGTGCTGCAAGGCAACAGAGCCACCATGTAGCAAACATCTGCATGGAGTTTGTATGTTCTCCCTGTGTTTGTGTGGGTTTCCTCCAAGTACTCCTCTTTTCCCCCACACTCCAAAGACATACTGATGGGGAACTTAGATTGTGAGCTCCACTGGGGGCAGCAAGTGATGAAATGTCTGTGAAATACGTCGGCGCTATGTAAGTAAAATAAAAAAAACAAAATTTCATTTATGTTTCTGTATGGGTTAAGCTTTAGACAAACATAATTAGTGTCTATCAGGAGAGACGTGTAAAGTACATTGGATTCACAGATGGGTAGCTGCTCTCCCCCAGTACATGCCATTGCTGGCTGACAGAAGTTATCCATTCAGAACATAACATTGCTAATTAATCTGTCAGAGCTGCTCGCCTTTCAACAACATCCAGGAAGAATTGCTCCTCCCATCTAAATACTATTAGTGAGGGGACTGGTTAATGGCATATTAAATGACCCATTAATGTCCTCTTTTCATGCAGCCCTTGTAAAGTAATTAGCTTTTTTGAAGGCTGTTATCCTTATTTTAATTACTGGAAAAATAATTTGTACCATTTATGTGTTTGTCAAAATGAGTCAGTATAATTGCATTTTACCTGCTGAAAATGCAGATTAATATTTGGCATACTTAAAGGGGCTTAGTTAGGCGGCTGGAACCTTACAGTTTATGGTGGGATTTAGAAAATCAATGTAAATGTGCTTTGTTGACAGGTATAGAATAATTGTCCGGGATATGGAATACAATAAAAGGACCATACAAAATTGCAGAGAACTGTGCTCTTCTAGAATGGAGGGTTCTCTCAAAGAACTGGAAAGTGTACATTGATTATAAGCAATTAAAATGAGTCAAACAAACATCTCTAGATCAGGGATATTCTTCTGGAAGAGGACCTTTGGTGGAGAGGTGTTGCTGTCCATAATGTTAAAAGAACTTCTGTACAATTGTACATTGATATCATATACTTTCATAGATTCCTATGTAGGCAGTAGCCTATGGCTCTCTAAGGTAATAAAAGTACAAAAATCATCATGTGGTCAATAAGGTACTTCATAGGGGTGGTGCAAAAGGGGAAAGGGGCATATGAAAATCAAAAAGAGTCCCCCTCCTTGCTATCCATCCAGGGACTGTAAGGATATAACCACACGGGATGGTCATGTGGGTCTTGTGACGTGGCCGCGTTGTGTTTGAGGATCACTCATCCATACAGGCCACTGTGGGATCTAATTAGACTAATGAAGACCACACTGTTCAGTGGAGCAATTCTGTTAAAGGATGTGCAGTAATGAAGGCACCACACAGCCATGAACAATACAGATCCACTGAACAGTGCATCTTCATTAGTTTCAATAGAGCCCATTGCAGCCTGTACAACCGCATGGTACTCGCCACCGCGTTGCAAGGGCCACACAACCACGCCGAGTGGTTATAACCACAGACTCAGTGCTTGTGCCAGTTCTGCAATCCCCATGCACATTGGCCTCTGCACATTGGCCTCTGGTTGGTGCCATACCCTTCTTGGCCACATGGAAGGATATGGCACCAACCTACCTCTATTGCTGTTCATATGCCCTTGCCAGCAGTAGATTTTGTGTATTCATTTCAAATTTACAGCATAATATTGAACATGAAGCGGCATCTTAAAAATTAGCAGCACCGTGGCTCAGTGGTTAGCACTGTTCCCTTGCAGTGCTGGGGTCTTGGGTTCAAATCTTCATGCAATTTAAATGTTCTGCCTCTGTTTGAGATAGTTTCCTCTGGGAACTCTGCTTTCCTCCTAAGGGCTGATGCTCGCGGCCGTGGACGCATTGTGGCCCACCAACAATGGGTCCGCAATACACGAGCACTGGCCGTGTGAACCCCCGCCTCACGGATGCAGGCCCATTCACTTGAATGGGTCCGTAATCTGGAAGGTTCGGTGCAGAATGGAGTGTTTCCGTGGGGTTTCTCTCTGTGCCTCTGCCCCACAAAAATATAGAACACGTTCTATTTTTTTGCGGTGTGGACGGATCACGGACCCATTCAAATTGAATGGGTCTGGATCTGTCTGCAGAATCCACACGCATGTTGCCCGTGCATTGGGGACTGGCCGTGTGAATGAGCCCAAAAGCTTAATTTGGAATATAGATTGTGAGGCCCAATGGGGACAAAGACTGAAGTGAATGAGGACAATCTCTGTACAGCACTGCAGAATATGGAAGCGCTACGTAAAATAGATAATAAGGCTTCGTAGTGGATTCAGTAATTATGACTTCCTCCATTAGCAGGTTGTACTATCCTATAAATTCCGTAAAAGACAGAAGATGCAGATCAGAGTATACAAGAAACGGTTAAAAAGCAGTTTATTCATTACCATCAGAAAAAAAAAGAAATAAAAGTGTAGAACATCCTGTCAGTTGATGTAAAATGCACACAAACACAGCAGAGAAACCGCCAATGAAACACAGTAATCCGGATCTTTTTCTGTCTGGGAGATAAATATAGACTTTTTCTGGATATACGTGGAGCTGTTGTTGCAAAATGTCATTTTTTGATATTTACGTATAAAGCAGGAAATGAAAGCACAATAATGAAAGAAAAATCAATTGACTTACTCTTCTGAACTTTGGAAAGCAAAGGGAAAGAAGCAGGACACAAAGATGAATACTGGCAGAGAAAACAAGCATTTCAGATAATCAGCAGTCCCGGCTGAGCGCGAGCGCTCTCCATATACGCTGAGTAAGGCTGTATTCACACAGAGGCATGATGGATGGGATTAGATCCATCATGGTATCGGAGCTAAACAATCCTATTGACATCTTACCGTTCCGTCAGAGGTTTCATTCTTTTACTGATGAGAACAGAGCAGTAGACTATGCTATTCCATGTTCACAGGACAAACTACCATATTTTTCACTTTATAAGACACACTTTTTTCCCCCCAAAATTAGGGGGAAAATGACCGTGCGTTTTAAAAAGCAAATACTAGTATGTATTAGGTGCCGGGAACGGGGAAAGATACTCATCCTCTTGCGCTGTAGCTCCGCTCCGGCGCTCCCCTGTCTTCTCTGGCCGGTGCTGCACTGTCCTGACCGCGTACAGCATCAGGACGTAGTGCGCGCACTATGACCTGATGCTGCACGCAGTCAGGTGACAGTGCAGCGCCGACCAAAGCCAGAGGAGTGCGACTTGCCGGAGATGATGAAGAGCCGAGGCGCAGGAGAGGTAAGTGGATTTTTTTATTTTAGTCTGATGGGGGTCTTAAATTCCTGATGGGGGTCTAGAAAGGGCTGATCTGAGGTCTGACGGGGTCTAAAAAGGGCTGATCTGAGGTCTGAAAGGGCTGATCTGAGGTCTGATGGGGGTCTGAAAGGGCTGAGCTGAGGTCTGATGGGGGTCTGAAAGGGCTGAGCTGAGGTCTGATGGGGGTCTGAAAGGGCTGAGCTGAGGTCTGATGGGGGTCTGAAAGGGCTGAGCTGAGGTCTGATGGGGGTCTAAAAGGGCTTATCTGAGGTCTGATGGGGGTCTAAAAGGGCTTATCTGAGGTCTGATGGGGGTCTAAAAGGGCTGATCTGAGGTCTGATGGGGGTCTGAAAGGGCTAAGCTGAGGTCTGATGGGGGTCTAAAAGGGCTTATCTGAGGTCTGATGGGGGTCTAAAAGGGCTTATCTGAGGTCTGATGGGGGTCTAAAAGGGCTGATCTGAGGTCTGATGGGGGTCTGAAAGGGCTAAGCAGAGGTCTGATAGGGGTCTGAAAGGGCTGAAGTCTGAAAGGGCTGATCTGAAGGCTGATCGGGGTCTGAAACGGCTGATCTGAGGTCTGATCAGGGTCTGAAAGGGCTGATCTGAGGTCTGATCGGGGTCTGACATGGAGGGCTGATCTGAGGTCTGATGGGGGTGTGATGTGATGTCCTGATATTTATGGGGGGTCTGATATGAGGATCTGCTGAAAAATATTTTTTTCTTATTTTCCTACTCTAAAATCTGGGATGCATCTTATAAAGCGAAAAATACGGCATATGAAAAGATTTGGCAGAAGACAAGGTATTCTGCTCTTCCTTTACCTCTGTAGTTTACATAGATTTTACACATTTTAAGAGTAGGTCCATATAGGATGGAATTGCTGTGGAATTTATAAGATAAGATCTTACAAACCTCTCTATCTGCAGTGTGTATTTCCATCCTGTAATTGACTAATAGGCACCTAATAGAGAGCAATGCATAGCGGTTTACAACTATTCATGGGCAGATTTTATAGGGACGCCAAAATGGGAATTTACTCTGTAGCTTCTGCCATCTGGAAACCGGATTCAAACAAGTGAACATCATCGATCAGTACAGTTAATTACATTACAATATAAAGCTGCCGAAAAATTCTGCACTAACTGTGTGCAGAATTTTTCACAGATTTCCATTGCCCGATTCTGGGGCATAAAGAGCGCTGATCGCTGCTATACCTTTCAATAGACTAAAGGAAAGTGCATGAGGGACGAATGATCATAATAGAAGACACTTTTACATTAGGTTAACAGCATATCCCTGTTTACATAGGGATCCGTGCTGCTGCATTTCCATACTCACATAAACCATCATATCAGCCAACAAATGATATGCCGACATACAAATGGGCCTGTACATAAAGGAGCATTGGTACAAAGAGAATTGGCCCAAGCATCAGCCCATATAAAATGGCCCTAGGCCCATATTAGTGTTCTTCTTATAAGTCAGTTATACCTCATAACACTATAAAGTGATGGCTAACCTCTTGCATTCCAGCTGTGGTGAAACTACAACTCCCAGCATTCTCCATTCATTTCTATGGAGTTCTGAGAACAGCTAAGCAAGTGTACATCTTGGTGGTAGCAGTTTTACCACAGCTGGAGTGCCACAGGTTAGCTATCACAGCTATGGCATGTAAAACAATCATTACTCTGGAACTCCAGAATTTTTTTATATATTTTTTCCTCAAGATTCCCGGCAGTCCAAACAGCTGAGGAAACCGCGGTTCTCATCAGAACTGCAGCCTCGCAGCTTACCAAGCACACCACCATCCATCAGATAGCGGCTGTGCTTGGTATTAGAGCTCAGCCCCATACACTTGGCGCACCGTGGCCTCTTCAGCGGGGGTGCTGGGAGCTGGACCGCCGCCGATCTCATGTTAATGACCTATACCGAGGAAAGGTCATAATATCAAAATCCTGGACAACCCTTTCAAATCATTCTATGCCAATATACTTGCTCAGTCATGTACATACAGTATGTCTGAATGGAAACTCATCTGGTTTTCTTTGATCATCTCCCTGCCTATAAATATTATGCCAGGTAACTAAAGAGAAAACGTGAAACTCCCTGCACAATGCAGTCATCTTATAACCTACTGACTGGAAAACAGATGAAAATAGAAGGACACAGGTGATGCTTTTGGAGGTCTAATGTCTCAGTAAGTGGTCTCTACTGGTTACCCTACCCATTTTATTTTTATTCTCATTGCTCCATCTTAAAAGTCTTTATATGTAGAGATATTACATGCTTTCTTGTATCCCAAAGAAGGTTAAAGGAACATTGCAGCAAACAATCATATACTGTGTTATACATCTCTTATAGTGCAAAACCTAAAGGGGTGCAAAACTTCCTGTGAATGTCGGAGTCACGCTCCACCCCCTCAGGCCTTGCGCTAGGCATAACACAGAGGTTCAGACTTTCCTTAAGAGTTCCTTTAATTGTGTTGGAATAAATGAATCACTTTCTGATCCATCACTTTCATATCCATTGTACCAATAATATACACCATTTTTACACAATTTGTCCAGTGTACATTGGCAGGCAGATATAACTACAGGAATACCGAGGCATTTCCATAAGTTCAGTACTGCGCTTCAGCTACATGAAAGTCTAACCTTCCATAAAGTTTTCTATAAGTCATTCATATTAAATTCATCTTAGATCCAAATAAAGGGAAACGTGGTCCCAAAACGTGGGATTTCTTTTTACCTCTTTGGTTTCGATCTGCAGTGTAGGCTTCAGCATGTCCCGCAGAGAACAGAGCTGCTTCTTCTCCTCCTCCTGTCTGCTCTTGATCTGACAGTCATATACAAAGGACATTATTAAAAGACGCGCCTTCAGTCCGCTGAGGGTCACTATTTTGTTTAATAATCTTGTAAGGACTCATTTTACTGAAAACTATCCCCCTGCCCACGGGTGCACAGACAGCTCCCTCGCCGCTCAGACATGTCAACTATCCCAAAAGCAAGCGAGTCATCAATTCCCGGGAGCAGTCCTAGGAGACATTTTCCTTCAAAATACCACAAGCGGCTCAATGTTTGTTTTCTATGGCTGTCACTTTTTTTTTTTAGCTAAAGCAATCATCTGTAGTATTTAAGTTAAAGAAAAATTATCATTTTTTATTTGTTATTTTATATATGACTAGCTGAAGGACCCGGCTTCGCCCGGGTATATTTAATTTATTTCTTTTACTGTTTGTGTGTGTGTGTGTCGTTAAAAGATATCGAGAGTGCCCTCTACAGTGCCTGCCCCTTTAGCAGTGATCTCTACAGCGGCCCGCCCCTTTAACAGTGACCTCTACAGCGACCCGCCCCTTTAACAGAGACCTTTACAGCGGCCCGCCCCTTTAACAGAGACCTCTACAGCGGCCCGCCCCTTTAACAGAGACCTCTACAGCTGCCCGCCCCTTGAACAGTGACCTCTACAGCAGCCCGCCCCTTGAACAGTGACCTCTACAGCAGCCCGCCCCTTGAACAGTGATCTCTACAGCAGCTTGCCCCTTCAACAGTGACCTCTACAGCAGCCTGCCCCTTTAACAGTGACCTCTACAGCTGCCCACCCCTTTAACAGTGACCTCTACAGAAGCCTGCCCCTTTAACTGTGACCTCCACAGCAGCTAGAGTGGCCACTGTCTTCACCCCAGAAAGCCAGACCTCACCGGCCATTCCCCCAAACGTGAAACAGCGCCCCCAGTTCCCATGAAGACACATCACTAAACATGAGGCCACACCCCCCTGGCTCCGTGAAGACACGGAGGAGAAGCTGTCTGAGTGTGAGCTACTGAAAGGGTGGACATCCCTGTGTGTGTCTGTCCAGACACTGCGTTGGACGGAGAACAGATAGCCAGAAAACTGGACTGTCCAGCCTAAAGCCGGACATCTGGCCACCCTAACATCAGCCTGCTCCTAGGGTGGCCAGAGGTCTTGTTTTAGGCTGGACGGTCTGGCTTTCAGACTCCCTGTCCTCTGTCATGCGCAGGGCCTGGATGGACGCAGCAGCAGCACTCTCAGCAGCAGCACTGTGCAGTCTGAGCAATGAGCTGCAGGGAGAAAGTCACCCTCCCCCCACCCCTGCAGCGACAGAAGGTGATTTTAACCTTTATTTTTAATCCCGGTCAAATGCAGCATGGAAGGGGCGTGGCCTGACTGAGTCAGGGGCGTGACTTAGTGGGATCTGGGGGTGGTGCTTTTAAGTCCTTCTTTTGACGGTGGCCGGAATTACAGGTCGATGACTGATTTAGGAGGAAGGTGGGTAGCAGTGGAAGAAAACATCTTTTATTACTACTGAACAGTAAATATGTAAAATTTACATTATATGAGGTAATGATTGATGATGAGTTAGTCTAAAACATAAGTTATAGTTATGGTAACTGGGAATACCCACTTACCATTGTAATCCACAGTGCTCTGCCTCTTTAATGCAGACCTAAAGCAGTGAACTGGCTAGGTTGTCATAGAAACCTGATGTGTGCCTGTGAGCTTCTATTGGCTGATAAGGGTCATGTGACCAGGCTACTATTGGCTAATGCATTTTTTGGGAATATCTCAGGAACGGTACGCCCTGAAGAGTTGAAAACTGTTCTAAAACCTTCCCGGACACCTGATGTACATGTGTGCCAAATTTTGTGATTGTAGCTGCAGCGGTGCGGATTCCTTTAGCGGACATACACACACACACACACACACACACATACACTCAGCTTTATATATTAGATTGCAAATGTCCACTTGTGGGAATGAAAGTTATAACTGCAGCTAAAGCTTACATGCCTGCACTTCTGGCCGCTCCTCTAGGGCAGGACTGTCATGTGCGACTGCAATTTACCTGTCTTTCCTTCTTTACACATACAAATAAACAATAAACATTTTTGCTGGTCCTAACTATAAAAATAGCCAATTTGCTGTTTTTCGTCACCTTGCCTGCAAAAATAAAAACTCGGCGGCACAATGTGGGACGTGGACTTGTAGTTACACTGCGCCCGCAGTAATCCTGAAGAAGAAGCAGCGTTTGTACGAGGATAGGTCATCAATATGTACTGGCTGCACAACCCCGCCCCAAAAAAAATAAAAAATAAAAACAAAACAAAAACCCCACAATGGAATTGCACTTTTCTTTACTTTTTCACTGCAATTTCACATTTTCTAATACATGATACGGTAAATGAAATCCTACATCCAGAATACACACAATAGTTTCACTCCAGAGAGTTATTTTGCCTGTATGTATGCGGGGATAATGCTGGTATAATTGATGGTGTATA
This sequence comes from Rhinella marina, assembly GCA_900303285.1. NCBI lineage: Eukaryota > Metazoa > Chordata > Amphibia > Anura > Bufonidae > Rhinella > Rhinella marina. The sequence goes on from ONZH01017641.1 coordinate 230,246, forward strand.
CAGGGATGTCTATTTTATAACCAAGCATCTGAGCTGAAATTACTCTAGCTGATGATGATACATTTCATACAGCCAGCCGGATCCTGCACAGACCTTGAGTTCACCTGCAGCAGTCTGCGTCTGGACAGTCTCACGGGAGAGAGAGGAATGAGCTAATTACTGTATGTGAAGGACAGATTGTGGTGTTAGAGGAGCTGGCATTGTGGTCAGACGCGCTCCAGCAGTCTGAGTTATGGGCTGCCCTGCTTAATGCTTCATTATCTACAGCATTATACATTAGTAGGACTTTGTGTTCCCCAATAAATGTTTCTGTTGTTAATTAACCTAAAGATTAGAAACAAAACTCTCATATCCAGTATATTATTTCATTAAGACACGTTTATAAAATGAGAGCAATGACCTAAACTGGTCATAGACGTAAACGCTCAGTCCAATACGGTCAGGGGACTCTAGATGATAAAGGGGTGGTCCACTATGTGGTCTTAGGATCTCTTGACAATACGCTGAACAGAAAGCGTCCCCCCTGCCCCCCCATGTGATCAGCTGTAATCTGCGGAGAAATCTGACACTAATGGTGGGTTCACATCATGTTTTACCCATCCATTTAAACGTATGCATTCAGGCTGATGGCATCCATCCACCATAGAGTTCCATTGTTAAAAAAAAAAAGTATACTTTTTTTTTACTGGACTCTGCAGAACATGTTGTGCAACGAAAGCGATGGCACCCACCAGCCTTGTTGCAGTCAAGCCCTCATTTGCATATATTCATTTATATTCTTTAAAATGGAGACATGGATAATAAATGCAAGGGAAGCATTAAAATCCGGTGAGCGGTACCTGTTGGGGATTGCACTAAGTTTCATAAGGATAACAGACACCCCTTAAAATGTGCCTCCAATTTTGATCTCCTCTTTGACCTCAGAGACGTTGGGTGCATGTTGGGTGGCATGGCTGCCATGGCATGCATTGCCTTGTGCCAGGACCCCCAGTTCCCCCACCTAGTTCACTATGATAGAAAGGTCTCACCCTACACAGCAAAAAGGGAGAGCCCTGTCAACCATAGCATGTATTATATATGTAACACACAAGACTTAGTGACTCCAACAAACCCCACAACATACAGAACTACATGGATTTAATGTGAAATGACTCTAAGTAAGAGATAGCAATACTCACCATCTGCAATTCGGTGGTCAGGCTCTCGATGTAGGATTTCAATTTTTCGGTGGCTTGCAAACATTCCTGCAGAAAGCTACAAATAAGTCATTATTCTGGGGTCATGTCACCACTTTGATGTACACATGCGAGGGACTGTACAGTGCATATGCAATTACTAAATGCATCACCTCGGAGCCGCTGCTCTCTGACTACAGGAACGGCAGTCGTGACTCGGGAAGATTTTTATCTCGGTGTGCTTTTACATGACAGCCCTTATTTATCAGAATGACTCTCCGGCTGAGCAATCTAGAAGTTCTCATGTTAAAAGAGCCATCACTTGTACATCAGAGGGAATGTCTTTGGGTCGCTATGTGGAGCATAACAAATACATCTGCCTTCTGTAGATGTGTGAAAATAAGGCTAATAACATATAACCTAATTTTTTATTTTACGATTTTGAAGCGGTAGACTTATTGACGCTATGGAAACCTTCTAGTCCTGAAGAAGAGGTGAAGTGCTCTGTAGAGCAATGCAGCTCTTTCATTCTAGCAATTGGAGAGAGGAGTCAGGTCATAACTCTTCACTAATGGCATTTTACTTATTCCTATGGTGCTGAGCATCAGGGACTACAGTCTCTGTGCACATGGATCATACTGATCATGGATTTTCAGCACAATCCATTCATGGGGCAATTAAAAAAAGGGATCCATCACCAAGAAATTCACTCTTTCAGCAGGTATAACTCATTATAGGTCTAATTAAGCTGAATAAAATGATATATTTTACTTAGCGATTTTGGAGAAAAAGTACTTTTAGTCCGTTTGCAAATGGACAGTTAAGTGCACTGAGGGCGGAGCTCAAACCACTCTGTGCACCCTTGCTCCTCGTCTTTTCACTGACAGTAATGACTATGCAGGAACCTGGTTATGTAAATCAAGGAGAGGGAGAGGCTGGCAGAGGATGCAGGAGATGCAAGGGTGCACAGAGTGGTTTGGGCCCGCCCTCAGTGCACTTAATTGTCCATTTGCATATGGATTAAAGATACTTTTTCTCCAGAACAAAGCAATCGATCGATAAGTGAAAGGTATTACATTCAATGTTTAATAACATTCTTGGACTCCAATGTAAAATCTGTAAATAGCCCTCAAGTAGAATATGTCCCTTATTGTAGTGGTCTCTTCGTGTGGGGTACAGAAGTCTTTGAACCTCCTTTGGGATCCGGAGCCAAGGTGCGACCTTAATCAAGGTCGGTATATGTAGCTGTGCTCTTCCTCTAATCCGTAGATTGGTGCACACAGAGGTGACTAGGAGCAACACACTATATGTACAGAGTCTGCTCTCTTGAATACAGATGCCCATACGGCATAGGTAGGTTTAGCGTAGGGCCTGCCTGACTGAGACCACTCTGACACAAGTAGGAGGGCCCAGATGTGTTTTGATCAAAATATATTGGCTAAGAGTCTGAGATTTTATCATTAGAGTGAAGGCTTAGTCCATATGTTATGTTTGCATCTATTGTTTTAGTGCATTATTTTCTGTGAATTTATAAATGTAGCCTTGCACATCCGCGTATTACTATCATATCATGCAGGATGTTTTGTTTTTTTTCCCATGATTTTTTTCAAATTAAAGCAAGGAAGACTGAAGAAAAACTGGCTTAAAAAATCCCCCTCATGATAAATTACTCCCATAGGTCTAACAGGCCCTACTACATCTATATGGAGATTGACCACACTGATGGAGGAAGATTTGTACGGAAACACTGGGACCTTACTTGCACTGCGAGTTGTAATGCTTGATAAGGTTCTGTAAAAGATCCACGCCTTTCTTGCTTTTGATTTCATTGACTTTTATCAGATACTAGAAATAAAACGAGAAGTTAAGAGTTCATGTGGTTTGGATGGACCTTATTCATTAATAGGGTTATCCAGTAATTAATATTGATAACCTATCCTCAGGATGGGTCATTAATATCAGATCTGCGGGGATTAGCTGTTAGATGAGGCCGACGCTCCGTGAGCACTGCAGGCCATGTGACATCACTGTACATCGGTCACAAGGCCTAGCTGCAGCTCAGCCCCATAGAAGTAAATGGGAATGAGCTGCAATACCATGCACAGCCACTATACTATGTATGGTGCTGTGCTTGGTGAGCTGCCAGGAGCCAGCTGAGCTGCCCAGAACTCAGAGACTCCCTGTAACAGCTGATCGCCAGCAGTGCTGGGACTTGGTCAGCCTTCGATATGATAATAAGGTCATCATTATTTTCAATATCTATTCCTGGATAACTCCATTAACAATACCCACAAGTTAGGCTTAATTGCTGGAGAGTGACTGTTGAAGAGTACCCTTCACTATCAATGCAGCATGTTATAGAGCAGGAGGAGCTGAGCAGATTGATATATACGGATATCATTTTTTTTCCTCCTTTGTTTGGACTTTTAGACTGGTAAACTTTTTTGCTTGACTTTCTCAGTCAGACTATTCACTCTGACCAGAGAGGGAAGGGGCTGAGTAACTCAATTATAGCATCACGCATTACACTGATAAGTGCAGTGCTTATCTGTGAACATCTTTATCTAAGGCTACTTTCACACTGGCGGCAGGCCTGATCCGGCAGGTGAAGGGTGCTGCCGGATCAGGCCTGCCGCAGTGACATGTGTGGAGCCGGAACCGCGCTCCGGCCCCACACATGTCACACAGTACAAACATACACATAAACATACACATATACACAGACAAATACACATACATGCTTACATGCTCCCGGCAGGTCTTCAGAGCGTCGGAGGGACAGGACGGCTCGCACAGGTGACGATTCCCCACAGCGCCCTCTGCTGGGCGCCTGGTGGAATCGTCACCTGTGCGCGCCTTCCTGTCCCTCCGACGCTCTGAAGACCTGCCGGGTGCATGTAAGTAAGTATGTGTATTTGTATGTGTATATGTCTGTGTATGTTTATGTCTATGTCTGTATGTGTGTATGTGTAGCCGGATCCGTCATGAACTCCATTGAAAGTCAATGGAGGGCGGATCCGGTTACCATTGTGGTCACACCAGACGGATCCACCCACATTGACTTGCATTGGGGGTCATTCCGGATCCGTCTTGGTGCGGATGCCTGGACCGGAGAGCAAACCGCAGCATGCTTTCAGGAGCATTCTGTCTTCAGTTCAGTTTTGTCCCCATTGACAATGAATGGGGACAAAACTGAAGTGTTTTATTCCGGTATTGAGCCCCTATGATGGAACTCAATACCGGAATTTTAAAACGCTAGTGTGAAAGTAGCCTAAGACTGTCAAGAGAACAGCTGTCATACTAATTCTACTAATCAACTATTTTACCAACACACAACATCTTTCCCTTACAGCACAATGGGATCACTATCTAAGAGTTTTATCTATCTGTGCTGACCGCTAAAGAAGAATAACATTTTGTATTTAATTTTCAATTGCGTGGTACTGTCAAAATAAAAAAAGTTTTCTGTTAATATTATACCTCTTTCTGATAGAAGTGGCTCTTTAATATAAATACGTTAAAAAAAATAAGTATAAATTACATGTTTTGCTGAATCTTTTCTCTCAAAACTATATATCAATCTGCTCAGCTCCTCCTGCTCTATAACATGCTGCGTGTAGATTGCACTGAATTTCAGGGCGAAAAGTCCTTAAATTATTTTTACCACTAAAGACAAATAAGAGAGTAATTACCAATATTACCAAGGGTTTATACATAGGACCGAAGCCATTTTTGTAGTCCACAAAATATGTTTTCTGCATTTTGTGGAATGGAAGTCCTTGCCTGTATGGAACACTCCTATACTTGTTCGTAAAACGGACAAGAATAAGACATTCTGTATGTTTTTTGCAGGTACCATGGAACTGACATAAGGACATGGACAGCACATGGTGTACTATCCAAATCTTATGTGGGCTCATTGAAGTGAATGGGTCCACATCCGTCCCGCACAAAATATGTTCGAGTGCACAAGCCCTAAATATATGATGTAATATACCATATTTTTTGCTTTATAAGATGCATTTTTCCCCCTAAAGTGGGGGAAACATGTCAGTGCGTCTTATAAAGCAAATAGTAATGAGTGCATCCATTAGTTTTAAGGAGGTGACGGGGGAGGTGAGTGAAGCGCTGTACTCCCTGGTGTTCTTTCAGGGACCACAGTGCAGTGTCCTAACTGCATGTAGCATCATGACTTAGTGAGAGTAGAGGTGCACTATGACCTGACTCTGTACAACGTCAAGTCACAGTGCAGAGTGGGGCCGTTAGAAGACCAGGGAGCGGTGAGTGCAAGAAGACTGCGCCGTCTGGAGCAGGAGAGGCAAGTTCATTTATTTATTTTATATCTGATCTGAGGTCTGATGCAGATTGGGGGTCTGATTGAGCTCTAATAAAGATTTGGGGGTCTGATATGAGGTCTTAAAGTTTGAGGGTCTGATACAGACTGACAGTCAGACCTGAGGCCTAATAAAGAATTGGGATCTGATCTGAGGTCTGATAAAAAAAAAAATTCTGATTTGGTGGTCTGAACTGAGGTCTGATGAAGATTAGGGGTTTGATTTGGAGGTGGGATGAAGATTGAAGATGGGGTCTGATATGAGGTGTAATGAAGATTGGGGGTTCTGATGAAACATTTTCTTTTCCTGATTTTCCTCCTCTAAAACCTAGGTGCGTCTTATAAAGCGAACACTATGGTAATATATTGCAGTGTATCTAAAGATAGACAGGCATTTGAGACAAGTTTATTCTGCACAGGATACTGTCTGCACTAATACATACAAAGATCAGTTTCTGTTACAGGAATTTTTCTGCATAAAAACACTGTAAATGGCAGTTACTGGTGTACACAAGTGGCAATACAGGTACTACTAAATGCAGGCAGCGTATGGTGAAATACAAGTATAGCATCTTACTTCACACATCTGTAACTGGAACATCCTACGCTCTTTCTCCAGCTCTTCAGCGATTTCTCCTCCTGCCACCTCATTCCTCACCATCCCATACTGCTTGGCCAACTCTCTCTTCTCCTTCTCTATTTTAGTGCTATCAAAACATATTCACCATTGCATAAAAAAGCCACTAAAATTATAATGAATTCACATAATAAAATAAAGCTAAAAATAAAATTATGTAGCACAAGGAAATCTGCCAAGTGAAATGAATATCTGTAGACTTTAAGGGTCATCTGAGATTTTTATATTGATGGCCTATCCTCGGACCATGATGATTGATGGTCCAATTCTAGGCTCTCCCGCCGATCAGCAATTTGAAGAAGGCCAAGGTGCTCCTGTGAGCGCCACAGCCTCTTCTTAGGCCAGTGAATTTATGTTCATCGATCACATAGCCAAGGCGCAGTTTAGTCCTATACAAGTAAATGGGACTGAGCTGCAATAACAACCACAGCCCCTATCAAATGGATGGCGCTTGGTAAGCTGGGAGGAGACCTGTGGGCACTGTGGCTTCCTCAAACAGCTGATCGGCGGGGGTGCCTGGTGTTGGACCCCTGTCAATCTGGTATTGATGACCTATCCTGGAACAAACTCAGTTAAAGAATCAATTGGTAACACAGGGATTACAGGAACACTAGAAATGAATGATAAAAGTAAATTACAATGTTGGCTTGTACAAACTTGACCATACATATTCTGGGAAAGAGTATGGAAAGTATTAAGCTCATATTCCAATTTCCTTATGAAAAATAGAGATCAAACAAAAATTGCTGTTAGCAAATCTGAAAATTAAGCGTGAATGTTCCAACTTACAACTTATTTTCATAGTCCTTCCAAGCTTTATCAAATGGCTTCTTTAGGTCCTGCAATAAATTAAAAAAGAAAAAGTTCAATTAATTAAAGGGGTATTCTGATTGTATCACATTATCCCCTATCCTGTAGATAGGGGATAACTATTAGGTCATGGGGGCAGCTACCGTTGGGGCACCCATGATCATAAGACTAAGCACTGTGCTTAGTCCCTACAGTAGGACCCCCACCAATCTAATAGTTATCCTCTGTCCTGTGCATGGGGGATAATCTGGTACAACCAGAATACCCCTTTAAATAAAAAATAAAAAAAAGATTGGAACAACTTTGCAAATGGTCTCAATGAAGAATGTTGTATTGTTTTATGCCCACGCGTCTCTGAAATCTATGTCTCCAGAGCAACAGGCTACAAACCCCCTTTAGTCTGATACTGCAGTCATACTCAGAAAATACTGATTCTTCTTCACCGTTCAAAGTTTTTCAGTTGATGCTCAGGGACAGATTTCTTTATAAGGGCTCATTCAGACGGCCGTATGCTCTCCGAAAAAAAAAAAAACAGATCTGTGTCGCCGTCTAACCCTTGCCCAAGGGCCCATTCACATGACCGTATGTTTGCGGGTCCGCAATACTACGGGTACCGCCCAGCGTGTGTTCCGCAACGTTGCTGAACACATGGCCGGGCGCCCCATTGAAAATGCCTACACTGCGGTATAACTTCCGTGAGATACGGAAGCGGAATGCACACGGTGTGCATCCGCATTTTTTTTTCCTCCTATGGAAAGTGAATGGGTCCGCATGGATCCACATCTTGTCCGCAAAATTGCGGATAAGATACGGAAATGTACATACGGTCGTGTGAATGGACCCTTAGGCAAGGGTTAGGCGGCAACACTGGTCACGTGACAACTGTGGCGGCCAGGATCGCTGATCAGCAGCGATCCCATAGAAATGAATAAGATCGTAGTGGCAGTCACAAGAAATCCAACCTTGTTGCATTTCTTGTGACTGCTGCAGCGATCCTATTAATATCTATGGAATCATCGGTACTCAGCGATCCTGGCCGCAGTAGAATAGTAGTGGATGTAAAGTTGGCCGAAGCTCCATCTTGTTTACTGAACAGGGTCATGCGACTGGCATGAAAGTTCAATGCACATTAAAATGACTGACCTACACTCATCCTAGACTGGAGAACGCACTGAAAGCCCGGTTGACTGTTAAGAAGGTGGTCTTACATAGTGCTGAATACATTTTTTGGTATATTTGTGCTCACAGTTGTCCTGTGCTGAGGTTTTTGAAGGTGTCTTAAAACCAAATGCCTTCTTCTAAATCAATGCCATGCATGTTTGTGTCCTCTCAGTTTGAAACCAAGACAGCATTAAAAAATGAAGACTATATGGCTGGATTATCATATCAGCTCCGGGAATCTAGAGTCATGAATTGATATTCGGTAAAACGTATGAAGCTGCCATCTAGTGTGCTTTAAGTAAGGGACTGGTTTCCTCCATTCGACTCCATAATGACTACCCAATAACGTGACCAACATGTGAGATATGACAGGGCAAGCTGAACAATGCTTGTGGCATTACTTCCCGGAAACTCACCCCTTTAACTTCCTTCAGATCTCCTTTGACCAGAGAGTTTAGAAAGTAATTAATGTTGTGATTAAAACTCTGCAGCTGTTGGAGACAAATACGGAAGTTAATGACTGTTAGATAAGTCGAGCAGATAATTTCTCACATATACTGTTAAACCATAGTCAGCAGTCTCTCAGTGAATATATTATACATCTAAATGCATGATATAATCCATCTATTCATGTCACACAATCATTCTCATCAAAGCCAGTCCCCACTTCCCACAGACTTTATCTTATCTCTTTATACAGTGAGATCCAGGGAGGATGAACGTATGCCCAAGTCACCTTTGAGGAACGGCACAACAAACATAATAATAAATGATCAGAGTCAACATAGTCTTTTAATAGCAGTAATTAACACATTATCAGATTTAGATATTAAAGAACATATTCATACAGAGTCTTACTCATTTCTTAAAGGGGAATCATCAGTATCTGATCGGTGGGGAGTCTGAAACCCGGGACCCCCGCCGATCAGATGTTTGAGTAATTCACAGTAATGCCAAGCACATTGGCATATATTGTATAACGGCTGTGCTAGGTATCGCGCTCAGCCCTAATCACTTCTATGGCGCTAAGCTGCGTCTAGGCCATGTGACACATGAATGTGTCGTCACTGGCCTTGGAAAAGCTGTGAGAAGGCCACAGCTGGTGCCTTCTCAAACAGCTGATTGGCAGGGTGTCAGAGCCCCACCATCCAGATAATGATGACCTATCCTGAGGAAAACCCCTTTAACATTGCTCATGTTCCAATTATATAAGCTCCAGCAGCAACTTGACGAATCACCTTGCTGACTTTGTATGTGGCATGGCACATTCATTCTCATGACAGGTCTTAGCTAATGGGTAGAGTGATGAAGACTCCCACCGAACAAATCTAGAATGGAAACCTTTCCCCTAAGAAAGGGATTGACAGTCCAATTTAAATTTTGTAAAAAAAAAAAGGTCCAGAATTATGCAAAGTAATAAAACATTTCGCTTTGCGTGCTCATTCTGATGTGTTACAGTCCCCCGTCAGTCCCTACTTCCCGATTCTTCCGGACACACATGAAATGAATACTCAGCCAATCACAAGCTGAGGTGCGTCAACAATACAACTAGTAATAGGCTAAGTAGCAATTTCCTGTGTGTGGATGAAAGACCAAGATGAAGAGACCGGCGGGTGGACATATGACATCGGACCATGACTGGTGGGGGCTTTGTAACGTAAATAGGAATTCTCCTGTTATTTCACACCATGGGCTCTGTCCAGTATTACAGCTCAGTCCCATTCCCTTTTTAACCACTAACAACTCTTTTGATATTTTTATAACTGCTGACAGTAATACAGCCACCAACTGAGAGGTAGACTTGATATTGATGCTTTATCTTCAATCAATATTAATTGGATTGATTAAGCAGAATGGTGCCAGAGGTTGCTCTCTTTCTTATATTTTAATCTTTACAATTTTTTATTGCTGTCATTGCTATTTTAACCTCATGAGTCAAAAAACTGTACAATTACCAGGAACCTAAACTTGTAAATGTATGACTGCCAAATGCAGCAATTCCAGTTTCCATTGCTGTGCTGTCTTCTATTTAAAAAGAGGTTGCCTTCATTAGAAAGTTAAAGGGGTTATCTGGGAGTTTGATATTGATGGCCTGTCCACAGGATAGGTCATCAATATTAGATTGGCAGTGGTTGGATTCCCGGGACCCTCCCCCTCTACCGAAAGAGGCCATGGCACTCTGTGAGCGGTTAGGCTGCTTCCTAGGCCAGTGACGTCACCTACATTGTTCACATGGCCTAGGCATAGCTCATTACCATTCAAGTGAATGGGGCTTAGCTGGAATACCAAGCAAAGCCACTATCCAATGTACGGCGCTGTGCTTGGTGAGTTGTGTGAGTGTAGCGGCCTCTTGAAACATCTGATCGCGGGGGTGTGAGGACTCAGACCCACGCTGATCTGATAATGGTGAGCTATCCTGAGAATAGGTCATCAATATCAAATTCCAGGATAACCCTTTTAATTTGATCTAGGAAACGCACCCCACTATGCCATCAGAACATTCCCCTCCAGAATCCCCACAGCTGTGGACTGAATTAACCAAGTTAAATGGGTTTCCTCAGGATAGATTATCAATATCAGATTGGTGGGGTTACAACACCCTTGCACCACCACCCATCCGAACTGTTCATGTCAGTAGCCAGAAACTATACAGTGGACAGAGTTGGAAGCAGAAGGTTCCAACCACTAGTTGAGTCCATGCCGTGGTACTGCAGCTCAGCTCAAACTCAAGTGAATGCAGTATGTTGGCGCCATAAACTAAAACGCGGACAGAGCCTTCTGTTCACTGTATAGTTTCTAGTGCCAACAACTTCCCCGAAATAGCTGATCGGTAGCAGTGTTGGGTTTTGGACCCCCAGTGATCTGATACTGGTGCACTACCAAGAGGAGAGGTCATCAATATCTAAATGCCAGACAATCACACATAACTTTTTAAATGATTATTAACCATTTATAGGGTCATCCTAGTCTTGTGCAGATTTAGCTTTACATAATTTTATAAAAACAATCATTATCTCCTCTGCTTGTTGGACAGTCTGCAAGATCTGATACTGGGCACTGTGATGTAAACCCCACTGAGGAAATTTATCTGAAGTAGATGTCTCCTGTAGACCACATTTATCAGAACTTACTTGCTCATAGCAACTGAGGACAACACAACTTTCAACTTTCTTTTTTTTTCCAGAGCTTCTCTAACCTCTGTTCATATGGGCATAAAGGCAGACATAAAGGCAGACAATTCTGATAAATGAGTCCCATTATTTTTTGTGGTAAACTCTACTAGAGAGTTTCTTAGCTGTATTCACATTGCTTGCCATATGCACTGGAAAATCTACTAACACATACGTCAAATCTATCCATAGGCCCCATGACAGAGACCAAAAGAATGTCCTTTTGGCCTCCATTGGGCTGGTATAAATTGTCATAAGTCTTCTTTCCATTTTATGGATTTGCATTGTCTGCTACTCTATACAGAGGCATCACATGAACCAAACGTATACCATGTGGATACCCTTTTTTAACATGGGGGACTATGGGCGACTTGTGCCAATGCATGGCTATAAAGTGGCATACGTCAGTAGCACCCATCGTGGTACCCTCTTTGTCTATACCTCTAACACAGTGTGGATTGAACCTAAATCTAACTTAAACGTATTGGCACAAATAAATACAGTGAGTGTACTAAAACATACAAGCTGTCCAGTGAGACTCATCTGAGAATTCCTGCGCCTGAAGAAATATCACATACCACATTTTTCATTGGCGTCAACAATTCCTTAGAAAGCTCGGCGAAAGCATTGAAAGCGTTGCTCAGAGCTTCTTCTCCATTGTCCCGGCAGTTTAATGATAGTTTTTCCAACGTTGCAATATAAACCTCTAGGTGTGTGATGTGCTCTGAAATGAGGAGATACAAAATACTGTAATCACTTTCTAGAGCCGTACAGAGGGAAACAACAGTAAGCAAGTGATGTTACAACAAAGACTGACATAAACCAACGCAGCGTTTACTCATAAAAAAAAAAAACCTGTGCTACAAGAGAGAGTATGATCTGCTGAACGCTCGCAGGAGCTTTAATCATGTCACAAAAGGACAAAATGCTGCATGTCACGCTTTCAACAGAGCCATGCTTGAAAAAAAGAGGGTTTTGTATATAAAAGTTGTTATATATAAAGCTGTTATATAAGTTGTAAAACAATAACTTAAGAAAATTGTAGACCTATACATCCCCATGGCAACAGACTACAAACAAACCCTGTGTAGTCTAATCCTATAGTCATACTCTTTTCCATCTGTCCCTCTACTCGCTCAGTTAACAAATGTAGTCTAGGTCGGGAACAGATGGAAGGCAATATAACAACAGGACCGACTACAGAGAGCATGTAGTCTGTTACTAAGGAGATGCTTAGGTCTGCAGAGAAGATGGGGAAGCAAGTGGGTAGTAAACTTTCTACCTGAGAACATTTTAAAGAAAACTACTCGATGCCAGAAGTTGCTTCATTTTTTATTTTAAAAACACTGAGACAGTAAAAAAAAATAAAATAAATTACTTGAGGAGATGATGTGTTATTGTTCACTTGCCAGCCACTCAATGCCATGGACCACTAACACAAAATACACATGGGGTCATTTATCAAACTGGTGTAAAGTAGAAGTGGCTTAGTCGCCCATAGCAACCAATCAGATTCCACCTTTCCACAGTTTTTAAACAGCTCCTTTAGAAAATGACCCCAACAAATCTCTCTGTTTAGAGCAGTAGTTTGTATGTTGGTCCACCGCTCCATTCACTTCTACGAGATTGACGGACTATCTAGATTAATCCCATAGAAGTGAATGGAGTTGTGGACCAACATGTGCTCTACCACTATGTTCAGAGAGGAGACACTAAGTTCCCTTGTCTTGGGGAAAATTGGAGGTGTAAGCAGTTGGACCCCCTGCAATCCATTATTTATCAGCTATTCCAAGGGTAGGTTATAAGTAATAAACCCCAATAAAGACACAATATTGAGTGGATTAAATGGGCCATAGCAGCCATTTGTTAATTAGCATAGAAAATAACACAGGCTTCCCAAAATTACAACACATTATATAATAATTACTGTGTACAAACAACTCATTGATGGAAGTTCTTGGAGACAAAAAATTTGTGTGATGGTAGGTTCACACTTGCATTTAACAGATCATCTGCACTGGAGTTCACCACCAAAACCATTTTCTATAATAAGATCCGGCCACTTTCCGGTATAAGTGCAGGTTTTCAAACGGACAAAAACCATTGCATGCTACCGTTTTTGTCCAGCAGGTATAAAATGGACCGACTCCGACTCCTAAAATATATAATAAATTGGTACATTTAGTTCAGTACAGTATGTGCTGAATATATTTTCATAAGAATTTGGGAACATGATGAAATGTCCTAGAAATGTCTGTTCTATTCCTGAACGAAGGATCTAGGCTTTCAGTTGAGATGACTGTGCTGCCCTTCATGTAGATGCTCAGAAGTGAAACTCTTCTCCTACAGATCAGAGGAAAAAGGCACTGGGAAGGAATGGCTGTACTCATCAGAGCTACTAGAGAAAACAGGATTAAAGGGGTTTTCTCACTAGTTACAAAGATTATCTTTCAGCATATAGGGACAGTTAAAAGATGACATTTTCTAAATACAGTGGTCAGTGGATTTTACTTTAGTCATGAACTATAGACAGTTCAGCAGGTCTCTCACTGTACACAGGTTTCTATGGTAACCTGCAGACCATTAAGACTGTTATCTGATTGGCTGAGAGCAGGAGTGACCTCACCCCCACGGAATGATGCGACTGAGCTGTGAGTGATTACCTGCAGTAAGCAAAATGTGTTGTGAGGACTGAGAAGGATGGCTTTACCTGTAATTGTGTTAGAGATCACAATCTCCTGCTCTGTCAAAGTAAGTTAATATATGCTAATAACTGGTGGAGACACCCCCCCCCCCCACGGCCTGAGGAGACAGTGTGAGTGCAAACTACCTGTCAGCCAGTGAATCAATGTGCTGAGAAAACCCCTTTAAGGCAAGTACTTCTTAGTATATCTAAACTTTCAACAAACTGTGCATAAATCACTTGTCCAGTGCATGTTCTCTCTGTCTGCTTTATGTTTTAGTTTGATTTTCCTCTGAGCTCATGTTTGGAGAGGTTAGCTGCTCTGATGGCTTCTATATGCTGCTGATGTAAAACACCTAGGGCCTTATGTATGAAAACTAGAATTTTCTTTGTTGCCCATAGAAACCAATTAGAGCTCCCCTTTCATTTCATATAGTACTCTGGAGAAATGAAAGGGGAGCTCTGATTGGTTGATATGGGCAACAAAGAAAGTCATAGACCTAGACAGTTTTCATACATCAGGCTCTTAGTGAGCTGTACCCAGAGAAGCCTGATACTGAAAGTTCAGAGTAAAGATATCTAGTAAAACATATATTACAACCTCTTTTTGTCATGACATATCTGTACTATAGATTTATGCAAAGTTTGTTTAAAGTTATCACTTAAACATGCGCCATGTATGAGGGAGTCGGAGTCGGATTGGGAGTCGGAGTCTAAGTCAGGGGAAATTGAGGAGTCGGAGTTGGAGTCGCGGCTTTGGCTTACCGACTCCACAGCCCTGTGCTAAACTGCCTGGGCTAAAGACTATTCCTCAGCCATTACAAAGCATACTTTTATACTGTGCGGAGAGGGAAGCTGTTGTATGCCAGAAAGCAAATGTAGCAAAATATGTAGTAAAATATGACACTAAAATGTGCACTAAAAATACCAACTCTTGTAAATGAGTAACATGTGACAAATTCCGGTATAGAGTAGTTTTCTTATGGAGCATTTCTTCCTGTAAGAATTATTTTCTGAAACAAAGTACCGTAAAAGCAGGGAAGAAACACCAGCCATATCTCCAGGTGCACATGCTTCACGTCCAGATGGTGGGACTAATGCAAATGTATTGAACATGAGGCAGTTCTCAGGTCAGTTTAGCAGGTTGATAAGTTTTTGACGGATAGTCTAACTCCTCAAGTGTGACAACAGGGACGTGTTTTCACAATTGATTTCACCTTCGTACATAAATGTATATCGCTGCAGATCACTATGTAGAAGAAGTTTAGATATAATATACTATAGTTCCAAGCAATGCTGTATACAGGACTGTATGGCCCTGAATTATCAAGACTAGCATGTGCTATGCCGGTCTTGATTGGCCCTGCACTGCCAAAAAATAAATGCTTTCTCCAGAAGTCTGAAATCTTCTACAGCTTGTAGCTGGTGTAGGTCATTATTTATGCCACTTTCTGATGGCCCTGCCCATACCAGGCTCCCTTTTCAGAAACTCAGGAGGGCGGCATACAAAGGTGTGGCTTAAAAAGTCACATTGGCAATTAAAAAGTTGAGAAACAAAGTTTTGCAGCTTTTTACGCCAGAAAACCGGCAGGGGGGATGAAAAATTCTCCCCTCTGCGTTTTCTATTCTGCCCCCATCTCTACCCATACGCTGCCTCCTCATTCATGTTTTTTTGTGGAGTTTGTGCGATATCTTTGCACGCATTAGGTAAATTATAAGCAGAAAGTATATGCTGATTCTCCTACATCATACCACGCCATGAGAAGGCGTGTGACTGATATTACCAACAGAGACTGAAAAGTTCTGCGGGAGAAGTTAAGCTTAAAGGGGAACTCCAGTTATTTCAAGTTATCCCCTATGCACAGGGCTACCCCGTGAAATGAACAGAGTACAACACTCGGCTATTTCTGTCAGTTCCAAAGAGATGAATGGAGCAGTACTGAGCAGTCTACAACTGCTGCTCCATTCTTTTCAGGAAATCCTGTAGGGTATGAGGCCCATTCTCATGGTTGATGGGTGCGGGGAGGCACAGCAATAGGACCCTCACCAATCTAACAGTTATGCCAAATCCTGTGGATATGGGATACTCATAACACCCCTTTAAAGAGGTTGCCCGAGAACTTGATGTCTTATCCTTAGGACAGGTCATCCACTTTAGATTGCTGGGAGTCAGACCTCCACCATCCAGCTGTTTCAAGAGGCCGCAGCACTCTGGTGAGCTCCTCAGCTTACCAAGCACAGTGAAATAAAAGCCACAGCCAGGGAAAAGGAGACGCCCATTGAGAAACTCTGGCGTCTCCTCCTTCCTGTTCCGATGCTATTGATTAACATAGCATGCGGGAGAATTCAAAAGGGGCACAGCGGGTGACCGGAGCGGCTCCCAGAAAAATACTAAGTGCTCTTACATCCATGCTAGATGCCCTACATAACCTGGTACTTATTTCCAGGGCTGTGGAGTCGGTAAGCCAAAGCCCCGATTCCAACTCCTCAATTTCCCCTGACTCCGACTCCCGACTCCGACTCCCAATCCGACTCCCTCATACATGGCACATGTTTAAGTGATAACTTTAAACAAACTTTGCATAAATCAATAGTACAGGTATGTCATGACAAAAAGAGTTTGTAATATATGTTTTACTAGATATCTTTACTCTGAACTTTCAGTATCGGGCTTCTCTGGATACAGCTCACTAACGACCTGATGTATGAAAACTGTCTAGGTATAAGATTTTCTTTGTTGCCCATAGCAACTAATCAGAGCTCCCCTTTCATTTCTCCAGAGCACTATATGAAATGAAAGGGGGGCTCTAATTGGTTTCTATGGGCAACAAAGAAACTTCTACACCTAGACAGTTTTCATACATGAGGCCCTAGGTGTTTTGCATCAGCAGCATATAGAAGCCATCAGATCAGCTAACCTCTCCAAACATGAGCTCAGAGGAAAAACAAACTAAAACATAAATCATACAGAGAGAACATGCACTGGACAAGTCTCCAGCAATTATTAGCATATATTAATTACTCTGACAGAGCAGGAGGTTGTGCTCTCTAAGGCTACTTTCACACCTGTGGCGCGGGGCAATGGCAGGCTGTTTTATTGTATTTTCATTCCGGCCGCCTCTCAGCAGGGGTTGCCGTGCTGCGGCCGGATCCGCGGCCCGCTCCCATTACAGTGAATGGGGCCAAAGAGCAGTTCCAGCCCCACACGTGCACCTGCGGCAGCACGGATCCGGCAGGCTGTTCACCCACCGGAACAGCCTGCCGGAGCCCCGCGCCGCAGGTGTGAAAGAGGCCTAACACAATTACAGGTAAAGCCATCCTTCTCAGTCCTCAAACCATTTTGCTTACTGAGGTCACTCCTGCTCTCAGCCAATCAGATAACAGTCTTTCTGGTCTGCAGATTACCATAGAAACCTGTGTACAGTGAGAGACCTGCTGAATTGTAGTTCATGACTAAAGTAAAATCTGCTGACCACTGTATTTAGAAAATGTCATCTTTTAAGTGCCCCTTTATGTAGAAAGCTAATCTTTGTAACTAGTGAGAAAAACCCCTTTAATCCTATTTTCTCTAGTAGATCTGAGATGAGTGCAGCCATTCCTTCCCAGTGCCTTTTTCTTCTGATCTGTAGTAGAGGAGCTTCACTTCTGAGCATCTACATAAAGGACAGCACACAGTCATCTCAACTAAAAGCCTAGATCCTTAGATCAGGAATAGAACAGACATTTATAGGACATTTCATCATGTTCCCAAATTCTTATGAAAATATATTCAGCGCCATATTGCACTGAACTAAATGTACTAATTCATTATATATTTTAGGAGTCGGTCCATTTCATACCGACTCCAACTCCGACTCCATCAAAATGGTCACTGACTCCGACTCCACGATTCCGACTCCACAGCCCTGCTTATTTCACAATGTCTGGACCCATGAAAGGTCCTCTTTAAAGGGGTATTCTGGCCATCTACAGTATCCCCATAGAGATGAATAGAGCAGCAATACACATACTTCACCTGCCACTCTGATCATTTTGAAGGGCCCTGTGGAGTACAGGGATGTCCCAGAGATAGGACCCTCACCAATCTAACTATTTATTTACTATCCTGTGGATAGGGGATAACCTGAAACTACTGGAATCCTCCTTTAAGTGTTCATTGGCCAAAATGTTAGCAAAAAGGACACTGTGCAGTATAAAGAGTTTTGGAAACCGCAGTCTGCTTTCCTATAAAGCATACGGCCCTCATAGATTCTAAAAGGACAGTCTTTTTGTTCAGTGTATGTGCCAGGAGGTCTCCCAGCGTATATTCCATAAAAAATGTGAACAGAGCCACAAAGGCAACCCTTGGTCACGTCAGACTTCATTTATGCTGTTTATTGTGATTGTCATTTTATGAAATTTGAAACTTTAGACTAACGACGGCCTACATATGAGCAATTATCAAACTAATGAAATGGAATTCTATTGAAGGCTGTGTTTTAAAGATTATGTAAATGAGCGCTAGTTATTTTAGGAGACAATATGTAGATAAGTGAATCATTTAAGATTGGGATTAATGCTTTACATCATGGCCGAGAAATAAAGCTTATTTAAGTGCAAAAATTGCTGAGCTGCCACAGTTAATTATCAGCGGAAGTTTATAATTAACATACTTTTGATATACTTTGTAAAACTGCTCTGTGCTTGGAGAATGGTGTATATACAGTATATATTACTGCTATATACCATAACAGTTTATATACAGTTCATATTAACATTTTCTTGTTAATGCCTCATACTGACCCCCATTATATCTCTAGCAATCAAGGTTTGACATTTATTAGCTTAGGCGCTTACAAGCAATCTGAAAGACAGCTGAAAGCTGATTTTAAGGTTGTTGTGGTCCCCTTTACATACTGGGCCCCTGTTCAGCTGCATGGCTTGCACATATGGCATGTTTACTCACTATGTATGTATGTGTATTACATAGATGGTTTCATTGTTGAGCTAATGGAGCAACAGTCGCTGTGGGAAAATTCACTGCACTTTCCTTTCCCTGTTTTCTGTGTTATTTCACCTTGGAAGGATGTTTACATGCAGAACTTCCTGTTTTCATCAGCTTCCTGATGAAGCCCTGCTGAAAGACTGCTCTGTAATGTTTCTCAGGGCTTACTCCACCTGCCACATTACTCTCTCTGCTCAGGTCATGTCCCCTACACCTCCCCTCTCCATGTTAGTTAGGCAGAGCAAGCTTTGTGAAACATTGCAAACCAAAACATGTTGTCTTTGTTTACCAAACCCAGAAGTAAGCTGATGAAAAGAGAAGTTCTGCATGTCAACATCCTGCCATGATGCAGAGATGCTGAGAAGAGGGGAAGGAAAGCGCCAACATGAAAAACAGGCATATGGGCAAAAATATGCAATGTTTATGAAACAAAAACAAATGTAATTATGGGACTGGAGAATACCTTTAATTCTATGAGTTCTAACGATGCACAAACATTGAAACACAGCACAGAAAACAACCTATTCCATATACGTTCTGAATTTACCTCCAACTGCACTATATCCACACTGTAAATCTTCAGTGGAAATTAGATATACACTCTGTGGTGGGATGCCAGCAACTTGTCCTGGGGCTCTGAGCACTGAACCCAAAAGACCAGACTCACTCATGTAGTCTACATGCATTTAACTAAGAGCTTGTTAGAACCAAGACAGCATTCTCTTTATCAAAAGCATCCCCCACGGACCACTGTTGGAGGAGCTGTGTCTAGTAGAGTCTCCAGACAAGACCGGAGCTGCAGAGCTGATGAACATGTCCTTGAGGGCAAGGAACATCATGGCCAAAAGAGGTAAAGAAACATGTCCCCAAAATGCTGGCACCGAATAACAGACTTTTATTATAACCAGTGCAATGCAATGACAGTAATGTAAATAATAGTTCTATTATAGCAAAAAGATATCGGCCCTAGGAGAACACGCTCAACAGCTCAAGAAGTAGATGTTCTGGGCTTACTGTAGACCTTGTGTACCCTCACATTTGGATTTGAAAACAGGCAATGAGCTCAGCAGGTCTACTTTCCGTTTAGCCTGCACAATAATCCAGCCGTCTATTAAGTTTAGGTATCTCACCCATTTTTCTTAACAGAATGTGGTAATGACCATGCAGCTGACTGCAGCAGCTTCCCTAATGCAAGGATCAGCAGCGCGGACAACGTGCCATGCATGCTGCGTGCACTGTCCAAGGTGCTGAAAGCAGATTACAAGCTGGGGATGCCAATGCGTAGGTTGTTGTTTTTTTTAAGTGAATTAATAAAGAGATGCAGATGGCACTCGCTCATGAGAGTCTGAAACATAATGATCTGGCATCTGTTTTATAGCCCCAGTGGCAGATGTTACTTTTTTGTGGCATTGCTACTAAAATACATCAGAAAGCAAATAAATAGGACTGTTCATATTAGCATGTTATCATTCTGCAGGAATTACATCTACTGGGACATCAGCAAGTTCATTTACACACATGACAGATCGTATGGCGGTGTATTCATCACATAACCTGGAATAGTTTATGTTTTATGCCATGTATGGAGATTAGAATAAGGAGAGAGAACATTAAAGGGGTTGTCTCACTTCAGCAAGTGGCATTTATCATGTAGAGTAAATTAATACAAGCCACTTCCTAATGTATTGTCATATTGCCTCCTTTGCATCACATTATACACTGCTCGTTTCCATGGTTAGGACCGCCCTGCAATCCATCAGTGGTGGTCGTGCTTGCATACTATAGGAAAATGCACCGGCCTCTCTGGCGGCTGGGACTGAGGGAGTGACATGTGCTTTTGTTTTTTTTTTCCTATAGGGTGCAGGAACGGCCACTGAAGCTGGATTGCAGGGTGGTTGTAACCATGGAAACGAGCAGTGTATAATGTACTGGAAAATTAATCCAGACAGCAAAGGAAGCAATATGGACAGTCACAATACATTAGTAAGTGGCTTGTATTAACTTTCTCTACATGATAAATGATATTTGCTGAGACAACCCCCTTAAGAATTCACTTAAAGATTTAAACAGTGTAGTAGACAATATAATATCCAGGATGATGAGAAAAGATTAATTGATGATGATGAATAGGAGGATATATATACAAACACATAGGGGCGACTTTATTAAAGACTTCCCAGTGGGGTGCCAGGATAGAGAGTTGGCCGGGCCAGCGGCCCACACATTTTTATCATTGTTTACAACCGTTTTCTGGCATAAACTGATGAAAGAAATAGTCCTTGTTGTCCCCTGCACCACCATAGGACACACCTAATTTTTGATGAGGTGCACGCTTTGTCACAAGTTGCGTGCATCTACGCATGCCTCCTTTTTGGAAAGTTTTGAGGGTGGTGTACAAACTGCCCACATTAAGGAACTATGGTATTTAAAAAGTCGTAAACCTAGGATTTGAGACTTTTTACACCAAAAACGGGTACTGTGGTGTCACCTGCAGAACATATCATTAGTTGCATATAGCAAATGTGATGACAGGTTTCCTTAAAGGGGTTGTCTCACTTCAGTAAGTGGCATTTATCATGTACAGAGAATTAATACAAGCCACTTACTAATATATTGTTATTACCCATATTTCCTCCTTTGCTGGCTGGATTCATTTTTCGTTCACATTATACACTGCTTGTTTCCATGGTTACAGACCACCTTGCAATCCATCAGTGGTGGTCGTGCTTGCACAATATAGGAAAAAGCACCAGCCTATGTGCACTCCCATGGTCCTGGCTACCAGAGAGGCTGATGCGTTTTCCTATCTTGTGCAAGCACGACCACCACTGATGGATTGCAGGGTGGTCTGTAACCATGGAAACGAGCAGTGTATAATGTGAACGAAAAATGAATCCAGCCAGCAAAGGAAGCAATATGGATAATAACAATATATTAGTAAGTGGTTTATATTAACTTTCTCTACATGATAATTGACACTTACTGAAATGAGACAACCCCTTTAAGGTTTTGCTATATCAGTAATACAAAACGGACAAACCCCCTTCCACCCCATCTCTCACTCCGTGCAGTCACAGATGGGTACAACCTATGCCAAAGAGGTCCACAAATCATCACATCTCAAATAGGTGAGGTCTGCTATCCATAGATTGCCACCAGCCACTCCACTCCATATAACAGCAGAAGTTAGACACAGCACTCACAATCTTCATGATATATTAAGCAGTCTAGTTCACAAAAGGAGATGCCATTCCGGGTTTGTCTAGCCACAAATCCCACTATTTCCTAAATTTCACTAGCATCCCTCTCTTTAAATTCACTCCTCTTTCCATCAGAAGCATGAATGTTAGACTTTCTGATCAGTTTATTCAGGGCTGGTGAAGCCAGCACTTCCCTATCAAGCAAGTTCTGATCATCCCATTGGTGACCAGATGATTTCTGGGAATTGTGATGGATAAAGACAGACTCTACGGCAATGGGTTTAATGTGAATATTTAAACCTCAGTTTGAAATGTTTTCAAGGACATGGTTCAACTCTAGATAATATCAGAAATCCCGATGGTGCCTTTTCCTGTATCATCTGATAACAAGGATTGAAGCTCTTCATAACCAAACCTTACAGGACCATTTCATACATACACAAAACCTTTCAAAAATGCAGACACTATTCACACCTTTTGAATGCATTTACAAATCTCTAAGGAATATTTCACTATATCACATTTTACAGAGAATTCTTACACACGTCTGACCGCAAATTATCTTTCTTCTTATTTACTTCATAGAGTAGACCCAGGTATCCACCTTGTGTGTAGAGTGATTTGAAGCAGCACTAGAAATCATCATCATCATTTTGTGAGCCCTCGTAGCAGTGCCGAGTCGGTGACAGCGCTGTGCAGTGTAGACAGGTGTTTAAAGGCAACATGTCCACTTACTGCCCGGGGTGGACATGTGGGGGGTCTGACCACTGGGACCTCTACTAATCCAGAGAATGTGGGGGCTACACCAGTGCTGCGGCCCCTTCACAGTTTTCCCTTGCACAGCAATGCTCACGGCCACCGACTGATCAGGCAATTACAACATAACTCAACACAAGAGTGATGACACGCATTCAATGTCACGTGACCAGGAGAAGGTGGTCGATCGTCACCGGCTGTAGTAACATTCCATCCATGATCAAATCATGTCATGCAATGTCGGCCATTGTCATAAAACAAAAATAGTAGACAAATGTTCTCCATCGTTTTTTTTTATGGTCTACACTCCCTCCCGATTAATGTTCCTGTTTCATTCTTTGGCCACCTTTGGGGGATTTTTGGAAAACCTCCCCTCCCTTGCTGGGTCCTGAAAGCTTTGCTGCCCAGCCCCAGCTGCTTTGTTTGGGTCCTCCGCTGTCAGCATCCACATGAAGCAAGACGAGCAGGTAACTACTGCAGCCAGTGACTGGCTGCAGCACTGTCAAAGTGGATAAAGACAGCAGGGGGTATGTATGCTTCCCTTTGCAAGTCTTCCCCTCCCCACCTCATTAAAGGTCCACGGTAAGCTTGTTTTCTATCGATTCCCCCTTATCCGACCCATTTTTATTTAAAATCATGCCACCAGATTCAGTATGTTCTCTATACACAAATAAAATATATAGAGGGCAGGCCAGAGAAAAGGCGCTCAACTGGTACGGTTGTGAATCAACACATTTGGGAACAATGGAGGAGTTCTATCTACAATGAGAAACAAGGCAAGAAAAAGCACCAACAGAAAATAAATCCCTTGTGTTTTGTCAAGTATATTTCATGGATTATTTCAAGCAATTTATATGCATCTGGCACTAAAAAACCCTGACATAAAATCACAGGCTTAGAGGTTGAAAAGACATTTAAAAACCTGCTCGAGTATAGAACAAGAAGCCTTCACTGACTGACATAATTCCAACATCTGCACAGTCAGTAAAGACAATGCGCTGCTGGCTTTCAAATGACCTAAAAACCCAAAAAGCCTCCTCTCCGGCATACTGCACTGCAGGGCATGCTGTACGTTATAATTTATATCTTGGTGTGTGCCTTCCGATCATCTAGCCCTCCCTGTGCCCATGCAGGGACAGCTAGCAGTGAAAAAAGATGGGCAGAGCATTGCGGCTCAGCAGGAGGCTCCTGGAAGCTCCAGAGAGCAAGTGTCGTTTCACAAGATACGAAAGGACTTCAGGAATAACATGTCTCCCGCACCACCTGCCAATAAATGGGGAGAGACAGGATATTGTATTCCTCCTCGACAAACCATTGCGAGAATGCCAGATAAGTGAAGCTCAGTTCATGATCAGTCATATATAATTGAAAGGGAAAAAAGAGAAATCTCTCTCTCAGTTTCACATATAGAGGCTACATTTTATATATATATACACACACGCACACAGACTCTATAAAATGAAAAGCCCTAACTCACTAGCCATCCTCACATAAAGAGCTAGCTATATTTGGACTGTTATGATGTTGATATCATCCTCCAAAGGGACCATTATCGAGACCATATCTTCATAAAGGTCCAAGGACCAATTTCATGTGTACGTGACTGATGGAAAATCTAAAATGGCAAAAAAAGAACAGGAGCTTGGACTTTGAAAGTCACTGGGATTTTTGTATATAAATGATACAGAATGCACACACTGGTTCTCCACCATCAGCTCACCAGTCCGTAGCCTCTCACTTCCCCTGGACTGTGTGCATCATGGAGAGTTACAACTCCACAGCATACAATATACAAAATCCATCCTGGAATGCTTCTTTATTATAGAGATAGCATCCAAACACAGACAATGCATTTCGGGAATTGCAACTTCCTCTTCTTTAGGTCAAACAATAAACAATATATAAAATCCAGTACTGCACCAAGTCATAAAAACCAGATTCTTGACTGATGGAAGAGCGCAAAGTAGTAAAAATGGCTGACGCTTTTCAGGCGACACTAGCCCTTTAAAAAAGAAAAAGGCCTAGAGTAGCTTGAAATGCGTAAACTCTTCCATCAATAGAGATTTTGGTTTTTATAACGGTGCAGTACTGGATTTTGTATATTGTATTATGCCTGTACTGTCTGACCTAAAGAAGAGGAAGTTGCAGTCCCCTAAATGCGTTGTCTGTGTTTGGATGTTATTTCTATAATAAAGAAGCATTCCAGGTTTATCTTTGGATGTCAAGTGATTGTCCTCGCGCCAAGAAGCTGTCAACCATTTGTGGATGCAAAAAAAGGAAGGAGACGTAAAGGGACAATACACTGGCAAAAAGAAAAGGTATGAATGGGACCTATGTCAACCATGATAGTTATTTTTATCAGATGATTTAATAACAATCAATAACAATAGAAAGTTCGGACCAGCGATACATATATATATATATATATATATATATATATATTCATAAGTGCATATCCATAAAGCAAAACTATAGAAATACAAAAGTATGGTTGCACAACATGTAATAAGCAATAGGAGTAAAAGTAAATCTGGATATATGTGGCGCTATGCCGACTAAAGATAAAAAAGGAAGTCCTTAGTTACACATATTTGCAAATGCGTGATCATGCCCACTCACCATAATAATGGAGACTTGGATGTAGTCTGAACAGAGGCATAGATGAGTGTAGGGACCCACTCCACAGGAAGTTACCGTGACGATTGGTGAGTGGGCATGATCACGCATTTGCAAATATGTGTAACTAAGGACTTCCTTTTTTATCTTTAGTCGGCATAGCGCCACATATATCCAGATTTACTTTTACTCCTATTGCTTATTACATGTTGTGCAACCATACTTTTGTATTTCTATAGTTTTGCTTTATGGATATGCACTTATGAATATATATATATATATGTATCGCTGGTCCGAACTTTCTATTGTTATATATTGAGCCTCGCAAACTCTTTTGGACCTGGCGACGCCCATTCACCCAGGACTTCCTGGTAGGATTCCTATTTAGCTGGTCTCACACGCCCTGAATAATGGAGACTTGGATGTAGTCTGAACAGAGGCATAGATGAGTGTAGGGACCCACTCCACAGGAAGTTACCGTGACGATTGGTGAGTGGGCATGATCACGCATTTGCAAATATGTGTAACTAAGGACTTCCTTTTTTATCTTTAGTCGGCATAGCGCCACATATATCCAGATTTACTTTTACTCCTATTGCTTATTACATGTTGTGCAACCATACTTTTGTATTTCTATTTTTAATAACAATCAAAAAATCTGGCAAACCAATAGTTCAGCGCCCATTACCAGATTAACATTGTATTTATGATCTAAAAGTAATAATCCTTCTAATATTGAGCATATACAAGGCAGCTAAGACCCACTAAATAAGAAACAATCAAGTGAGACACACAAAGTATACAGGCCAATGGTCCTTCAACCTTACCTTCGCCTGCGCTGTTCTTTGCTTTGGCAGATTTCTTCATCTTGTGGAGAACTGTTCGGTCGTTGTCCAGGGCCTAAAAGATAAATGACGTCAGTTTAAGATAGAGATCTGGATGTCTTCTTGACGTCTGGGCTTCATATTTGATTTCTGAGCTACACCAACGAAATGAAATTCATAAAGTGGTGGTCAATACAACATATTATGAAGCCTTAAATGTGCCCTTGAGTCCTTCACAACGCCAATTAAAGGGAATCTGTCACCAGATACATCATTATCAAGTCAACTTACATGTCAGATCCGTGCTCGTCAGTAATTTGGTGTTCCTCTTGGTCCCATTTCAATACATGACTCCTTTGTGTAGAAATCAGCATTTTTATTAAAATGTAACATCATTATTTTTTTATTTTTGTAATGTGTAGGAGCAGTGATACTGAACATTTTTGTAATATACTTTAACTACTGAAATCGCACATTTCTGTTACAAAAATAGCTCTAAAGTTGCCCATTTTGAGCCTTAGCAACGCTCCTCTGTCTTCTGTTTACATAACAGTGGAGACTTGCTCAACACTGACCGTGTTATATAAACAGAAGACAGAGGAGCGTTGCTAAGGCTCAAAATGGGCCATTTTAGAGTTATTTTACTAATAGAAATGTATGATTTTAGTAATTAAAGTATATTACAAAAATGTTCAGTATCACTGCCCCTATACATTACAAAAATAAAAAAATAATGACAGTTACACTTTAATTAGCCCACGGAGACAACAAGGGCCACCATCTATTACACAATTGTTCCCTGAGTTCAATGAATGTCGGGTAGCAAAAGAAATGTGTCTTATTTACTGGGAGCGAGAGCCCAAGGAATCAGCTCACATTTGGAAAACCCTTTTATTACATTTCTTAGATTACGAATTGTATAATTGCTATTAATGTAGCCACGGCACAATACACAGACAACAGTAACAAAACAAAGCGTTTCCGATCAAAGCTTCATTTCTTCTATTTGCTTCATCTCTTTAGATTGCCGTTACCCCTACTCTCAGGGGATTCACTCAAACAAAACCAGACAAAAATCAGGTAATTTCTTTCATGTGTTAGAAACAATGATTGCTGAAATGTTTTACGCATTTAACGTCAATCAGCAGGGCAGTCCCATGCGGACCAATAAATGCAAATCTATTTCTTACCCCCAATGATCTGTGCATGACTGCTGTTTAATAATCAGGTTAATACGAAAAAAAAAAAGGAAACTTGTCACATCAGGGGCTAGAATGACCTTTAAAACAGCACACTTCTCGTCCATGCTTCACGCATATACTCTACATGTACGCAGAGCAGATCCTTTTCTAGGGACCGCTGCAATGTGTTAATGTTCCCGGGTCCCGAGGCACTGCAATGTGAAAGTTCTGAACAATTACTGTTGTGACCATTGGGAGGCTGGCAGCAGAACAGTGTATCTTGGAGGATGGGCACACGAAACAGACTGGGTAAATATCAGAGTTGATGCAATTAAAGACATCCTTTTGGGAGTCCCAATCCAATAACTGGCCCGCTCTGGATTTTCGTGCGTGAGTCACCGCAGAGTCGCCATACAGATTTCATTTTAACCTATCCATTGCTGGAGTTAGCCAAACACTTTGCAATATACTGCATTGTAATCTGGGCTAAACAGGATTGTCACATGGCCATCATTTCTGTCAAATAATATTTGATCTTAAGATTTACAGGCCGTGTCCACCTTCCAAAAAGCATTGTTCCAAAGTATCAACAATGAAATATAAAGCAACTCTGCAAATTGTTTTAATGAAACATTTCCTAACGATTTTTGTCTACAGCTTCTATACAAACCTATATGTTTCCATGGTAACAGACAATAAACAAACCTTATGTTGTCTAATCCCTAAATGGGGTTGTCTGGATTCAATAGGAAACCGGACAATTCAGGGGACTGACCTGTCATAATGAATAGATGATTACTTACCTGACATACCCTCATGCTGCTGCCTAGGTTCTCCTGGCTGCATCGGTGGCATCACATTGACAACACGTGATCGCCGCAGCTAATCACCAGCCACAGAGGTGCACTGAACAGGTCAGTGACTGGATGCAGCAGTCACATATTGTTGACGTCAAAACAGCAGTCAGAAAAATAGAGCCCTGCTGGTAGAACCAGATCGGTGGTGCTGTGTCAGGTAAGTATCTAACTGAGTCTCTCATCCCCTTCCCTCTCTGGTCACAGTGACCGATCTGACTAGGAAAGTTGAGGCTGTTTGCCGTGCTAACCAAGTAAGGATGGTGGTCAAAGATCCAGGGCAGGAAGTAGAATACATGGAGTGAACGTACTTTTCGCTCCATAAGATGCACTTTCCCCAAAAAAATTGGGGGTAAATGGCAGTGCATCTTATGGAGCGAATAGTAGTGAGCACTTACATTATGGAAGCACCTGCTAGTACACAGTAGGCGTGGTGAGTGGTGAATACAGCGCTCCTTGTGCTGACTGTGCTCACGACTCCATGGTCTTCTCTCAGCACCATGCTGCACTGTCCTGTACAGCGTCAGCATATAGTGAACACACTGTGACCTAATGCTGTGAGACGTCAGGTCACAGTGCAGTGAGGCGGCCAGAAAAGATCAGGGAGCTGTGAGTACAGAAAGAAAAGCTGGAGCTGCAGAGTGGCAATGTTGTGCATTTATGTCTGAATGGGGGTCTGATTTGAGGTCCGACAAAGATTGGGGGCCTGATCTGAGGTCTCATGAGAATTGGGGGTCTGAATAAAAATATTTTTTCTTATTTTCTTTCTATATAGGTGCGTCGTATGGAGCGAAAAATACTGTATATCCAGAAAACCATCCACATGTTTTTTTGTAAAACAAATTACATAGAATATCTACATTTAGACAATATGTCATGAATAATTTTGTTATGGTAATGTCTTTTTTAAATTAAATGGACACCTTGGGGGCAATTTTTCTATAATTGCATTTTACTTGTTTTCGGATTAAAAAAATAACGTTTTCAATTGATCTTCATTAAAATGTTCAGTCGTTTTTCAGATATAAGGGTTAAAAATCAGTCAGTTTGCAGGGTAATACTTCTCAGTACCATGAGCTGACAGCTCATGTGAAGCCTTACCTCTGATCTCCTGACCTTATTAACACTTATTTAAAATAAACCAACTCTTATCAAACTGATAAGAATGTGGTATAAATGAGAGAGATCAGAGACTTCTTCACATGAGCCGTCGGCTGACGGGACTGAGAACTGAAACTCTGCAAACAGACAGATTTTAACCCTTGTATCTCAAAAATGGCTGAACATTTTTAATAAAGACCAATTATTATTTGCCCAAAATGAGTAATGTGCAATCATAAAAAAGTTGTCCATAGCCAGTTGGTATCTGGTGGAACTACACTACTATATTAGGGAAAAAAATAGCTCTGTTACCATATAAAAGCACATCGGAGCCAATTCAGTCCAATGTAAAACATCTCAGGGTTCAACTCAGACAGATATCAGACTCAAGAACATATTAAAGAAACCGTATCACCCCAATTATACTGCAAACTATAATTAAAGAAGATCACTGTGAAGATACATGTGGAGTGGCTTACTTGGAAGAGGCCTATCTTTAGAAATACTTCCTGCTGCTGTGCAAATATGTAACGCACGTGTCATTGAACCATTCTAGAAAGCTGGAAAAGCTCTGTACTGCAGGACATTTGTGCACAACACTCTTCTTCATTTGGCAATCGTAACATATTTAGCCTATATGGTCTTCTTCAGATGCCACACCCAGAGAGAGTAGAGCGTGGTCAGTAATGAGTAATACCAATTAGGCACTGCCAGCGCCAATTTTCCTCTCTCCACGTGTAGCATCCTGTATCTGAAGAAGGCCATGTTGGACAAAAACCTTCATATTATACTGGGATTGCCAAATAAAGAAGAGTGTTCTGCATGAACTTTGTGGAGGGCATGGCTTCCTTTCTGATGTACTGATCGGGTCAGGCCCCATCTACTGCACCCAGGGATGGAGGGTGTCCACTGAAACATTTCGGCTCTGGATACTGGTGATTTTTTTACACTGCACCAAGGGCCCATTATCATTCTTCGTATCTCATAAATCACACAAGAAATTGATGCGGTCATTAGCTCTGTCTTAATTACTTTACAAATGAATGGCCTTATGAAATCAATAGTAATGTGCCTAAAATGCCCTTTACGTCCAAAGGACACAACATTAGAACGTTTGTCATCCAAATTAAGAGCAAGCAAGGAATGCCCATCTTCCAGCTGGCATATTTAATAAAACCGCTATATATCTAAGGCATGTCTGTATTAAGAATGTACTTGTACATAAGATTGCTAATGCTGTGTAATGCTCAGGGCTCATTCACATAGCCATATTATATTCTTCTGGGGTGGGGGGGTGGAAATATTTCCGCATATACCTAGTCTGATGGAGCCTGTAGGATCCGTCCACAGGAACTGCATAACCTCCATGCACTGGTCTGTACATGGTGCCTGAGCTCTAAGGTTACGGGGAGATTTATCTCATGTGATATGTTGCAATAAATGAAATCACACTGTAAAAGTACAAAATTATAAAAAATATAATACCATGTAAAAATACTATACTACACTTTGATAAAATGGAAAAAGAAAACCTGGAAATCTTAATACGATTGAGCTCAGACTGACAAAGTTTAAAGAGGACCTTTCACCGCTCCTGACATGTCTGTTGTAATAGCTTCATGCATCCCCCGTGTAATAACAATTCTGGAACATCTATTCCTATGTCTGTATGTTGTGCCATTCCTTTATTATTTCTACTAGAAGTTATGAATGAATTGCTAGCAGTCTGCAGTAAGGGTACATTGGGGAGGTAACCAGTTGGGGGTGTGTACCTGCACACATGAACATGGCAGCACTGATTGGATAGAGCGAGTCTGTGCAGGGACACACCCCCAACTTGTTACCTCCCCTCTGTACCCTTACCGAAGGCTGATAGCAATTCAATTATAACTTCTAACAGGAATAATAAAGGAACTGCACAACATACAGTCATAAGAATAGATGCTCCAGAATTGTTATTACTTGGGGAATGCATGAAGATATTAAAACAGGCGTGTCAGGAGTGGTGAAAAGTCCTCTTTAAACTGCCAGTGGTGCTTGGTCAATGATCAGGCAACCAAGGTGGTGCACCCCTTATTTTGGGTTCTGTAGCAGGGTGTATGTTGAGGCAGGGTCACATTAAAGGGGTTTTCTGAAACTTTTTAAAGGGGTCATCTGACACTAAAGAGTGGCCCATACCTGTCCGACCGAGGGTGGGGTTGATGCTCACCTGATCCCTGCCACTAGATTCGGTCTGTTAGCCTCCTGGGCTGGCAGTTATGCTTCCATGTGCACCAAGGACAACATCCGTTGACGGGGGCACGTGTGACCGCTGCAGCCAATCACCTGTTCCCCTTGCGTCACAGGAGCAGGTCACCGGTGCGGCCTGTGATTTGAAAACCCCTTAATATTGGGTGGCATCTACCCTTGCCCTTACTGATGCTGAATGTCTTCTGTGGTATGTTTCAACCTCTTAACTTGGACCTGTTGTTCAGCTAAGGTGGTTGTTGGCTGCTCTGCATGGGACATCCGTCACCCTATCCAGTCCCAGTATTAATGTGACCCTGCCTCAAATATACCCTGCTTCAGAACCCAAAATAACGGGTGCTCCACCTGATCATTGACAAAGCACCACTAGCAGTTTATCCTTTGTCTGTCTCGGCTCAATCACATTAAGTTTTGCAGGTGTTCTTGTTTCATTTTCCAGTAGTGTAGAGCTTTAAAATCACATTCTGAGATGTTATAAAATCACAATGGCATAACGCTGCATGCAAAATGAATAGCACCCTGAGGGGAAGATCCAAGATTGTACATGTAAACTTATGTTCATTGAATGTAGAGCATTTATACAGTGACTGAAAGTGTAGGACAACTGCAGGAGCACCTATATTCTTAACCCAAGCCCTTGTAGTCATTGGAGGTCATTTATCCTGACCCCCTACATACCCTGTTTCCCCAAAAATAAGACCTACCCCAATAATAAGCCGTAAACCTTTTTCTGGAGAAAAAAAAGAAATAAGACCCTGTCTTATTTTCGGGGAAACACGGTAACACAAAACAAAATAGTGACTTGGTAAATGACTGTGTGCCTAAATTTAGGGGCACGCAATGTTTTCAGGCTGTCCTTGCCACCGGGGAGCAGCGGAGATAGGGCCATCAGCCCCACAAAATTCGCTAACATTCATGCCTTCCAGGTGTAAATGACTGAAACCTAGTCCAGTCAGGGACTGGAATGGATTTCAATCTAGGCACACGGACTGCCAGAGGATGCCCCTAATTTAGGACAAGGTCTGTGCCGCAGTGCAGGGGCTATCAAATAAATGACCCCCATTGTCTAGACCAAGCAGCTTGCTCTCTGGACTCCCTCAAATACCTACAGCACTACCTGCCATGTAATCCTGCTGGTCCCTGAAGCACTTTAAAGTCCCAGAATGTATGTGACCAAAGTTTGGTCAATAATATACATAATACTTTCTCACAGAAATTTCAATATTTTAGCTAAATATGAATAACTGAAAAATGACAATTTCTTTTCTAAACTTCTACTCAATTTCTACAAAGGGATTTTGCCATAAAGTGGCCATGTCAAGAGACCCCATGCCTAATATCTGAGTTTTACAGAAGGATTGTACAGTGTATAGACAGGAGTAAAGATAAATCAGGTTTCTTATGGAGCCAGTTCTCAAGGAGGCACCCATTTACGTATCTTCAGCAAAATAGTTATTCCCAGGCGGCCAGGGTAGAGGCACGAAAGGGAGTAGAAGCGCAGGGTCCAGGACATGTACTAGATTTATAGATATGCCTCATCATTGAACAGATTATGTAGGGAGTGTGCATACTGCTCTATATACAAAGCAAAATCTATAGCTTTATATGAACTGAAAGCCTTTAGGACTCACTGAACATCTCAGACGGTACATAGCATCCATGGTATACATCTAATACAACCAATTAAGCAGCCGCCAAGGAAGTTTTTCACAGTATGCATCGCCTAGGAGGAAGAAGCTTCTGCTCCAGGTTTCCTTTTTCCTAATGACACACAATAGATACAAGGCAGAAGATCAGATCTGTAATGTCTGAATTGCAGAGATCTAAAGAAATCTTTTTGGCAAGCCCAGACTAGCTGGCAGGGGAGCAGGTGAATCCCCCGGTGGGCACCCAGTCCCTCACCTCCTGCACAAGTGGCACATGGCACAGTACGCTGACTGCACTGCATACAGATATTCATCAGCTCAACCGGAGATGACTTGTAGGCACAGAGACAGGGTCTCCAGGACAGAAGAGTCTGAGGCAGCAATCAAAGGTAATTTGTAAAAGACATTAGCACTTGATCTGAATACTTTATAAGTTTAGCACTGGAAAATGTTATACAAGTGGACATATAAGAGAAATATTGAGTAATATATGTTACCTTCATGGGTCCCATACGAGATGGGGTTAATGAGGACCCATCACCTTTCCTGACAGGTCTGTTTTAGTAGCTACTTGTATTCTCCAGGACCTACCTATTGATAAGGACCCTCCTACTGATGAGCCATCCATAGGATAGGTCATCAATATAAGATCAGGGAGGGTCTGACTCCCAGGAACCACGCGATCATCAGTTTTCACTAGTTCCGATGCAGGAGAACAGGCATCACAGCTCTATATACTGTATAGTGGCCGTGCCTGGTTCTTGCACCACAACTACACAGCTCTGTATATTTTCTAGTGGCCATGCCTGGTTCCTGCACCACAATTACACAGCTCTGTATATTCTGTAGTGGTCGTGCCTGGTTCCTGCAGTACAACTACACAGTTCTATATACTGTATTGAGGCTGTGCCTAGTTCCTGCACCATTGCTAGTGAAAACAGCTGAGTGGCAGGGGTGCCACCGATCTGATATTAATGACTTATTCTAAAGATAGGTCATCAATATAGGTAAGACCTGGAAACTCCCTTTAAGTGGTCCTTTATTCAAGTTGTAATAAAACGCAAGAAAGCAATGGACAACCCAATGGAGACCAAAACTATAAGTAGATAAAGACTCGGCAGAGAGACTTTACTTTGATGATTACTATGAATAGTCGGCCACTTGTGTGCGGTGTAAAAGAAAACTCTCTAGGAAGACTCTGTGGCAAGTAGAAAGCTTCCTTTGTGAAGGCTACATACTGCACAAAGCAAATTAACTCAGCAGAAGTCGGGGCTGAGAGTAATTGCTATTTGCTTTCCAAGGCTTTCTAATTATTATTCGGATTCTGGTCTCCTTGGAAACCGCTTCCTCCAGATGCCGAGCTCTTCCCGAATGATTGACACAATGCTTTTATTAATCTTTACAGAAGGTACATTCACTAGAACGCTGGCTCCATCCCCAGGAAGACCGGCAACGTGTCCATCTGTATCTTGTAAAGTAAGAATTACCTTCTATGAGGCACAGGGAATCCAAAGGAGGAGATATCAAAATCAAAAATATCCTTACCTACATATGGCATCCATATACCAGGACGTATATACATTCCAGAGTACAGAAACGTAGGGGCGGATTTATCAATGTACGTACAGGAGATGTCTGGAGGCCATATTCATGAAGTCTGTGTGTCAACTTATCCTAAAGGTAAGAACATGCCAGAACAAGTTGGTGGGCCTTCATCCAAGAGCAACTCATTTACGAAGACTTTCTGCCAGAAATGTAGCAGAAAATAATGATGGACCCAACCTGTTTATAGGTCATGTAGACCATGTGCTGTCCGGTGGTGAAAAGGTGTAAATCTTCCCGCTATCTCTACCTGCTTTTCTGTTTTTCTAAGGTTCTCTTAAAGGGGTTATTCCACAAAAAGTATCACTATTAAATGAATGAAATGAAATTAAATAAAATGGTCACTGTCCTATTAGTACACACAGAACCTGTGCTAATCACACAGCAGGGCAAGTTACTTCACAACACTGAGCTAAAATGCTGCTTCATCCTCCTCTCCTACTTGTCAGGGATTAAAGCTAATAAGATCTTCAGCTGAATCTCTGTAGGAATTGAGTTCATAAGGAGACATGAAGTACAGAGAGGATGGACAAGACAGACTATGGTAATGTGCGGCTGTGGTAATGGAGACTGCATACAAGTGCTGCTGCTCATTAACCACATCCCCACCTCCTCTCTGTACTTCATGTCTCCTCATGAACTCCATTCATACAGAGATTCATCTGAAGATCTTTTAAACTGTATTCAGGATGATAATCCCTGATGAGCAGAGCAGAGAGTAGGATTAGGCAACTCTTTAGCTCAGTGATCTGAAGTAACTTGTCCTTCTGTGCGATTAGGGCAGGTTTTCTGTGTACTAATAGGAAGGTGGCCATTTTATTTCCCCTAATGATTGCTCCCCAGACAAAATGAGCCATTATAAGTAATGAAAGGTATTTGTGAATATATTTAGAATAAAGTAATATTTAAGTATTCTCATTTTCTTAGTTCCAGGAGAACCCCTTTAAGGTGGTTTTTCAAGTGTTTACTACTGATGACCTGTCATCAGTATCTGATTGGTAGGGGTCCAACTCCTGGGACCCCCACCGATCAGCTGTTTGAAGAGGCCATGACACCCCAGTGAGCTCTGCGGCCTCCTCACAGATTACCAAGCACAGCACTATCCACTGGAGAGCAGCTGTGCTTGGTATCGCAGTTCAGCCACATTCACTTCTATGGGACTGAGCTGCGCCTAGATCATGTGACTAATAAGAGGCACTGCGGTCTCTTCAAACAGCTGATCTGCAGGACTGCTGGGGTTTGAAGCAACACTAGGACAACCCCTTTAAAGAGGTTATCCAGTAAATTATATTTATGACTTATCCTCAGGATAGGTCAATATCAGATCGGCGAGAGTCCGACACCTGAGACCCCCGCCGGTCAGCTGTTAGAAGAGCTTGGGGTCTCCGTGAGTGTCGCACCCTCTTACTAGGCCATGTGACATCACCGTACATCGATCACATGGCCTAGTTGCTCCTCAGCCCTATAGAAGTGAATTAGGCTGAGCTGCAATACCAAGAACAGCCATTATACTATGTATGGCGCTGTGTTTAGAAAGCTGCCAGGAGCTGGCTGAGCTCCCCAGAACTCTGATGAGTGCAGCATGCCAAGATTGCTGGGACTTGAAACCCCGCCAATGTGATAATGATGACCTATCCTGGGGATAGGTCAACATCATCTATTCCTGGATAACCCCTTTAAGCTTTTCAGGTACTAGGAGAGAACAGGTGTTAAAGGAAATATACAGTGACGTACAGAAATATAGACAACACCATAAATACAATTCACTGATATATCAGATTCACAGAGACTATTCCATTTAGGAGTTAATCAATTCATTCAAGAAATAACAGAATAAAAGTAAAACACTATAGAAGAGGAAGTTTGTGGCCCTCTCATAATCTGCTAAAATCCAACTGTAAAAGATCTACCAACAAAACAACACGGCAACAGATGGAGGAAAAACAGGGAGAGCGCGGCATGCTGCAGAATTCTGGAAGAGGACAGGAGGAGCATTTCCAGTAACATTTGTGAAAACTGCTTGTCAAGTCAAGGAAAAATGATTCAAAAGGAACATCGCAACCTAGGTTCTGCAATACACCGTAACATGGCAGCATTCAAAATCACCAATTATATGAAGAGGAAGCAATTTATTTGCCATTTGTGTTCTGCAATATAAATTAGCATACAAATGGTTTAGAAAAAAAAGAGATTTAAGTGTCAAGAGGATAAAAACCAAGAAAGCAATCTGAGATTGTGTGTCGTCAAACTGGGTTTTGAGGTCCTTTTATACTGATGGCTTATACTCTGGATAAGCCATCAATAGCTGATCGGCGGGGGTCCGACTCCCGGCTCCCCCACTGACCAGCAATTCTACAGTAGCTCCAGTAGCAGAAGGATAGCGCAAAAAATGTTGATCGGACAACTGAATGGCTCCTAGACTGTCCCAAATGTCCTCCCTTCACTCTGACAGCATCCATTCCTGCTGCTTATTAGAAATACAGTACAGAGGCGATGAGTGGGTAATAACAGTGTGAATGAGGCCTTATCCTGGAGCATCACTAATGAATAAGCAACATAGAAAGCACAAAATATGACACGCTTGCCAATTCAAATAAACCCATCATCACGCTGTGGGGCTTCCATATTTTTAAAATAATACATCTGGAATAGAGGACCTTCTAGCAGCGTTACAATTCATTAGCCTACAATGCTGCCTCTTTCACTTATTGTCAGTGCCAAGCTCCATAAGGGCTGAAATAATCTACTCCTACTCCTATCATGATAATACAGATGCATTCATTCTTTCAAAATTTCCAGCAGAGAAAACAATCACACATGGGAGGCCTGAGGATGACAAACATACTGCCAAAATACAACTGGGGACATGATAAGGAAGTGTGCTTCCTACAAAGTTTCTCCATA
The DNA here is from genome assembly GCA_900303285.1 of Rhinella marina. Classification (NCBI taxonomy): domain Eukaryota; kingdom Metazoa; phylum Chordata; class Amphibia; order Anura; family Bufonidae; genus Rhinella; species Rhinella marina. Next base: position 268,130 of record ONZH01017641.1, read on the forward strand.
AAACCCTTTGAGACACTGTGTCAGATAACCATAGCTGCCAACAGTCTCAAATCTGCAGGAACTGTCTCAGGCCAAAAATGTGCAGGGCAGGTGGTCCCACACACTCTGGGGGCATTCCCAGGGTGGAGCCTATTTGTCTTGAATTTACTAACTGCAATTTGGTTAGTAGTCATACCATATCATTCTTCATAATTTGAAAACGTTTGCTTCCTACTCCAGACACTGCATATTTTTGTCCCACATACCTGTTTTTCATGTCAGCAGTTTCATTCCTCGTTTTTCAGCTTCACTGTATCCTGGCAGGATGTTTACATGCAGCACTTCCTGTTGTCCCAGCATGGTTTGCTATGTAACGTTCCTCAGGGCTTGTGATATTTACCACACTGTTCTCTCTGATGTAGTCACACTCCCTACACCTCCACTCTCCTTATTAGGTGGAGCAAGTCCTTACAGAGCAAATCATGTTGTGTTTGGTTAGAAAACTCAGCAGGAAGCTGATGAAAACTGGAAGTGCTGCATGTAGATATCCTGCCAGGATGCAATGAGGCTGAAAAACCTTGATATGGGGCAAAAATATGTGTTTTGGGTACACTGGGCAAATAAAAAAATGTCATTATGAAACCAGAGAACCTTTTTATGAGAACAGTCAAGGATCTAAGTGCCATGTTCTGTCCCCTCAAGCCCTGCACTAGATGTAACACAGCATATCAGTACTGACCAGAGAGTTTCATTAATATCTGACCCCACTTGAATTTTATCTCATGTGCACCTGAACATCTGCTCTTATTCTTTAAGTTATATCACTTGGCAAGCTGAATGCAGAATCCAGAATGTAGAACTTGGCAAGAATACAAGATATACAATGTAAGGGCTCAGGGAAACAGCAGAATACTGTGCACAGGGCCTGTATGGCAGTATATGGAGGCTGTATGACTATTTAGTATAGAGCCACGTTGACCTCCAGCATTTATGTATAGCCTCAGTCGATTTACGTGTATGTAACCTACTTAGGGCTTATTCACACATTAGTGATTTACATCAGTGTGCTGTCCATGTTATAATTTTTTTCCCATTGAACAATTGACAGCGTGATCTTGCATATAGATATGCCTGTCAATCACAAGTAGGAACGCCCACTGGACTCCAAATCCCAAGTTACACCGAATCCTTTCTCATAATAGTATACCCTTAGGAAAAAAAATCCATCTAAACCGCTGTCATATCTTGTCATATAACACACACCTCACACATGGATGCAAATATATTCTTAAGTAGGAGCTGATGATTGCCGTGACATTTTCCGCTGTCTCTCAGAGTATTTTTAAAATGCAGGATGCAGCAGGCACAAGCTGGGGATGTGGCCTTAGCAATCTTATGATTAGATGACGCAGCCCTGACAAAACTGAGAAAATGCTTGGACTGCATAATTTATCATCACCTATCACCTAGAACATGGCAAGCTGTACTAATTACACAGAGATGGTTTCAGGGTTTGACAGGCTGGGACAAAGGATCATCTTGCTCGACGGAGGGAGTTCATTTTCTGGTGTGTGGCGCATTCATCGAGTAACAGCCACAAAAATCAATGTATTAAACGCCTAGACAAAAGGGGCTGCAGATCGATACCGTTTTGTGTGATCTGCGGCGAAAAGAATGTACTGTCAGCGGCCGTCTGTATTCTTCCCCAGAGATAGACAAGTGTCATCTAAGTAGACTTGTTTCATTGCATTGTACGAGGTGGAGTCCAAACAGAGGCAATGGCATTGTCTGTGCTACTGCAAAGATCACAGCTAATTTATCAAATGCACAAAATGGGTAAAGCATATGTGCAACTAGCATTAAAAAAAAACTACCACATTTTTTGGTCTATAAGACGTGCTTTTGTCCCCCAGGGGAAAATGACTGTGCGTCTTATAATCTGAATGCTAATGACCGCTTCCATTATGGAGGCAGCCATCACCATGCAGAAGGCACGGAGAGCGGTGCAACTGAACAGCTGTACTAACCGCTCCCTCGTCTTTTTCCAGGAGCGGCACTGCATTGTGTCCTGACTGCATACAGTAAGGAAGGACTGCACGTAGTGGCGCACCATGACCTGGCGCTTTGCAACATCAGGACACAGTGCAACTCGGGCCAAAAGAAGACCAGGGAGCGGGAAGTCCTGGACATAGCAAGTGGCAGAGGTGACCGGGGAAAAAGCAAGGTTAGTTTATTCATTTTTTTAATGTCTGATCTAAGGTCTAATGGGTGTCTGCTCTGAGGCTGATGGGGGTTTGATCTGAAGTCTGATGGAGCTTGGGGGGCTGATTTTTGGGGTCTGTTCTGGGGATTTGGGTCTGTTCTGAGGTGTGATGAAAAATATTTTTTTCTTATTTTCCTCCTCTAAATCCTAGTTGTGTCTTATAGTCCAAAAATACAGTAATCGTAACAATAAAAATGTAATTAATATAGTTTTTTAAATGATCATTTTTAGATCACATAGAACACAGAAAAGACTCCATACCACTGAGTAAAAGATAATTCTTAGTGGCTGGCTTGTACAACAGCAGGAATCACTCTGCCGCTCGCAAGTGGTAGAACATAGCTTTTCAGCAGGAGTGTCTACTAGAAATGGACACATTCGATGGATGTCCTACGAGAAATGTAATACTCAGATGTGGGACAACCCCATTTATCATTGTTGGTATGACCATGATTCCATGAATCCCAATAATTCTCTTTTCCATACACTGTAGGAACTTATCCCAAATGCTATGGAGTAAGTATCTATACTTTGGGCCCCGCAACAATCACAAGAATGAGTTCAGAGTCCGTGGAATGAATGGAATGGTGGTCATGTATGTGCCTTGCCATTACATTGTGACTGTTGTACTTCACTTCTCTTTAACAGTGCCATGGAGTTGAATGGAGTTCCATTCACTCTGGGACTCCAGCACCTCATTCTTGCAATTGGTTGGGGATCCCAACTATTGGAATCCCACCGATTGGATGCTTATACCCTATTCAGTGGATAGAACATAAGTCCATGCTGTGGGACAATCCATTTCACTTTTATATAAATGAACATTACAGGGGGAGTTCTGTGCTCTGGATCCCCTCAATCTGATAGAATCAGGTCATCCATATAGCCATGGATTGTGGGAAGATGTTACAGCAAAGGAATTATAAAAACACTGACGTCCCCTACAAGGATAATACACAAAGTGATGTGACAGCACAAGACAAAAAATGCACACAGTAACGTCACAGTCCAGACATAAGTCACACAGTGATATCAAAACCCATAAGACATTTGAAAATATCACTGTGCATAAACGTGAACTTACAAAACAAATAAAAGTAAATGTCATTGTGCATAACAAAAACACCAAGTTAGGCAGCGCCGCCTAATAAATTTAAATAAAAGGCTATGTTATTAGTAGCATTCACCAAAAACAAGTCCAATCTCTGCCCAGATGTGGAGGGCGTCGTTATGTTTCCTCTGTTGCAGCGTGCCACAACTGAGCACGTGTCTGATGACTCAGGAGCTGTATGGCAAAAGCTGAAGGAGCTACAACAGGCGCCATTGTGTCTTTGGTGACATCATGATGCTGCGGTGGACCTGCTTCCCATAGACTCACTCCCTTAGCAAAAAGGAAAAGGCTCACTAGTCTGTGTATCGTAGGCATGGCTGCTGTTGAGACGAGAGTTGGATCCAGGCGCCCGGCCTTGGTGTACAACACATATCAAAGGCGATCAAAAAAGGCCTGATGCTTGGATCACCTGTGATATTTGTCACTCCTCTATTAGTCTTGGACACCATGACGTCGCTATGCCCAGTGTCATATCGCAGAACACGTGCCAATTGACCCCCAAAGTCTGAATACAATTGTTGTATCAATTCAGAATATCCATATGGCTGGAAGTGTGGATGGGAACTATACAAATCTCAGGGGTGCACCTAGCCTTTCTGCCGCCTAAGGTGAAAACTGAAAAGGTGCCCCCCGCCGCCCCCCCATGTGAATTTCTTAACCTAACCCCTTTGCCACAATGAAAGCACTCATTGCCCATGGCCCTTCCTCTGCCCCCCTCTTGCCCCCACCTGGTGCCGCCTGAGGAGATAGCCTCACCTAGCCTCATTGGTGGCGCATCCCTGACAAATCTATACCATATACCTGCAATTCAATTGAAAATAAAAATATTACTTCTGCACTCAACTCTGTGGGTATCTTAGCGCCCGCAGCAGGGTGACACTGCAACTTTGTGTTTGTTGTCATCGGCACAGAAATCATGCAAAACGTGAGACTACGGTTAAGGGATAATGCACACCAGGGGTGTAAGAAGTAATTATGGGGCTCTCTACTGGAAGCTGGAATGCAGCCACTCTTCCTAAAAATGAATAGAATTACTGGAAACAAGCTTTCCCAAATTGTTATTTTCTAGGTGAGGAATTTCCAGGAGGGGTCCTTGTTTCTAAGTATCTCATTGAGCCACTTGATACCGAATAACCCTGTTGGTTGAACTGAATGGCTGCAATCTCTGACCATAGATACACGTCTCCGCAGTCCTTCGTGATGACATCAGCATATCCCATTAGGTATTGTAAAATGCCTGCATACACAGTACACAGGGCCATTATTGACGACTATCCATGTAGACACACGGCATTCAGCGAAAGGTCCCTCGTTACTTCCAGCTTCTCATTAAAAAGCATTTAACAAATATTCAAGGCAAACTTTGGTAGCTCAAAGCCGATCAGAGATTTGTTATACAAAGATTACAGAACTGAACATATTCTGCCTCGAGCTAAACCGTCAGAAAAAGGGAAAATCTAAAGAGAAGTGTCCAAACGGGAACATCGTTTACGTGTTTGTAAAGCATGACAAGAGCAATGGGCATGAATTCAAATGTACATGGATTTTTTTAAAACTCTTTCTACATATCCAGTGCCAACCTACATCATACATTAATTCTGCTATTGTAAAAAGAGGAAATTCTTCCCAACGGTGGACTTTATAACGTATGTGAAGCGTAAAGAACGCAAATGATTGCACGTAAATTTGTATGGATTCATCCATCGGAATGTCTTTTATTACTAACAAGCTCAGACTGCAGGTGTGCTATGCTCCACCAAAGTAGAGGACGGGATTGCAATTTTAGTCATCAACTTGAAGGAAAATGAGAAGCAAATCTCGGCTTTTTACTTGATTCTAGAAAAACAAAGTATGACACGCTTCAGGATTGGGATTTTGGGACTCCCATGACTCTAAGCTGACTCCTAATCTGATCCTCAACACACTAAAATAAATTCAGGCCATCTTCTACTGAAAATATCCCCTTAAAGGGAGTCTTTCGCCGTTTTTTCACCAATATAACTAAGAGCAATGCCCCACAAAAGATTGCATACACATCCCAGACATACCTGTGTGCACTGTGTGTCTGTATTACATGTCCAGGAAAAGCACTTTTATTCTGCAGGAAAACAGCTCCCAAGTGCCCAGCTCTGCTGCTGCAAGTGCCCAAAGCAAACCAGACTGAAGAGGGGAGGGCTGCTTTAGCTGCTCATATATTGGGATTGGTAGATAGAAAAACCTGACCTTCATTGAAAGCTGGCATTCCAAGATTTCAAATGATACCAGAATCACAGCATTATATCCAGTATATCAGAAGATATAGCTGTTAGAAATCGAGTCGGGAGAGAAAGCTGTTTTTACCTTCACTTTCAACTGGGCACTTGGGTGCTGTTTTCCAGCAGAATAAGGCCTGTTTCACACGAACGTTGTGTTTTGCGGTCCGCAAATTGCGGATCCGCAAAAAAAACGGATGGCGTCCGTATGGCATCCGTATTTTTTGCGGATCCACTGTAACATTGCCTATCCTTGTCCGCAAAACGGACAAGAATAGGACATGCTCTACTTTTTTTTGCGGGCCACGGAACGGAGCAACGGATGCGGACAGCACACGGTGTGCTGCCCGCATTTTTTGCGGGCCCATAGAAATGAATGGGTCCGCATTTTTCATGTGAAAAATGCGGATCGGAGCCCGCAAAAAATGCTGTCGTGTGAAAGAGGCCTAAAAGTGCTTTTCCTGGACATGTAAGACAGACACAAAGTGCACACAGGTATGTCTGGGATGTGTCTGCAATCTTCTATGGGGCAGTGCTGTTAGTTATATATGGTAGGTGAAAGACTCCCTTTAAGGAATTTCCATATGGGAAACATACCATCACTTGCTAGTTCCAGGTGTGAGCCAAACACAGCCAGGGTCTAACCAGTGACTCTGTTCTTCTAGAAGAAGATATAAGTCTTTATTCATACACCCACGACCCAACATATAGCCTTAACATCTGGCTGGGCTCTTTTTGGACAGTTACCTGACACTGCCATTCCCACCCCTGAATAAAGAAACAACTCATCTTTTGTATCTCTGCCACTTCCTACAAGACCATCCTGCAGACTTGGCTGGGCCCAAATGTCTCGACCCTCCTATATTTGGAGATGTTGACCTTCCTCTTACGATGGACTGGTTTAATATTTCTTTGCAAAAATGAATCAAGGGTCATTTTTTGAAACTTATTGTCCTATTCAGAACTTGTATCTTAAATCTAGAATACAAGGATGTTTCCGCTCTACCACCTGGTGCTTAGTACAGTCCCTGGCTAGTGGAGACCCATTATTAAAAATCTAACACTCCCGCCTTTTTCAGTGAGTGTTTCCTTCTTATTTCTTTTTTTCCATGATACTTTGGACTATGCTCCCCTTTTCCTGTCTCATCCACAGGTAAACTACTTCTATACAACTGCACTACTTTTCAAAACTAGGAATTGGCCACTGGCTACAAAATCCAGAAAGGACCATCCCTTCTCCATACCTACATAGTGGACAACTCTGAATGGAATACCCAAGAGGTTCTTCATTACTACACCTCAAATGAACACTGTCAGACATTCTGCTCATTGCTACCCCATGGTTTTAGGTTTCACTTTGACAAAGTATAGAACTGCCAGTAAGTCAGCAGACATTACTCCTGACCGTTGCCAACTACCCTTACTCTTTCCCTTCCTTCCTTTCTCTATTTGTCACGTCTGGACATGACTGGTTAAAAAAATGATGGAAAAATTATTTTTAATAAAAACCATGTTGGTAAAAAAAGGGGGGGGGGTTATTTCTTCATTTCTCATTTCAACATCAAAGTAGAAAAAAAGAAATAGCGTAAAATTGTCCTAGTCATGCACAAATGTCTTCAAATGTTTGGTGTCTGCAGTGTTGAAACATAAATTACTGCAGACTACGTTATTATATATGCATATGCACTAAAAGGAAATCTGTCAGGAGGTGAAGCCAAAATCTCACCCCATCAGGCCTGATCGACATCCCTGAGGACAAGGAACATCATCTGCAATGTGATACAATAGCACACGTCCAATATCTCAAAGGGTTGTACTTGAGCGCGGCAACTCTGATTTAAGTCTCAAGGTCTTCCTCTACTTGACACCAAACGTTCATTTCAATATGGTGGAAGTGGTGATTAAAGTGGATTTTAGGAGAAAGAAGCCGTTGGTTGGCACAATTAAGGACACCATCGTGGAGATGAGGAGCAGAATGGTCAGGTACTCCAGGCAGTATGGGTGGAGTTATATATATATGAGGTGGTTACATCAGTCTCAAAAAGAACTGAACTGAATAAGGGTTCCGTGAAAAACGCGTTGGATCTGGATGCAATCCGGATGCAGTTCAGATGCAAAGTGTTTTTCACTGATGGTTGCTAGGTGGTGTTGTTGCGTGCAAAACCATCAGTTTTTTCCCCAAACATATTTGAACACAAAGGGGCATAAGAGTCATAAAGGATGATCTAGCTCAACTTAGGTACTAGCGGCACCAGGAACATCATACGTTTACGAGAGCTTGCTACCAAGGTCAAAATCACATTTATGGCAGTTGAGTAAGGGCCGTATGACTTGGTCATATCTTGAATAGGTTTTTGTCTTACTAATATTTAGAGGGGCTCAACATCATCGGATGTAATTAAAAAAGGCTTGCAATGTACAGAAGCTTGAGGACACCTAATCTAGACAAGAATTTCTACAGAAAATTATCCCGTAGACTGAACTACAACTCAGCATAACTAAGGAGAGTCTGTCTTCAGTCTTCAGCTCTGCTGAGTGCTGAAGATGCCTGTATGTAACAAGTAAGATAGGCAGGGTGATGGTCACTGTTGGGGCACATATACAGTCTGGGACTTGGCACTTGGGTAGTGATAAGAAGCAGGCTGGAAGCCTCCATTTGTTACACACAGACATCTTCAGTGCTCAGAACGCTGAAGACAGACCCTCCTAAGAAACACTGTTAAGAGTTTGCTAAGAAGACTCTTTACAACCTGTTTTCTAATACAAAGAAACATCTTTCCTTAAAGAGGTTATCCAAGTTCTCAAACGCCCCCCCCCTCATGTGCCGGGCCCCTCAGAGGTAATATACTTACCCCGATCTCCGCTACCGGTCCCCGCACCGCCGTTGCTGCTTCTCCCTGTAAACAGATGAAAACATCCGGTGTCAGGGAGGGGCAGCCAATGGCAGGCAGTGATGGGGACGAGCCTCCCTAGGGTCACCCGCAATGCTAGGGAGTCTCGTCCCTGTCACTGCCTGCCATTGGCTGCTCCCCCCGACACTGGATGTTTTTTTCAGTGGACAGGGAAAAGCAGCAGCGGTGGCACGGGGAGTAAGTATATTACCTGTGAGGGGCCGTTTGAGAACTTTTTAGAAATCATATTCTTAGAAACAGTGCAAAGCCTTGCAAGTTATTAAAGTCAGATTCTATTATTTTAAGAGCTTGGTACAAGTCATGATTTAAAATACTTAAAAGCTACAAATTGTACATTTTTAAGACCTGAAATCTTCACTTCACAAAATGTTTTAACACTTGCTTAGCTACATTACAGGGGTTGGCCCATCACACACATTGGTGGCATATCACTAGGATGCTGTGGCGGTGCTGTGTGTGTATGAAGCATGGAGGTAGCAGTGTTGTGTGAGTATCTTGCGCACAGGTAGCGGTGTTGTGTGTGTATCTAGTGTTCAATTAGTGGTGCTGTGTGTGTATCTAGTGTTCAATTAGTGGTGCTGTGTGTATATCTAGCATGCAGGTAGCAGTGCTGTGTATCTAGCATGCAGGTAGCGGAGCTCTGTGTGTATCTAATGTGCAGGTAGCAGTGCTATGTGTGTATCTAGTATGCAGGTAGCGGTGCTGTGTGTGTGTATCTAGTGTGCAGATACCGGTGCTGTGTGTGTGTATCTAGTGTGCAGGTAGCGGTGCTGTGTGTGTATCTAGTATGCAGGTAGCGGTGCTGTGTGTGTGTGTATCTAGTGTGCAGATAGCGGTGCTGTGTGTGTATCTAGTGTGCAGATAGCGGTGCTGTGTGTGTATCTAGTGTGCAGGTAGCGGTGCTGTGTGTGTATCTAGTGTGCAGGTAGCGGTGCTGTGTGTGAATCTAGCATGCAGGTAGTGGTGCTGTGTGTGTATCTAGCATGCAGGTAGTGGTGCTGTGTGTGTATCTACCTGCCATACACCATTGCTGTGTGTGTGTATCTACCGTGCAGGTGTCGATGTTGTGTGTGTATCTAGCATGCAGGTAGCGGTGCTGTGTGTGTATTTAGCGTGCAGCCAGCGGTGCTGTGTGTGTATCTAGCATGCAGGTAGCGGAGCTCTGTGTGTATCTAGTGTGCAGGTGGCGGTGCTGTGTGTGTATCTAGTGTGCAGGTAGCGGTGCTGTGTGTGTATCTAGTGTGCAGGTAGCGGTGCTGTGTGTGTATCTACCCTGCAGGTAGTGGTGCTGTGTGTGTATCTAGCATGCAAGTAGGGGTGCTGTGTGTGTATCTAGCGTGCAGGCAGCGGTGCTGTGTGTGTATCTATCATGCAGGCAGCGGTGCTGTGTGTGTATCTAGCATGCAGGCAGCTGTGCTGTGTGTGTATCTAGAATGCAGGCAGCGGTGCTGTGTGTGTGTATCTAACGTGCAGGCGGCTGTGCTGTGTGTATCTAGAGTGCAGGTGGCTGTGCTGTGTGTATCTAGAGTGCAGGTGGCTGTGCTGTGTGTGTATCTAGCGTGTAGGCGGCTGTGCTGTGTGTGTATCTAGTGTGCAGGTAGCGGTGCTGTGTGTGTATCTAGTGTGCAGGTAGCGGTGCTGTGTGTATCTACCTTGCAGGTAGTGGTGCTGTGTGTGTATCTAGCATGCAGGTAGTAGTGCTGTGTGTGTATCTAGCATGCAGGCAGCGGTGCTGTGTGTGTATCTACCTGCCAGACGCCAGTGCTGTGTGTGTATCTACCGTGCAGGTGGCGATGTTGTGTGTGTATCTAGCGTGCAGGCAGCGGTGCTGTGTGTGTATCTAGCATGCAGGCAGCGGTGCTGTGTGTGTATCTAGCGTGCAGGCAGAAGTGCTGTGTGTGTATCTAGCGTGCAGGCAGCAGTGCTGTGTGTGTATCTAGCGTGCAGGCAGCGTGCTGTGTGTGTATCTAGCGTGCAGGCAGCGGTGCTGTGTGTGTATCTAGCGTGCAGGCAGCGGTGCTGTGTGTGTATCTAGCGTGCAGGCAGCGGTGCTGTGTGTGTATCTAGCGTGCAGGCAGCGGTGCTGTGTGTGTATCTAGCGTGCAGGCAGCGGTGCTGTGTGTGTATCTAGCATGCAGGCAGCGGTGCTGTGTGTGTATCTAGCATGCAGGCAGCGGTGCTGTGTGTGTATCTAGCATGCAGGCAGCGGTGCTGTGTGTGTATCTAGCATGCAGGCAGCGGTGCTGTGGGTGTATCTAGCATGCAGGCAGCTGTGCTGTGGGTGTATCTAGCGTGCAGGCAGCGGTGCTGTGTGTGTATCTAGCATGCAGGCAGCGGTGCTGTGTGTGTATCTAGAATTCATGAGATCAGGAAAGCCATCAATTTGTTGTGGTCACCTTGGTGCCTCTGATGGATTTGAAGCTACCATACTATAGCAATAGTTCATATGGCAATTTCTGTGGTAATTAATTGCAGTCCATGGGACAGGCGATCTAATGAGCAGATGTGCGTTTTATAGTCTGAAAAATATGGTATACTATTTTAATACAAAGATATTTTCTGAAGATTATTTGTAGCCTGAAGCTACAAATAATCTGTGCTGTGTGTGTATCTAGCGTGCAGGTAGCAGTGCTGTGTGTGTATCTAGTATGCAGGTAGCGGTGCTGTGTGTGTGTATCTAGTGTGCTGATAGCGGTGCTGTGTGTGTGTATCTAGTGTGCAGGTAGCGGTGCTGTGTGTGTATCTAGTGTGCAGGTAGCGGTGCTGTGTGTGTGTATCTAGTGTGCAGATAGCGGTGCTGTGTGTGTATCTAGTGTGCAGGTAGCGGTGCTGTGTGTGTATCTAGCATGCAGGTAGTGGTGCTGTGTGTGTATCTAGCATGCAGGTAGTGGTGCTGTGTGTGTATCTACCTGCCATACACCATTGCTGTGTGTGTGTATCTACCGTGCAGGTGTCGATGTTGTGTGTGTATCTAGCATGCAGGTAGCGGTGCTGTGTGTGTATTTAGCGTGCAGCCAGCGGTGCTGTGTGTGTATCTAGCATGCAGGTAGCGGAGCTCTGTGTGTATCTAGTGTGCAGGTGGCGGTGCTGTGTGTGTATCTAGTGTGCAGGTAGCGGTGCTGTGTGTGTATCTAGTGTGCAGGTAGCGGTGCTGTGTGTGTATCTAGTGTGCAGGTAGCGGTGCTGTGTGTGTATCTACCCTGCAGGTAGTGGTGCTGTGTGTGTATCTAGCATGCAAGTAGGGGTGCTGTGTGTGTATCTAGCGTGCAGGCAGCGGTGCTGTGTGTGTATCTATCATGCAGGCAGCGGTGCTGTGTGTGTATCTAGCATGCAGGCAGCTGTGCTGTGTGTGTATCTAGAATGCAGGCAGCGGTGCTGTGTGTGTGTATCTAACGTGCAGGCGGCTGTGCTGTGTGTATCTAGCGTGCAGGCGGCTGTGCTGTGTGTGTATCTAGTGTGCAGGTAGCGGTGCTGTGTGTGTATCTAGTGTGCAGGTAGCGGTGCTGTGTGTGTATCTACCTTGCAGGTAGTGGTGCTGTGTGTGTATCTAGCATGCAGGTAGTAGTGCTGTGTGTGTATCTAGCATGCAGGTAGTAGTGCTGTGTGTGTATCTACCTGCCAGACGCCAGTGCTGTGTGTGTATCTACCGTGCAGGTGGCAATGTTGTGTGTGTATCTAGCGTGCAGGCAGCGGTGCTGTGTGTGTATCTAGCGTGCAGGCAGCGGTGCTGTGTGTGTATCTAGCGTGCAGGCAGCGGTGCTGTGTGTGTATCTAGCGTGCAGGCAGCGGTGCTGTGTGTGTATCTAACGTGCAGGCAGCGGTGCTGTGTGTGTATCTAGCGTGCAGGCAGCGGTGCTGTGTGTATCTAGCGTGCAGGCAGCGGTGCTGTGTGTATCTAGCATGCAGGCAGCGGTGCTGTGTGTGTATCTAGCATGCAGGCAGCGGTGCTGTGTGTGTATCTAGCATGCAGGCAGCGGTGCTGTGTGTGTATCTAGCATGCAGGCAGCGGTGCTGTGTGTGTATCTAGCATGCAGGCAGCTGTGCTGTGTGTGTATCTAGCATGCAGGCAGCGGTGCTGTGTGTGTATCTAGCATGCAGGCAGCGGTGCTGTGTGTGTATCTAGAATTCATGAGATCAGGGAAGCCATCAATTTGTTCTGGTCACCTTGGTGCCTCTGATGGATTTGAAGCTACCATACTGTAGCAATAGTTCATATGGCAGCGGTGCTGTGTGTGTATCTAGAATGCAGGCAGCGGTGCTGTGTGTGTATTTAGCGTGCAGGCAGCGGTGCTGTGTGTGTATCTAGCGTGCAGGCAGCGGTGCTGTGTGTGTATCTAGCGTGCAGGCAGCGGTGCTGTGTGTGTATCTAGCGTGCAGGCAGCGGTGCTGTGTGTGTATCTAGCGTGCAGGCAGCGGTGCTGTGTGTGTATCTAGCGTGCAGGCAGCGGTGCTGTGTGTGTATCTAGCGTGCAGGCAGCGGTGCTGTGTGTGTATCTAGCGTGCAGGCAGCGGTGCTGTGTGTGTATCTAGCATGCAGGCAGCAGTGCTGTGTGTGTATCTAGCGTGCAGGCAGCGGTGCTGTGTGTGTATCTAGCATGCAGGCAGCGGTGCTGTGTGTGTATCTAGCATGCAGGCAGCTGTGCTGTGTGTATCTAGCATGCAGGCAGCGGTTGCTGTGTGTGTATCTAGCATGCAGGCAGCGGTGCTGTGTGTGTATCTAGCATGCAGGCAGCGGTGCTGTGTGTGTATCTAGCATGCAGGCAGCGGTGCTGTGTGTGTATCTAGCATGCAGGCAGCGGTGCTGTGTGTGTATCTAGCATGCAGGCAGCGGTGCTGTGTGTGTATCTAGAATTCATGAGATCAGGGAAGCCATCAATTTGTTCTGGTCACCTTGGTGCTCTGATGGATTTGAAGCTACCATACTGTAGCAATAGTTCATATGGCAGCGGTGCTGTGTGTGTATCTAGAATGCAGGCAGCGGTGCTGTGTGTGTATCTAGCGTGCAGGCAGCGGTGCTGTGTGTGTATCTAGCGTGCAGGCAGCGGTGCTGTGTGTGTATCTAGCGTGCAGGCAGCGGTGCTGTGTGTGTATCTAGCGTGCAGGCAGCGGTGCTGTGTGTGTATCTAGCGTGCAGGCAGCGGTTGCTGTGTGTGTATCTAGCATGCAGCAGCGGTGCTGTGTGTGTATCTAGCGTGCAGGCAGAGGTGCTGTGTGTGTATCTAGCGTGCAGGCAGCGGTGCTGTGTGTGTATCTAGCGTGCAGGCAGCAGTGCTGTGTGTGTATCTAGCGTGCAGGCAGCGGTGCTGTGTGTGTATCTAGCATGCAGGCAGCGGTGCTGTGTGTGTATCTAGCATGCAGGCAGCGGTGCTGTGTGTGTATCTAGCATGCAGGCAGCAGCAGGGGTGCGCCATGAGTGGGATCCCCCACCAATCTGATACTGATGACATATCCCTGAGGACAGATCATCAGTAGTAAAAAGCGGACAACCCCTTTAACTCTCAGCGCTGTAATAGAACAGCCAGCTCAGATTGCGCCATCACCTGCAAGCTATATTATACATTATTTAGAGATTTGGGACCATGGTTTTGAGCAACCAGTGGTAGAGTTGCCTTCATTGCTATGTGAGTTGCCTCAACACAGATACACACCACCAGTGCCTTTTTGTGAAATTAGTGGCACCGTAAGATTTCCACTGCAGGCAGGAGATCCAGTGAGTGAGCAATTCCATGCGCTCCAAGCTCCTCCCTAAAGCCGGCCCACTAGGATCTTCTCTAGGAGTGGTGAGGGCTGTAATCTTTGCAAAACAACTGCAGCTAGGGACTAGATGCCACATAGTGGGCACCTAGATAGGAGAGGAGGGTGCTAATCAGCAATGCCCAGTGTATAGGGGCCTGCTGTATGTAGTATAGTGAAATGATATCACTGGGGTCATAGATATGCATCTGCGCATGGCCAAGCAGAAAAAGCAGTAAGTAGAGATACCAGTCCTGACTTGGTTTGACAACAAGCAATACAAGTATCAAAATGGCCAACTGTTTTACACAGTGATATATTCTGCAATTTACAGTGTTAAAATATGTCAGGGTAAGGCTACTTTCACACTTGTGGTAGCAGGGTCTGGCAGGCTGTTCTACCGGATCCGTGCTAATGCTAGCCCACTGTGCCGCTGGTAGCCCACTCCAGCTCTATTTACTATAATGGGGGTGGACCGGAGGTCAGGCTACAGCACGACAAATATGCAGAAAGGCAGCTGGACCTCCGTCCCGCCCCCATTACAGTGAATGGGGCCAGAGCGGACTTCCGGCGGCACAGTGGGCTGGTGTTATCACGGATCCGGCAGGCTGTTCCCCCGCCAGAACAGCCTGCCAGACTCTGCTACCACAAGTGTGAAAGTAGCCTAATGTGTCCTTCAGAAAGCTGATGGATGGAGGTGTCAGCAGTCCAACACCAGCCAATCTGATATTTATGACCTAAGGGGTTAAAATGATAAAGTTACCAATTATAAACTATTAAGAATAAAAAAAAAAAAAAAGAGGAAACAAGGAAAATGAAGAAGCCGCGAATAAGACAAATAAAGACATAAAAGGGCCAAAGTAGAACATGTGACTTGTTAATTGGCCACATTTGAAGCAACCAGAAAAGGTCAGAAATGTGAAGGCATGCAATGCCCTTTTACGAAAAAGCCTTCTGAAGCCTGCTAACGAGAAATGGTCTATGGTAATGTGATTAGAAGAACGTGCGCGTCTTACAGTTAGGACCACTAGCCCTGGAGGACATCATTAAGGCAATGTCATACAGAGGACAGCAGAGCAAGAACTTTCTCGCTAAACTTTAGGCTAAACAAGTCACTGCAGATTTGTTGCCGAGATCCTCACACTTGACTACATTGAAGCTGGCATCCAAACAGAATCAATGCACTATAGCGCTTATCGATTCCTCCGTCTCCTAAATTGCTTGGCTCAGGGGTGCAGAGAATTAAATCAAAGAAACAAAAACTGTAAAACACGACATAATTGGGTATGAAAAAGCTAATCACGGTCACATTTGTAGAACACGATGGTCAGCGCAATGTAAAAGGGTTTTCCGAGATATTTTCACTGATTTTCACTGATGACCTATCCTCTGGATAGGTCATCAGTATCTGATTGGTGGGGGTCTGACATCTAGGATCAGCTGTTTGAGAAGGCATCAATGCTCGCGGTAGTACTGCAGCCTCCTCCCTGCTCACCAAGCACAGCGTCATACATTGTATAGCGGCTGTGCTTGGTATCACAGCTCAGCCCCATTCACTTCAATGGAACTGAGCTGCGCCTAGGTCATGTGACCGATAAACATGATGTCACAAGGCTTAGGGAAAGCTGCAAGAAGTCCGTGGCGCTAGTGCCGATGCTTTCTAAAACAGTCGATGGGCAGTGGTCCAGCATGTCAGACCGCCATCGATCAGATACTGATGACCTATGCAGAGGCCAGGTCATCAGTAAGAAATATCTCGGAAAACCCTTTTAATGGGGTGGTTCACCCCTGGAGGTCTTTCGGGAGGACCCTCCAGTGTGTCCAGACCTTCAGAGGGATTCATACTTACTTGATGCCCACAGCTAGGTTCTAACTCTTGGGTCTTCCCGTGTCAACATCCAGTTTGACATGGGTCACCATGGCCTCTGCCGTGGTGACATGTCCCCCATGTGTCATGTTACTGGGTGGTGTATGATGGCGCATGGTGGACACGTAACCGTTGCTGTGGCCATGTGACCCGCATCATACCGGATGTTGACATGGGGAGACTTGAATGCTGCAACAGAGCTGGATCCCATCGGTGGTGATCAGGTAACTAAGATTCCCTCTGCAGGTTTGGCCACTCTGGGGGAGGGGGGCTAAAAGGGGTGAACAAACCCTTTAAGAGAGAGTTAAAATGTTTAATGTTCTCTCCTAGATGTAATGCACAACAAAATGGATAAAATGAAGTCATCGGAATTTTAGGCTGGGGCTACATTGCGATATGAAGATCACAATATCATACTGCAATACAACTGTTGGATTTTTCGCCGCTGGTCAGTAATTGCACATGACCATAGACTACAATGTAATTTGGAACAACTACGATTGGCAGCATTGATTGGGTAACGTCAGAATGTGCATGGACACAAACTGCTACCTATTCATTCAGAACTTCTAGCAGGAATAATAAAGGAATGGCACATCGTAGAGTCATAAAAATAGATGCTCCAGCTCTGTTATTACTTAGGGAAGGCAAGTAGTTATTAAAAAACAGGGGTTAGAAAAGGTAACAGCATCTCTATAACCACCATGTGTGTCCCTGACTGACCAAACCTGAGCTGTAGGATACATGATGCCACCTGTCCCCACCATCCGGGTCCAAAATATCACCGGAATTGGCAGGAGGATTAGCCTCACCAAAAATGTCCAGTTACACAAGCACCAATTTAAGAATTTGGGCTAAAGCAGTCACAAACTATTGGCATGGCCCGCATTGAAGAGCTGGATCACCAATGGCCTCATGATCTTGCTCTCAGATTATTATTTTCAATAGTAAAGAATTTTGGTCTACAAGCATAACATTCCTCCTATACATAAGAGTACAGTAGCATCCCAACAGATAAATGTCTAATAAACTTCTACCACCCCAACAGACTGTAATACAGACTTCAACTCAGCCTTATTTTCTTACAGTTTTAGAGAAGAAGAAAAAATATGAGCAGTATTAATGTGCCAACCAATATTACTTCACACCGACCAGCACTTCCTCCCCTCCTTAAAGGGGAACTTGTGAAAAAAGGAAATGTATTGCAAAAATCTAAATGTATATCCAGCAGAAATGCTACTGAGAGCTTAAAGGTTTACTGAGCTTTGGTATAACTTTTGATATGTCATAGAGGCATATCAAAAGTTTTGATCTGTTGGGGTCTGAGGGCTGAGACCTCCACCGATCACTAGAACGAGGAGAGAAAAGAGTGCGTATATCTCTGCAGGACACAAGCACAATAGAAACCTATAGGCCCATATTAAAAAGGTTGTCCTGGCATTTATATTGATGCCCGTCATCAATATCTGATTTGTGGAGGGTTGTCTGACTTCTGGCACCGCGGTCAATCAGCTGTTTGAAGAGGAGGAGGCACTCCATGCGAACGCTGCTTCCTGGTCCGTGTCATCTCGTGTGGAGCTACGGTATAGTGTAATTACGGGTAATCGCTCCATTCAAGTGAAGGGGGGGGGATACTTGTCGTTACACTGCGCAGTGTAATGAAGAGGAAGGGGCGATAGCATGGAGCACTGCCCCCTCTCCAAACAGCTGATTGGCGGTGGTGCTGGGTGTCAGACCCCCACTGATCAGATACTGATGACCTATCCTGACGATAGGTCATCAATATATATGGTAGGACAACCCCTTTAATTCAGTCTTCTGCAGTGAGGAGAGAGCACATCATATGAGCCTGCTTCTCTCTCCTCATTCTAGCAATCGCTGAGATCTCAGCACTCACACCTCCACCGATCAAAACTTTGTATGACATATCAAAACTGTGACCAAAACTCAAGGATCCTTTAAATGCTCCATTTTAATAAATCTATATAACGGGACATCAGCTATTTTATACTGTAATCAGGATAAAATGTATAAATCCCATACTAGTAAATTGTGCATCACAGGAACTGAAAAATATCACACCGTGTTTTCTAAATGTTTCTAACCTTGGGCAGAGCTGTCACATTCATAGCATTGTTGGTTTGATTACAGGAATAAAGGAAAAATACCAGGGTTGAACTAGTCAGATTCTTCCTTTTCCGAATACTGACTGGAGCCTAAAGGCTCTTTTCTACAGGCTGACAAATGGCCGTATGAGCGTTCATAAGAACACTTTTTCCTGATCATTGGCCTGTGTAACATGGCAGAGATCAACCGACAAGGTGGGCCTAATAATTCTCTTCACCAGCACATCTGCCTGTGCGAACAAGGATGTGCTACCAACAATTAGGCCTCTTTCTCACCTCAGTATTGTGGACGTGTGCTGTCCATGGTCTCCACAGTACTGACTTTAACCCCTTCCCGACATGGCGATTTGAGTTTTCATTCACATAGCTGTATGAGGATCTGTTTTTTGCAGGATACGTTTTACTTTCTAATGGCACCATTTAATATTACATATGATGTAGGAGGCAGCTGGAAGAAAAAATCCAAATGGAATAGAATTGGAAAAAAATCCTATTCCGCCATGGTTTTATGGGTTTTGCTTTTACAGCGTTCATTATGCAGTAAAACTGACCCGTGCTCGTCAGTACGATTACAATGATACCACATTTATATAGTTTTTCTTGTGTTTTAATGCTGAAAATAATAAAAACTATATATTATGAGCCCTATGGAGCCACCGTAAGAGGTAGAGTTGGGCCAGTATTCCAACGGGCTTATCTGGAGGACAGTTGGACTGAGATTTGGGTGGCGTAAAGTCTAATATCGCTAAATTGTTGCACTGACTGTACTACACCATTCCTCCATTGTTGCTAATAGCATCCTGCTCCAAATCTGATTCATGTATTCCTATTACTTAGTACTTAGTTGAAGCACATTTGGCAGTCTTCTTGGGTATGATGTCAGATCCTCTCAAACTCGAGTTAAGGTCCTTTTACACGGGCCGATTATCGGCTGAAAAATCGTTCCTAGGAACGCTAGTGCCGATAATCGGCCCGTGTAAAAGTGGCCCTAATCAGCCGACGAACGAGCAAAACGCTCGTTCGTCGGCTGATTGGATCTTTTGGTTTCTACAAAAGATCCAATCTGTCGGGCGCACATCGGCCTGTGTAAACAGGCGATGTGCGCCTGACAGTATGGAGCTTCCCGGCCGCACGAGTGATACAGCGATCACTCGTGCGGCCCGGCGCTCGATTCATCGGGCCGTGTAAAGGCTCCCTGCCCGAGCGCCGATATCGCTGATCGGCGCTCGGGCAGGGAGACACATCGGCCCGTCTAAAAGGGCCTTTAGATAGGGACCGACGGTGCACTTCCATTTTCAGGTCTCTCCAGAGATTTTCGATTGGGTTCAAGTTAGGGTTCTGGCTGGGCCACTCAAAGGCATTCAGAATTGTCCCTAAGCTACTTCTATGTTGTCTTTCCTGTGTGCTTCAGGTCACTGCCTTGTTGGAAGGTGAACCTTTGGCCCAGTCTGAGGTTCAGAGCATTCTAGATCAGGTTTCCATTAAGAATATCTCCAGTCTCCCTGCCTAAGCTGCTGAGAAAAACACCCCCACGGCATGACACTGCCACTACCATGCTTCACTGAAGGATGGTAATAGTTAGATACTAGCAGTGGTTTCTTCCAGATATGACTCTTATAATTGAGGCCAACAAGTTCAATCTTGGTTTCATCAGACCAGAGAATCTTGTTTCTAACAGTCTGAGTGTCCTTTAGGTGCATTTTTACAAACTCCATGTGGGCTTTAATGTGTCTTTTACTGAAGATGTTTATGGCCACGAAGCCCAGGAAAGTGGAATGCTGCATTGATGGTTGACCTACAGGAAGTTTCTCCCATCCGCACACAGTATCATTGGAGCTCAGCGAGATTGACTATTGGCTTCTTTTTCACCTCTTACTAAGGCCCTTCTCCACTGAGTACGTAGATTGGTAGGGCTGCCAGCTCTTAGAAGAGTCCTAGTTGTTCCAAACTTTTTCCATTTAAGAATTATGGAGGCCACTATGCTCTTGGAAACTTTCAGTACAACATACATGTTTTGTACCCTGAGCATCCAAACAATCCTGTCTCTGAGCTCTACAGGCAGTTCTTCCCTCCTCATGGCTTGGTTTTTCCTCCGATATGTACTGTAAGCTGTGAGACTTTATATAGACAGAGCTGTGTCTTTCCAAAGCATGTCCAATCAACTGACTTTATCATATGTGGTACTGTATTTATTCTGGTTCCTGGTCTGGAGTCAGTATTTGAGATCTAGGGTCTGTAAGTAATGTATATATACAGGACCTCTAAATTTGATCAACATGGTCTATGATCTATGCTTCTTTATGAAATCTATGAATATTTGTGTTTTTTTAAGCAGTGTTAAGGCCATAAACGCAACATTCACAACTGTAATTTACACTCAGTTTAATATAAGCACAATAAATGTCATTTAAGACGTGTTCATGTTATAGCAGATTGCATTTCCTCGCCTGTCTTTATGGCTTTGACACACAATCAGGGAAAATGTAGGAGGTGCAGGATTCATACACACAATTATTCACAATACAAGTGTTATCTGTATCAAAATGGAAGAAGCGAACAGCAGTTCACAAAGACGAGAACGGCTGAGGGTCAGGATCAGACAGCAACAGACGAACCTCTTTCATTTCTATAGAAAAGGATAAAACGCTTGGAACCTCCTGGCAGAGTCTGATGATAAAAAGCAGTCCACATGCGGATGTTAAAGATATTTTAAAAAATGAAAAAAAAAAAAAAAAAACTTGGTCCCAGGAAACACCAAATGAAGTCTGGAACAGCATATAAAGACATGCTATCCACGGTGCCGTGCACAAAGTATACAAACTTTTAAAAAGTTTTTAAGTTTTCTTATTTAATTTTCTTTTTTAAGGAATTTTTAAATGTTTAATTTTAAATGAATTTATTTTAACTTTTTAATTAATAATAAAACAAATTATAAGAAATAAAATAAAGAAGGTTTCTATTCCCAGCCGTCTGGACAATCATGTGGCAGAATGCTGGTCCTGCACATGTTGAATTCTATCTACTAATACAGTGGTAGTCATATGGATGTGGGCGAATGGGGCTTTCCAAACAGGAATAGGAAGTTGGACTTCCTAATTCTTCCCATCTTGCACCATTACAATGTTCCAGAAACGGCAGAATACATTTGCAGAAGTGTATCCTGAGTGGACAGGCTTATAGTAAGTCAATTTAAGGAAATGTGTCTCCAAAAATTGCATCTGCCAGTTAAACCCAAATGGCAACACGTCTCCTTTTTTTTCGAATGTTTTTATTTTCTGTTTGCAGATTTATTCTATTTCCTGAACATGATTATGGGGGCGGCCATCTTGTCTGAGCTATTCTTAGCACCATTTAGAAAGTATTAAGAAAACTGCTTGCCAGCAGCCACATGGTCCATAGACACAATGGTCTGAAGGGGACCTCATTGACTTCTATGGGAGAGTCTTCTAGGCATGCTCTGTGGCCTGTGCAGAGGTCATTGTACAAGGAAAGAATAGATAAGCGGTGACAATCACCTGTTGTGAATGGTGGATCCTGTCTTATCTATACACATAGGTGATATCACTACAGGCAGGATTAGAATGCCAGATAAGCAGATAACTGCAGTAAAGCGAAATTTCAATTACCAGATGAAGGAGCGTTTGCTCGTTCAACGAGTAATTGGTGGCAGTGTTACACTGCCAGATGATTGCTAAAGAGCGTTAATAGGAACGCTCAATAGCAATGATCTGGCAGACTATCTGACAGTGTAATACACCCTTTAGAAGTGGCGCCTATTATTAGGTTTAGTGGCCAATGCGAAAACAGCATGATTTTATGGTGTTTGTTTAACCCCTTCGCGCCCAGCGCCGTACATGTACGGCGCTGGGCGATGCGGGCACATGGCGCCCGCTCGCGGGTGCGGCGAGCGTCATGGCCGGCAAGTCTCTGCTGTTTCTAACAGCAGAGACTTGCCGCTACTTACCGCCATCGGCGGCGTCTTCCTCGGAGATTAGATGCCGTGATCACACGTGATCACGGCATCTAGTTGCGTCTCAACCCGGAAGCATTCGCTTCCGGGTGGTGTACAGACACCCCATGTGGCCAATCGGGGTGTCTGTACACCATATGAAAACTGTAATCCTCGCTGGTGAGGATTACAGTTTTCAAAGTGCAATTCTTATTCTGGCCACTAGATGGCAGGCCAGGATAAGAAATGAGCAATTCATGGATTTCTGAGTCTATAAAATCCATAATTGCTCATAAAGAAAAAAAAGCCACAATATATAAGCCCATATTTTGAGCTTTCCAATAGTAAAAAAAAAAATTAAAAAAAATGTTAAAAAATATATAAAAAATAAAAAAGATGTAAAAGTTCAAATCACCCCCCTTTCCGTATAAGTAAAAAATAAATACCTAAATAACAATAAATATAGACATCATGGGTATCACCGTGACCGAAAACGCCCGTACTTTTAAAATATAAAAAAAAAATTCCAATATGGCGAATTGTGTGGCGGAAAAAAGCGTCCAAATGGTGATTTGCCATTTTTTGTCGCTTTTTTTTTCTAAAAAAAATTAAATAAAAAGTGATCAAAAAGTCATACACACCCCAGAATGGTATCAATAAAAACTTCAGATCGTCCCGCAAAAAATGAGCCCCCATACAGCTCTGTACACATAAATACCAAAAAGTTATAGGGGTCAAGATTTGACAAGGGAAAAAAAAAAAGGGCAACTTTCTAATTATTTTATCACTATGAAAACGCAGGAAAAACTATACATATTAGGTATTGCCGGATTCGTACTGACTTTTAGAATGAAAGTAACGGATCAGTTTTAATGCACATCGAACGCTGTAAATAAGAAACCCGTAGAACTGTAGCGGAATAGCGTTTTCTTTGCAATTTCACCCGGTTTGGAATTTTTTTCCCGCTTCCCACTACACCGTATGCAATATTAAATGGTGGCGTTGGAAAGTACAACTTGTCCCGCAAAAAACAAGCCCTCATACAGCTATGTGAACAGAAAAATAAAAGAGTTATGGCTGTTTGAAGGCAGGGAGCGCAAAACGAAAATGCATAACCGAAAAAAGCTCCGGGCGCGAAAGGGTTAAATGTAGAAAGTGACATGGAAATTTAAAATCAAATCAAACAGTCTTTAAAAATATGTGATTTAAAGGCCAAGTACACCTTTGTGTTTTTATTATTGCATTGTACTCATTTTGAGCCAAAAAAAAACCTGTTTTTCAGTTGGCCTTTATAAAAAAAAATGTTTAGCCCCCTTCTCTGTATAGCCTTGAGATTCTCTAGTAGCAGTATCTGTATTTTTAGTCTTTCCTGTCAGGCAGCTCAGCTGATGGCTCCTTATCTCTGACCTTATAGGCTCTCATTATAGCTCAGCTATCTTACTGTAGCAGTATCTTACTGATAAGAACGTGGATTAAATAAGGGTTTATGACCTTTTAGTAATTATTATTATATTTAATTATCATTAATATTAAAAGTGAAAGTTAAGCTACACAAACAGTTAACCCTTTCTGAAAGAATGGTTTAATATTTTTAATAAAGACCAATTGAAAAATAATTTTTAGCCCAAAATGAGTAAAATTAAAAACATGGTGACCATAGCCTTTAAACAATAGGTCATTTTCTGACGACACATTCTCTTTTTAAACACATTCAAAAGTTTCACATTGCTTTTAACAACCATCTTTTTAAGATGGTACAGGGATTTTCCTGTTTTCGATGCATATTTCTCCTTTAAATATCAGTGATATTTCATCGCTTCTTTGCTTGTAATGACCCTTGTAAGACAAAATCAAAATCTTTAAAATTATCAATACAAAAGAGCAAACATGCCAGACGCAGAGTGAATAGAGAGTGTTAATTCCAAACTATATCAGCAGAAACAACACTGAGTGCATTGAGTTTAAAGGGAACCTGTCACAGTGCACTTTGAAGTCCGATCTGTGCACAAAAGGTGCAGTAGAACAGGAGGAGCTGAGAAGACTGATAGTTTTATTAGAAAAGATTCAGTAGACTGGTAATTTATTTCATTTCGATCAACGTTCTGGGTTTAGAAGTCCAGTGGGTGGGGATACTCAGTGATTGACAGCTATCTCTATATACACACTCATACAGGAGAGGCTATCAATCACAGAGTGGGACCACCCACTGGACTCTTAAAGAGGACCTGTCACTGTTTCTTTTTGTTAAACGAAGTACCTTTACAAGCGGGGTAAGCTTTGCTGATACCATTATAACTTTTCATTTTTTTCAAACGCCCCTCGGCTTTACCCCCCGCCACCCCCACCCCCACGTTCAATTTTCGCGCCCTGTATAATAATTGGTAGCATCGGTACAGGGAGGAGGAGACACCAGCGCTTCTCAGAGGGCGTCTCCTCTCTGGCTATGACGTAGTCCACTGCGATTTGGACCATGCCACAGCCAGGGTGAAGGAGACGCCAAATGAGAAGCGCTGGCGTCTCCTCCTCCCTGTACCAATGTTATCTATTGTCATACAGGGTGCGAAAACAGAACAGGGGCACAGCGGGGCAGCCAAGAGGTGTTTGAAAAAAAGAAAAGTTATAGAAGCATCTGCAGAGCGCACCCTGCTTGTAAAGGTACTTCGTTTAACAAAAAAAATTGAAAAGTCCTCTTTAAACCCAGAGTGAGTAGAGAATGAGATGAAAAAACTGCAGGGTCCATGGGTAATGTGAAACGCAGGACACACAAGTTTTTTTTTTCTTTTTTTGCTCCTGATTTTGTCCATTAGCAGCGTCTTTTTTTTCTGGCTACTTTTCAAAAATGCCGCTTGTTGAACTCTTGGCATCTTTTAAGGCATTTTCACATCCCCTTCTCTAAAGACAAAAACACCATGAAAAAAATGCTAGTAAGCAAAACACACTGCATGCAAACAAACAACACAGGTGGCAAAAAAAAAAAAAAAAACATGTAAGGGCTTATTCTGGTGTTTTTACAGCCTAAAAAAATTGCCAGTGCAAAATGTGTGGTTAGGGATCCTAAGACTATCAGTTCCCGCCATAGATGGCCACACCTAGAATCTGGCCGACCTAACCAATTATGAGCAACATTTGTTGTGTCCATGGAAACCAAGCAATCAATTCTCACACTGGAAATCTTTTCCACTGATTCAGAAATTTATTTAGCCTGCTTACAAATTCTTCTTTTTCTCCTGTTATTATTATTACAACAATCACACAAATGATGATTGATTTTCACAGCAAATGGAATAATATTACAATGGGAAAATCATTCCAACCATAATAAAATACTAAGATTGTCCACCAAATTTGTCCACCAAATTTGTATGCTGAGGCGGTCTGTTACAACTCTAACATGTCATTTATAAATGCCACCTAGACTGCAAACGCAGGAGAGGAGCTGGGCTCGCCTGAGAGAGGAGATAGAAAAATGACTGTGCCACACAACAAGCGGGAGGTATAAGAGAGACGGAGAGTGCGGCGCGAGAGAGAGACAGAGAGTGCGGCGCGAGAGAGAGACAGAGAGTGCGGCGCGAGAGAGAGACAGAGAGTGCGGCGCGAGAGAGAGACGGAGAGTGCGGCGCGCGAGAGAGAGACGGAGAGTGCGGCGCGCGAGAGAGAGACGGAGAGTGCGGCGCGCGAGAGAGAGACGGAGAGTGCGGCGCGCGGAGAGAGAGACGGAGAGTGCGGCGCGCGAGAGAGAGACGGACGAGGGCGGCGCGCGAGAGAGAGACGGAGAGTGCGGCGCGCGAGAGAGAGACGGAGAGTGCGGCGCGCGAGAGAGACGGAGAGTGCGGCGCGCGAGAGAGAGACGGAGAGTGCGGCGCGTGAGAGAGAGACGGAGAGTGCGGCGCGCGAGAGAGAGACGGAGAGTGCGGCGCGCGAGAGAGAGACGGAGAGTGCGGCGCGCGAGAGAGAGACGGAGAGTGCGGCGCGCGAGAGAGAGACGGAGAGTGCGGCGCGCGAGAGAGAGACGGAGAGTGCGGCCCGCGAGAGAGAGACGGAGAGTGCGGCCCGCGAGAGAGAGACGGAGAGTGCGGCCCGCGAGAGAGAGACGGAGAGTGCGGCCCGCGAGAGAGAGACGGAGAGTGCGGCGCGCGAGAGAGAGACGGAGAGTGCGCGCGCGAGAGAGAGACGGAGAGTGCGGCGCGCGAGAGAGACGGAGAGTGCGGCGCGCGAGAGAGACGGAGAGTGCGGCGCGAGAAGAGAAGGAGAGTGCGGCGCGAGAGAGAGACGGAGAGTGCGGCGCGAGAAGAGACGGAGAGTGCGGCGCGAGAGAGAGACGGAGAGTGCGGCGCGAGAGAGAGACAATTTCTTACTGGACCATGGTAATCACATGACTGATCATGTGATTTCTTAAATCGCATAATGTAAAGAGAAATGTTAATGTATAAAGATTCTTGATCAGCCATCACTGTAAAAATAAAATGTAAATTAATGAAAAACCACTCTACTACTACAGCTGTGTCAGAATTTTAGAAACTAAAAATTACACATTATAAATAAAAAAATCGGATTTCTTAGCAAACAGCAGAAGAATTCAATTGCAAATCACACAAAAAAATGAATAAATGATACCATGGAGTGAATTACTTGTCTTTTTATAAGAGCAGAACCCGAATTGTTTGGAGAAATGAGAATGGAGAAGTGGTGTAAAATGCATCAAATGTATTATATAAAAGCGGCACTTTTTTGTTTCATTCTAGAGAAAAATGACATTTAATTAAAATGCAAATGAGCATTTAAGTGCATCAAGGGCAGGTCCAGGCCATTCTGTGCACCTTAGCTCATCCTGCTTCCTGTGTCTGTCCCTCCTTCTCCATCTTGATTCACAAAGCCTGGTTCCTGCATAGTCATTAATCAAGAACGAGAGGGAAGGGCCAGCAGAGGAAAAGGGAGGCTCAAGGGTGCACAGAATGACTTGGGTGCGCTCACAAGGCATCACAATTTTTTTTCAATTTTTTATATGTCACAGGGACATATCAAAAGTAATGATTGGCGGGGTTCCCAGCTCTAGAACCAGGGGTCAGAAGAGCTCAGCTGTGCGCTGCTTCCCCCTGACTGTCAATCGCAGAGCTCAGAGCTGGGACCCCTGGCGACTTCTCATATGTCCCTATGACATATCAAAAATTGAAAAAAAAGTGTAGTTACTCCTTAAGTGACAAATAATATTGAGGTTCCTGGAAAAGAAATGTGTTAAACATTTCTAGCAGATTGCTAAAGATCTGTTAGGCCACATGTGTTATTTTTTTTATTTTATCGCATTTTGTGCCGTATAATACAATATATAGCTTGACCAAGTCCACAACTGCAGAACACACTCTGGCTAAAAGAAAGGGGTTCTGAGCAGGGACCTCCCTCTTCGATATCCATTACTGGAGGGAAAACCTCTTAACTGGGATTTTTCTGCAGGGAGAAACCAAAATACAAGAATCCAAAGCAAGGCCTGGACTAGAATAACTACAAGAACTAAACTATACTGACAAGAAGCAAACTAGGCAAGGAACAAGATACTAGAAAAATACAAGGATTACTGGATATAAATGCACAGAGCTTATGCTATAACCTGCATCCTACTGTAGAAACCGGAAATATTTAAAGAAAAACTAACCAATCAGGAACTCCATGTCAGATGATCTTGTCTGAAGGAAAAGTTCAGCTGAGCTACACTAGGACCTACACCAGAAAGGAAAAGATGAAACATCTGGAGTATTCCAGCTGATCCCCACATTGGCGTAGACTTGTTACTTCTGAATGATTCTGGACAGAAAGCCCAGAGATCTCCATGTAGTGGGTAGATATTCATCCATTAGCAAGGGCGTAATTACCATAGCGGCAGACCATGTGACTGCTACGGGGCCCAAGGTAAGAGGGGGTCTAGTCTTAGTTGGGACCATCTTCTCTTCTACTGGAAAGAGAAAAATTGGTCAGGACTCTACCCTCTAAAGCAGGGGTGCACAACCTTTTTTGGTCTGGGGGCCGCATTGTCACATTGCTCTATTTCAAGGGGCCGCAAATAAAAAAAAATCGGCACAAGCCAGTGCAAAGTGACTGGTGAGGAATGCTCACTATCACAGTCATTCCGCCTACATTTAGTTTTATTGATTATTGGTAGCCCATCCTTGATTGCACAGGGAGATGTGCTGCAGAAAATCGTACATCTTTCATCCTAATAAAATCTAAAGATTAGCCACCAAACGACCAATTCCTTGTTTATCGACTGATCAGCTACATGATTATACCGGCCAGATATAAGACATGAGCCTTCATATGAACACTTGTTTCCAATAATTGTCCCGAACATCGTGCTGCAGAATAGCCCCGAAACCAAAGAGTTATACTTACCTGCTCCCCACCGCTCCGGTCCTTTGCATTGCCCCTGCTGTTTCCACCCATCAGTGCATGGACACGGTTATACACCACTCTAGCCAATGACTGGCTTACGCTGTGATATGGCCACAAGCAGCATGTCACTTCTGAAGCCAGTCATTGACTGGAGTCGTGCAAGTGACCATGGCCATGCACTACCAGGTGTAAACAGTGCAGAGACCAGAAGATGGGGGCAGCGCAGAGGAACAGAGCCCTGTGGAGCATGTAATTATGAATCTTCTATTTTGGGTCTATGCTGCAGGAACTTGTTAAAAATCATTTTTACCAGAAAAGTGGCGACATTTTCTTCCTGCCTCCTATTCATAAATCAGTGCTTTCCTGTCCTCAGTTATAGGCGCCCTGCAGTTACCAGTAAGCACTTTACCTTGCTAGTGGGGAGAGCGCTTATTCGTTAACGCTTGAATGACCCGGCCTGAAAAGGCCTTAGTGACCAGACATTTTTTTGTGATTTAGTGCACGGGGTGGTTCAAACAGTTATAAATATCTTATTTGTTGGACTGCCAAAATATTTCTTGCAACAAATTTTTACGTGACACATAGGGCCTTATAATTTATTTTTTAGTAGTTTTATTTGGGGAAATCTGTACAAAACTTCGTTAAAAAGTTACTATAGCTGGGTTGTTTTGTTATATAATATGTATAGGCCGGTGATGGTAACGGTTTTGGTTAGTGTGGTATGTTCTCTTTTATGTATTTTCTTCTTTTTTTTTTCATTTTTCTTTTTTAACTTATTTTTTAAATATTTTTGTTACATAATATGTCCTCCAAGAGGTCATAAAAAGACCTTGGAGGACACCGTCACTTTTTAAAATTTTGCACTTTCCTTTTTATTTTTTACTGTTATTTGTATTTTATTATTTTATTGCATTTTTTAAATAATTGGTTTATTACTTATTTTTTAAATATATTTTTTCCACATAATATGTCCCCACAAGAGCTCATAAAAAGACTGTTGGAGACAATGAACACTTTTCCTTTTTATTTTTTATTTTATTTGTATTTTATTATTTATTTTATTTTTTAATGTCCTTTTTATTTTATTTGTATTTTATTTATTTATTTTTAGAATTTTCTTTTTTTTTTAAATATATTTTTTCCACATATTTCCCCCAAGTGGTCATAAAAAGACTGTTGCGGGACAGTGCAGGACTTTTTCCTTTTTTCTTTTTATTTATTTTCTATTTTTGTCACATTTTATTTTCTTTTCTTTGCATTTTATTATATTTTTTATTTAGTTTTCAATTTTTTTAAAATAATTTTAACTTTTTTAAAATGTATTTTTACCACATAGTTTGTCCCCAAGAGGTCACTGAAAGACCTTTGGGAGACAATAGGAGACTTTTTTTTTTTTACTATTTCCACTGTAACTGGAGCATCCAATGGAGCCCCAGTTACAGGGAAACCTGCCTCCTGCTTGCTGTGCTGCCTGCTGGGATGAGGTGAGGGGCTTTGTACCCGGGCAGAGCTGACCAGCGTCTACTGACTCTGCAGCTCTGCGGTCCTCTGCTGCAGAGACACCGAGCGATCACGTGATCGCCGGGTTCACACTGCAGAGCGCTCATAGAGTAGAAGGCAGAAACGCTGATAAAGCGCTTCTGCCCTCTCCTCGGCTTACCAGCGCTCACCAACAGCCAGAGACCCTTTCTTCTCCTGCTACGGTGCAGGAGCTGTAATCTTCTATCCCTGTGTGGCACTCCGGGCAGAAACACATCTGATCCTGCGATCAGCTGTGTTTCTGCCAAGCAGGACGGGGGCCGCAAACCACAGCTCCAGGGGCCGCATGCGGCCCGCGGGTTGTGCACCCCTGCTCTAAAGGAACAACTTTTAGCAAATGAGGCAGTGGAAAAATGGCCCAAGAGTCATTGGAGAGGGTTTAGGCAGAAACCCCTCTGTCCTGTGTGGGGGGCCTGGTTTGATCCTTGCTATGGGGCCCTTACTTCTCGATGTATGCCACTGCCCATTAGTTTTTCATAATTCGAGCATTTTGTAGATGTCAGATACACTTTACTACATGTGACAATGTAACATCCCATCACTTCATCCACAGATTCGTAATTCTAGCACTACCATAGGTGGTTTACTCACCACTCCTTCCACTGGGGATTACCATTGCTGGTGTCATTCTATCACCGCTTTATTAATATATCCACAATCCCCAACTATGCTCAGCCTCCACTTAACAAAGATACAATAACAGTTGGTTGTGGGAGGATAAGGCACAATCTCAAGTGAACAGGCGCAGATGGAAACATTATTCGTGACAGCATGTTTAGATACATTATATTTGCATGCAAATCTGTCATCTGGCGTCATACTGTAGCGTTCAGCTATAATGATGGAATACAGAGCAGTATATATGTTTAGGAGTCACTTTTATGCTACAGAAATACATGTCTACCCAATGGTAGGTTATCATATGGACAGGTTGGGCGACCACCCGGGGCTCAAGGCTTTTGGGGGGCACATGGCTGCCCAAACCACTTACCCTCTGTAAAGCTTGCACAACACAGGATTGCTATAGGCCGGCCCACAGAAAAGAGTAATTATTGAGGGGTTATGTGACAGGTAAGGTCCCTTAAACGGCACTGACAGCAAGTGTTAAAGGTTAGGACAACAAGCATCTGCTGCCTGTAGTGTAACTGGATACACCCAGCACACACAGCAGTCGGGACAGGACAAACAGGAGGGGGGACTGCAGAGATATAGGGAGAACAAGCCATAAAAAAGTCTGTCCCTGCACAGTCTGACACCGGCAGCACTGATTGAAGTCAGTCTGTGCAGGAACACACACCCAGTTGGTAACACGCATCTGTAACCTTACTGCAGACTGCTAGCATTTCATTCATTTCATTAAACTTGTTATAGAGATAACAAAGGGATGGCACAACATAGAGCCTTAAGAGTAGATGCTCCAGAATCATTATTACACCGGGAATTCAAGTGATTATGAAAACAGGTTTGTCAGGATAAACATGGTTGTCAATGCTGAAGTCTTTCTCTGTTGATTCATTTTAACTGTTTGTAATAGTAATAGTTATAGTTTAAGGTACAACTGCCCTTATAGAGCTGTTTCCTCATGGTTATATTATTAACCCCTTAGTGACCACCAATACACCTTTTTACAGCGGTCAATAAGGGGCCATAGGCTGGGCTGCAACCTTTTTACCGCAGCCCGGTCTGAACACTGCATGGGTTTCCAGAGCAGCGGACAGCAGGGGATCAGCTCTCCCATGAGAGCTGTGCTCCTGCTCCAACGGGCAGGACCAGCAGGAGCGCCAATCTGAACTGTTTAACCCCTTACATGCCCCAGGTGCTATGCAAGAGGTTACAGAGGGAATAAACTCCCTCTGTCTCTCATTGGCATTGTGAGGAGTCAATATGTATTCATGCAGACCGGCGCCTAATAAAGGCCCCAGGCCTGCCTCTAGAGTGTCCCAGCAGGCCGTGCATCTCTGACGCAGCCGGCCGGTGGATGTCAGTATAACACCGACATGGAACAGTGCAATGTGTTTTAGAAGCTGTGCACCCTTGCTCCTTTTACCTCTGCCAGTCCTCCTCTCCTTCTTGACTAACAGGTCCAGCTAAGATGACTACGCAGGAACCTGGGCCTGTCAACCAAGGAGAGAGAGAGGCTGGCAGAGTAAGCAGGAGGAGCAAAGGTGCACAAAGTGACTTGGATCCACCCACAGTGCACTTAACTGCTCATGTACATAGAGATTAAAAGTACTTTTTCTTCAGAATGAACCACTGGATAGGTAAGTGAATAGTATTAGTACATTCAGATGAGCTAGCCGTACATGACTTTGGAGGTCATTTATTAACGCTTGTCTGGTGTATAGGTAGTCTCAAACGGCAAGTAGTGCAGATGGGCAGGATGGGGCGAGTTTGTGTATGTGAGGACCGGCCCAGGCAAATTTACTACTTTTACACCTGGAAATAGGCAAAAAAGTAGATGAAAAATTATGCCATCCAGGACTGCCTAATTTATGACAAGATGCATGCTTCCTCATAAATTAGCTGTATACTACAGAAGCATAGGGGGGCCGAGGCCATGTGACCGATGAACGTGCCGTCACCGCCCCCTGCTGGAGGGAGGAGGGAGCTGAGAGGGAAAAGTGCAAGGTGACGGATCCGTCATGAACTCCACTGAAAGTCAATGGAGGACGGATCAGTTTACTAGTGTGTCACACCGAACGGATCCGTCCCCATTGACTTGCATTGGGGGTCATGACGTCTCATTGCGGATCCCCAGTACGGAGAGCAAACTGCAGCATGTTGCGGTTTGCTCTCCGGTCTGGAGACGGAACGGAATGGTTTTAGGAGCATTCATTGTCTTCAGTTCAGTTTTGTCCCCATTGACAATGAATGGGGACAAAACTGAAGCGTTTTATTCCGGTATTGAGCCCCTATGACGGAGCTCAATACCGGAATATGTAAACGCTAGTGTGAAAATAGCCTAAGGCCTACGTTAACCCCGGGAAGGAACAGCCTGTCTGAGATGTCTGGAACCGGCACTGCTGGACGCTACCAGTCACCCGCCAGCCCAATTCACTATAATGGGGACCGGCAGTGATCAGGCTGCAAGTCAGCAAACATGGCGAGAATCAGCCAGACAAAAATCATACGATCTCCGCCGGTCCCCATTATAGTGAATAGGGCCGGATGGCGATGTGGTTGTTTCTGGCAATGCCGGAATGTAGAGAGATCCGGCTGGATATAAAAGTGAAACTAGTCTAACAACAAACAATCCCTCTTGCCGACCGATGATAGACAATATTGTCTGAAAATGAAGTTGGCCTTAAAAGGGTTCTCCAAGTTATATTTATTGATGACCTATCCTCAGGATAGGTCATCAATATCAGATCGGCAGGTGTCTGACTCCCAGCACCCCTGTCGATCA
Source organism: Rhinella marina (assembly GCA_900303285.1). Lineage (NCBI taxonomy): Eukaryota > Metazoa > Chordata > Amphibia > Anura > Bufonidae > Rhinella > Rhinella marina. Next base: position 301,648 of record ONZH01017641.1, read on the forward strand.
GTTGTTTGAAGAGGAGCCGCCCCACTGAAATGAATGGGGCGGTTAGGCTGTAATGCGGTTAGGTGTAATTACACCTTTACAAAGAAAAAAGAGGAATTTCAGTCAGCACATCCCAATGCGCAGGTGCACGTTGCTATGGCTGAATGCACAAGGAAAGGAAAATACATACAATGCAACGGCACACTGCTAACCAGATAAAGCACAAATGTAATATGAGATATTCTGAAGCTAATTCTATGCTTGTTTGGTAAATTAGAGATTCTTGGCAAATATATTTTGTACAAAATTATCTGGGCCCGTCTACCAAATCGTCAATGTAATCTCTGTAGAACGGGAACCTAACACTATTTCCTACCTGTTATGTGCCATGCATAGCATTAGCTTCATAATATCTCATATTACTATGGCATTTTGTGCTTTATCTGGTTGGCAGTGTGCCGTTGCATCATATGTATTTTCCTTTCCTTGTAATTACACCTGCTCACCTGTGCTAGTACAGCGCACGCCTCCTCTTCAAACAGCTGACCGGCGGGCGCCGGATGCCGGACCCACGCCGATCTGATATTAATGACCTATCCTGAGGATAGGTCATCAATATATATAACTTGGAGAACCCCTTTAATAAAAAGATCATTCACGGATGAAAGATCTTTCTTTCTAAGAAAGTTCCCAGAATGATTTTTTTTTAATTGCCTGGTTTCATTAAATGTGTATGGCAGTGTATCTGTAAAAAGATAATTGTACGTTCAACCATCAACCAGCGTCTCTCTGATGGCCACCTTTAGTGTTCAGAGGTCGGTGATCCATTTGTAAATGCTGCCGAGCCCTAAGAGAGAGCCATTTCCTCTTCTGGTACATGAAAAAAACGCCTTGCCAATATTTCGTAACGCAGTGTTGCGCCATACAAACGGACACATTTATTAAATATAAAACTGTGACTGGTAACAGGGACAAGAAAATCCACAGTCACCGCTTATTGCATTACACACTGTAACAATGCACACAGCAGTACGACGACCACAAGTCCATGTATTCTACTAAACCTGAGGTCTACCTTATCTCCGCTCACACAATTCAATGCAATCTATGATTACCTGCAAGCAGCCGTTTCAGGCTGGAGAGAATCATGAGAGGAACTCCGGAAAATGTCTGCACTGGAGATTAGCGAATCGATTTGTTCATCAAAAGTGTGGGGGCGCATGCACAGTCGCTGCTCCGGTAGCAGAACCAGAGCCTCTGCAGTTGCGCTGCTACTTGGAGCATGGGCACAGGTGAGAAATTGTCAGTGCCAGTCAAGATGTCCTCTCAGTCAAGAAGCATGGGCAATCCAAAAACTCTTTTTGACAGAGGTTACCGCAATGCCCACCATCCCCACTGCCGAACTATAACGTTAGTGTGAAAGCAGCCTACCACATGATCTTAGTGCCCCGCTAATTGCACCTGAGCTGCTGCTTACTCTGCCTACTCCTCGTCTGGCCTTGCCATTCACACGTCTGAAACTCAAGTCTTTCTAAACCCCACCACCGCTACCACCACCCTTGCATAGTACAAAAACGCAAAACAGAAAATACTTCTCCAACAAAACTGAAAAATATCAAAAAATATATATATATATTTTATTTTTTGGTACAGACAACAGTCCTGTGCACAAATCCGCTATATATGCTGGAAATTGGCCAGATCACTGTCAGACCTCATTATAGTCCATGGGGATCCAGTATGAAGTACAGGATCCGGCAGCGCCTGCTGGATCTCCTAACAAAGGTGTGGACGAGGCCTTACCTGTTCTGGAGCTGCCTCAGGAGGGTGACTACCAACAGCCAGGAATCTGCATACAGCAAACTACCTCCTGTAGATAATTAGTTATCCTAAAAAATTCCCAGTTCACTCATAACAGTGAGGCAGGAGGGTCCCAGAGCGCTTCTTCAATACAGAAGAATGGGCACTATTACTATGAAGGGGGCACAGTGGGCATTACTACTATGAAGAGGACACAATGCACATTATTATTATGAAAGGGACACAATGGGTATTACTACTATTAAGAGGGCACAATGGGCATTACTACTGTCAAGGGGGCACAGAGTGGGCATTACTACTGTGAAGGGGGCACAGAGAGGGCATTACTACTATGAAGGGGGCACAGAAAGGGCATTACTACTGTGAAGGGGCACAGAGAGGGCATTACTACTGTGAAGGGGGCACAGAGAGGGCATTACTACTGTGAAGGGGCACAGAGAGGGGCATTACTACTGTGAAGGGGCACAGAGAGGGCATTACTACTGTGAAGGGGCACAGAGAGGGCATTACTACTGTGATGAAGGGGGCACAGAGAGGGCATTACTACTGTGAAGGGGGCACAGAGAGGGCATTACTACTGTGAAGGGGGCACAGAGAGGGCATTACTACTGTGAAGGGGGCACAGAGAGGGCATTACTACTGTGAAGGGGGCACAGAGAGGGCATTACTACTGTGAAGGGGGCACAGAGAGGGCATTACTACTGTGAAGGGGGCACAGAGAGGGCATTACTACTGTGAAGGGGGCACAGAGAGGGCATTACTACTGTGAAGGGGGCACAGAGAGGGCATTACTACTGTGAAGGGGCACAGAGAGGGCATTACTACTGTGAAGGGGGCACAGAGAGGCATTACTACTGTAAGGGCACAGAGAGGACATTACTACTGTGAAGGACAAAGAGAGGGCATTACTACTGTGAAGGGGGCACAGAGAGGGCATTACCACTGTGAAGGGACATTACTGTGATTGGGGAACAGAAAAGGAATAACTGCTGTGAAGGGGGACAAAAGGCATTATCACTGTAAAAGGGGCACAATGAGGGCATAACTTCTGTGAAGGTTGTACACTGAGGGCATAAATACTGTGAGGGGGCACAATATGGGCATAACTACAGTGAGGATTCAAGTTTTAAAATGTTTTTTAAGTTTAAAAGTTGAAGTCCGAAGTTATGGAATTTCACCTCACCGGAGCCCATACATTTGAATTATGTAGGGAGACGGATCTCCGTACAGCAAACGAAGTTTTGACCGAAGCGACATCGGATCCATGATCTAAAGCTCTCTTTGCTGAACACTAAACATATAATAAGCCTATATGTCTGCTGCTCACATTTATTCCAATACCGGGAGCTGATTACACGACCAGTTTATTGTTCATAAACTTCACTCAGGTTCTGAAATTTACCATTTACAAACCAGACACCGTTATAACCAGGCACCGTTATACAAAAGCACCGGTATAGCCAGGCACCGTTATACAAAAGCACCGGTATAGCCAGGCACCGTTATACAAAAGCACCGGTATAGCCAGGCACCGTTATACAAAAGCACCGGTATAGCCAGGGCCACCGTTATTATACAAAAGCACCGGTATAGCCAGGCACCGTTATACAAAAGCACCGGTATAGCCAGGCACCGTTATACAAAAGCACCGGTATAGCCAGACACCGTTAAACTGCACTATGTGTGAATGGGTCCGTGATCCACAAAACAAGGCCTGCACTGCAAAGAAATAGGACATGTTTGGGTTTTTTTGCGGTGCGGAGGCAAGGACCGCAATCTCACAGAAGTGATTTGTATTGTAGTGCTTCCATGGAGATTCCATCCGAGCCTCCGCTCTATATCTTGCGGATTGTGGACCCATTCAAGCCAATGGGTCCATATATGGCAGACCCGCAGTATGTGGGCCACAATATGGGCACGGGGCACACACATTCGTGAGCAGGAACCCTTACACATTGAGGGTCTTTTCAGACAGACAATATATCAGACCGGATGCTGTCTGAGTGTAGAACCATCATACGGGCAATCTTCTGTACACAGTATCGGTCCATACCGAGAAAATCGCAGCATTGTTTGAACTTTGACGGTTTTCCGCACAAGACACATTCATTCAAATCGAGGGTTCTGCGGGGAAAACAAACTGTACACGGACTCCATCCATGTGTGGTCCTCTGAAAGGAGTCTAATGAACACATGCCAAATCTGTCACTTTAAGTCAAGCCAACAAACGAGTCTCCGTAATGTTTGCCAATGATTTAACTCACATGATCGCCCTCCAGGATTCTTTTTCTTTCTTATCCCAAAATCACGGACATCTAACATTATACGGACAAATCGGAAAACCACAATGAATGATAAAGATTATAAGTAATCCATGTCTATAGCCCAGTGTACTGATGCATTTACTGTGAACTGTAAAATGATGAGAATTATCACCAACCAGCCTCAAAAAAATCACGGACACATTAAAAAAAAGTCGCCTACTTGTACAGACATTTCCAGACTGTTGGCAACCCTGATAACTCATATAGGAAAATACAGAGGCCTTGGGGTATATTCACAGGTTTTCACCAGGTCAGTTTTTAAAGCCCAAACCGGGAGTGGATAAAAAAAAAAATGTCCTTAAAGGGAACCTGTAATCACTGAAACACCCCCTGAACTAGAGTAAGCGTTGTATAGTGTAAGTGATGCTGAATCCGAATATGTAAGTTTTATCTTCATACTCACTTCCATTCTGACGCTGTGCTCCCACAAACCAGCAGTAAAATGCACTCAGTGGACTCTTCTTTGAGTCCTCTCCATTATGTGAGTGATCACCGGAGTCCTCTCAATGCATTTTACTGCAGGTTTGTGGGAGCACAGAGTCGGAATGGAACTGAGTATGAAGATAAAACTTACATACTCGGATTCAGCATCACTTACACTATACACCGCTTACTCTAGTTCAGGGGGTGTTTCGGAGATGACAGGTTCCCTTTAAAGGAGTATTCCGGTTAGTTAAAGTTATCCTCTATCCACAGGGTGGATGGAACTATGCAGCAGGGAACAGTAAGGCTGCTTTCACATTAGCGGCAGCCTTCTCCGTCGTAGTTTTATTCTGGCGCCTCTCAACATGTTTGCCGGGCTGCAGCCAGAACTCCGACCCGCCCCCATTATAGTGAATGGGGCCTGAGCAGAGTTCCAGCGGCTGGGTTACTGGGTGTATGTGGGGGGGGGGATATTTATAAAACTATATGACGTTAGACCAACCCTTTAATAAATCATTAAAGGGGTGGTCTACTAATAAAAGGGGTTGTCCACTCATTTTCAGACTTCTCAGACTGGAGGGACCTTTGCTCTGATGCTTGTCTCAGGTCCTTTCACATTTAGTCTGACACGGCTGAAGCCAATCGCTGGCCTTCCCGGTGACCTGAACACCCCCCCGCATCATGTGACCATTTTACCTGACACAAGGAGAGCAGGTCACCTGCTATGGCCAACGATTGGCTGCAGCAGTGTCAATCCGGTTTACATGGAGGGACCCGAGAGAAGCAGTGGAGGCCGGGGATCAAGTAAGTATGATCACCAACATAGGTCTGCAAATTAGTGGACAAATCCTACCTACACACAGTACTATCTGTATGCAGTCAATCTGCATGAAATTCCCATAAAAAAATGCACATAAGTCTTTACTATTTAGAGCAAAATTGATATTGATCACCAATAACAGATCAGCGAGGGTCCGACTCCTAGTACCCCCGCCGACCAGCTGTTCAGAGACCAAGGTACTCCGGTGAATGCTTCCTAGGTCAGTGACATCACCGTACATCGGTCACCTGGCAGAGTGCATGGGGCAGAGCTGCAATACCAAGTACAGCCACCATGCAATGTGCAGCGCTGTGCCCCCTCAGCGCCCACTGCAGCCTTTTCCAACAGCTGATTGGCAGGGCTGTCAGGAGTCATACCCCCGCCAATCTGATATTGATGACCCATCAAATTTCTAGACAACCCCTTTAACAACCTCAACACTCCACATAAACAACTGACACGTTGTGGATGTTAAAATCCCCCGGCAGGTCAATTTCCATGCACATTTGGCAAATCTCATTCACTCCGCTTGTACTGTATTAAACGAAAATCCGCGTCGGAAAAGCTGCACATATTCTGCACCGTGTGCACGCAGTCTTAAGGGTTTAGGGCTCCTCCTTCCTGACACCCTTCTCATCTGAAGCCCAGATCACCCAACATCTCAGCCACACGTTTTAACCCCGAACGCACTGGTCTGGAAGTTCGCCTTGCTGAGTGTCATGCACCAGGGCTGGTACTTACCTCCTCAATACTGCTGACTGTGTTCCTGCAGCTGCTCATCCTAGTGGTGAAGGAAGAGGTGGTGGGAGAGCTGTGGTCCTCCAAGGTCTCCATGATAAACTCACCCACACTGATAAGATCAGGCATGGTGCCGGCGGGTGAGGGGTTAACCAGGACAGGGAAGGCTCTGCAGGGAGTTCGCCGCTGGCTTCTGTAGTGTGTGAACAGTGCTGTGCTTCTGCCAGTTTGTATTGCACGGGGGAGTGTGAGTAGATTGTATGTGCTGCTAGATTAAAGCCAGGCTCTTCATAGAGGGGGAGAGTTAAAGGGGCCAGGCAATGTGAAGTGCACAGTCTCCTCGAGGCCCGCCGGTCAGGTATCGCGCAGGGTGTGAACAGAAGCTGGACCGCGGCTCCTGCCTGCTCTGCTGCGGGACTGAATGAAAGGGGAACTGCGCCGCGCATGCGCACGCCGCGCACGAGGGGGCTAAGCGAGAGTGGGTAGGATGTGAAAGGAGAGAGGTTTGGTTTTGTGAGGGAAGAATTGATGGGGGTTGCAGAGGAGATGCACTGAATAGGGGTGGATGAAGGAGAGGAGGGGGGTGAGGGCATTTATTCAGTTACAGAATGAGGTAAAGGTGAATAAAACTCTGGGGAGGTGAGGAGACTGACAGGAGGAGCAGGGCTGCTGCAGAATACAATGCAAATCTGTACAGAGTCAGCTATGACAGGGAATGGCTTAACTAACAATACCTTCATATTTCTCAGCAGCAGAAATGTTACCAGAATTTATAAAGGTAAAAACATTGACATGAGGCAGAAAAAAAAAGAAAAAACAATTTGTGTCATCTTTAGTCCCATTTGGTAGGACACTGAGAACCTAGAAAGTTAGAATAGCTCATCGTTGGTGAGGGTCCGACTCCCGTCACCTTCCCCACCAGTCAGCTTTTTTAAGCAGCCACCCTCACCAGGAACAAAACAGTGGACAAAGCAGAAGGCCCTGTCCACTTTGTGGTGGCCATGCTGGTGTACCACAGCTCAGATCATAAGGCTACATGTGCACGACATGTGCAAAAAAAGTCTGTTAAAAACAGATAAACTGTCCATTTTTAACTGATGCCTTTCTGAGAAACGGACGTTAAAAATGGACCCATTCAATTGTATGGGGGCAGTCGGTCAATGAAAAACAGACAAGATAGAACATGTTCTATTTTTTTACATCCATTATTCACTGGCCATCAAAAAAACTGCAGTGTGAACAACCCTATAGACTACCATTGGTCTTAAAACGGACGTGTGATGGCTTTTTAAAAAAACGTTCATCATATGTCCGTGTGCAGCCGGCGTCAAACTTGTGATTCTTTGGACTAAATTTGAAATCTTAATTCTTTTTTTATATTTTCAGATATGGTAGGTATATAGTATAGGTCAGTGATGGGTAACCTCTGGCACTCCAGCTGTGGTGAAACTACGACTCCCGGCATGCTCCATTCATTTCTGTGGAGTTCTGAGAAAAGCCAAGCAAGGGGGCATCTTAGGAGTCATAGTTTTACCATAGCTGGAGTGCCGGAGGTTAGCCATTGTGCAACTAAACCTTTGATGAAAAAAACAAGAGGTGGCAGCACTACTCAGAGGGCTGTCATCCGCTGTGTTCGGCTGTTGTAGTGTGCACAGTACAGATCCATAGAACGTATATGGGATCCATACTCCACATGCTCCAAAGCCAAGCACAGCGGATGACAACTGCAGGGGCAGTGCCCTCTGAGCAGTGCTGCCAACCCTTGTTTTTTACATCAAAGGTTCAGTTACTCTTTAAATGGCATCTGTCAGCAGTTTTGTACCTATGGAACTGGCTGACCTGTTACATGTGTGCTTGGCAGCTGAAGGCATCTACAGGGATGCACCACCAATGAGGCCAGGTGAGGCGATCGCCTCAGGCAGCACCAGGTAGGGGCAAGAGGGGGGCAGCGGAAGGGCCATGGGCATTGAACGCTTTCATTGTGGAAACGCTCATCTCTACATATTCAACTGCATCGCTGTACTCCGGACACCAATACGGTTGAATGCTGTTACAGGTCACGGGACCAAAATCTCCATGGCATATTTGAGTTTATTATTTTTATTTGGCAGGATGGTGTTTGGCCACAATGGGGTGGGGGTCATTATTTTGTTATTGGGGAAAGCACTATGGGGACATTGTAGATGAATAAAGGAGCAATTTTGTACTGGGCCACTATGGGGGCATTTGTTGTACTAGGGGCACTAAAGGGGGTAGTTTTTTGTACTGACACACGTTATAAGGGAGCATTTTTGTATTGGCACACATTCTAAGTTGGCCACTTTGGGAACATTTTTTCTACAGGTGCACTAAAAGATTTTTTTTTTGTACTGGCACACGTTATAAGGGAGCATTTTATGTATTAGCACACATAAGGGGGTATTTTTGTACTGCCACACATTATAAGGGGTCATTTTATACTGGCATACATTATAGGGGAAATTCTTACTACTGGGGGGCACTATGTGGGCATTATTACTTCTGGGGGCAAAATGAGGGACATTATTACTATTGGGTTCACTGTTACCACATAGTGCACTCTGGCAGAGAATTATTACTATTGGTGGGACTTTTCTGAGGACTGTTACATTGGGAGGCATCCTAGCAGTATCACAATTATTTTTGAGGACATTATGTTTACGGCATTATAATTTTCAGAGACACTATTTGTTGGGCACAGGTTTTTTTTAGGGCACTGTGTGCCAATAATTATTGAAGGGGAACTATCTGTGTGGTAATAGTATTTTCACGAGGACTGTTTCTGCAGTATAGTATAGGGGAGCAGAGTATTAGAGGTGGCAGGATGGGGTGTTCACAAGGAGGATGGAAAAGTAGTTGTCAAACTCTGCAAGGACAACAGAAGGCTGAAAGAAATCATCATGGTGGTCTGGTCTGAATGGAAAAGATAAAGAAAGAGAACATCTACATCAGAGGACACTTCACTGGATGTAAGAGGCATGTGGAGCTGTATTACCCTGTATGTTTTGTAGCTTTGTATGTAATGTTTTCCAAGTATGTCTTTAACAGTAGGGCTGTAAGTTTTAATATATGCAAATGAGACTCTAGGAGCAATGGGGGCATTGCCGTTACACCTAGAGGCTCCGCTCTCTGCAACTGCCACGCCCTGTGGACTTTGAATTTAGGAGAAGTCGGGTCAGATGTGATGATGTTTTCACTGCCTGGTCCTGTCGATCAAAGTGCAGAGAGAGCAGAGCCTCTATGTGTAATGGCAATGCCCACATTGCTCCTAGAGGCTCATTTGCATATAATAAAACGTTATTTTCTCAGCAAGGCGGGCACATATGACCAAGGAACCAACACAGATGCCTTCAGATGCCAAGTGCACATGTAACAGATCAGCCAGTTTCATAGGTACAGATCTGCTGACAGATGCCCTTTAATTAAATTTTAGCTGTATTTTTCTTTTTGTGAATTGTGTCACTGTGAGCTGTGTTCTGTTGCCCCATATATGGTGTAACCATGGTGCTTGACGTGAAATAATACCGCAGAATATTCAGTGGTTGCCTTCTTTGCAAGTGATATAGGAGATGTGAAATATTAGAGGGAAGTTTGGTAATAGCAAGGACATGTTAAAAAAGAGTGAATAATTTCTTGTGGCCTTTATTTAGACATTTTTTGCAAACAGTGGGGAAGATTTATCAAACTGGTGTAAAAGAAAACTGGCTTAGTTGCCCATAGCAACCAATCAGATTTCTTATATCATTTTCCAGTGGAGCTCTGAAAAATGAAAGGTGGCTTCTGATCTTCTGATTGGTTGCTATGAGTTTAAAGGGTTAATCCGGTTGTTTCAAGTTATCCCCTATCCATAGTATAGGGCATAACTATTAGATTGCGGGGGTCCTACCCCTGGGACCCCTGCCGATCACTAGAACAGGGCCCCGTACCCCCTCCAGCCCCCTGAAATGAACAGAATGGCCGGTAGCACATGCGCGTGGCTGCTCCATTAATTTCTATGGATGTTCTAGAGATATGTGAGTGCAGCACTCGATTGTCTCTGAAATTCCTACATGTACGACCGGCTGCTTCGTTCATTGGGGTACAAGGCCCGATTCTGGTAATCGGTGGGGTTCCCTGCTGTGGATAGGGGATTTGAAACAACCGGAATATCTCTTTAAAGGGATTCTCCAGGAATTAAGAAAATTAAAATACATAAATATTACTTTATTATAAATATATTCCCAAATACCTTTCATTAGTTAAAATGTGTCATTTTGTCTAGGGAGCAATGATTAGGAGAAACAAAACGGACACTGTCCTATTAGTCCACACAAAACCTGTTCTAATCACACAGCAGGACAAGTTACTTCACAACACTGAGCTAAAGAGCTGCCTCAGCCTCCTCTCTGCTCTACTTGTCAGGGATTATGATCCTGAATACAGTTTAATATGATATTTAGCTGAATCTTTGTGGGAATGGAGTTCATGAGGAGACATGAAGTACAGACAGGACAGACTGTGGTAATGGAGACTGCATACAAGTGCTGCTGCTTATTATCCACATCTCCTCATGAACTCCATTCCTACAGAGATTCAGCTAAAGATCTTATCATCTGTATTCAGGATCATAATCCTTGACAAGCAGAGCAGAGAGGAAGATGAGGCAGCTTTTTACCTCAGTGTTGTGAAGTAATTTGGCCTCCTGTGTGATTAGGACAGGTGTTATGTGTACTAATAGGACGGTGGCCATTTTGTTTCTCCTGATGATTGCTCCCTAGAAAAAAATGAGCCATTATAACTAATATAAGGTATTTGGGAATATATTTATAATGAAGTAATATTTAAATATTTTCATTTTCTTAATTCCTGGAGAACCCCTTTAAGCCAGTTTTCCTTTACACCAGATTTGATAAATCTGCCTCAGTGTGTTTGATCACTAAGGCTACTTTCACACTAGCGTTTTCTATTTTCTGGTATTGAGATCCGTCATAGGGTCTCAATACCGGTAAAAAACGCTTCTGTTTTGTCCCCATTCATTGTCAATGGAGACAAAACGTAACTAAACAGAACGGAATGATCCAAAATGTATTCAGTTCCGTTCCATTTGGTTGCATTCCTATACTGGAGAGCATGCTGGGGTTTTCTTTCTGTTCTGGGAAGCGGAGCAAGACGGATCTGTCATGACCCACAATGGAAGTCAATGGGGACGGATCAGTTTCTCTTTCAAATGACAGATCTGTCTTGGCTATGTTAAAGATAATACAACCGGATCCGTTCATAACTGATGCAGACGGTTGTATTATTAACGGAAGCGTTTTGGCTAATCCATGACGGATCCAGCAAAAACACTAGTGTGAAAGTAGCCTAACATTTTTTTTAAATTCTGCAGGAAAATCTGCCACATGTGAAAGCGCCCCAACAGTCTCTCCACTGCAGATATGAACCTAGCCTAAGCTGGATTATCAAATGCATACAGTACCCTACTATTTAGGATCTATATATATATATATATATATATATATATATATATATATATATATACACTCACCGGCCACTTTATTAGGTACACCATGCTAGTAACGGGTTGGACCCCCTTTTGCCTTCAGAACTGCCTCAATTCTTCGTGGCATAGATTCAACAAGGTGCTGGAAGCATTCCTCAGAGATTTTGGTCCATATTGACATGATGGCATCACACAGTTGCCGCAGATTTGTCGGCTGCACATCCATGATGCGAATCTCCCGTTCCACCACATCCCAAAGATGCTCTATTGGATTGAGATCTGGTGACTGTGGAGGCCATTTGAGTACAGTGAACTCATTGTCATGTTCAAGAAACCAGTCTGAGATGATTCCAGCTTTATGACATGGCGCATTATCCTGCTGAAAGTAGCCATCAGATGTTGGGTACATTGTGGTCATAAAGGGATGGACATGGTCAGCAACAATACTCAGGTAGGCTGTGGCGTTGCAACGATGCTCAATTGGTACCAAGGGGCCCAAAGAGTGCCAAGAAAATATTCCCCACACCATGACACCACCACCACCAGCTTGAACCGTTGATACAAGGCAGGATGGATCCATGCTTTCATGTTGTTGACGCCAAATTCTGACCCTACCATCCGAATGTCGCAGCAGAAATCGAGACTCATCAGACCAGGCAACGTTTTTCCAATCTTCTACTGTCCAATTTCGATGAGCTTGTGCAAATTGTAGCCTCAGTTTCCTGTTCTTAGCTGAAAGGAGTGGCACCCGGTGTGGTCTTCTGCTGCTGTAGCCCATCTGCCTCAAAGTTCGACGTACTGTGCGTTCAGAGATGCTCTTCTGCCTACCTTGGTTGTAACGGGTGGCAATTTGAGTCACTGTTGCCTTTCTATCAGCTCAAACCAGTCTGCCCATTCTCCTCTGACCTCTGGCATCAACAAGGCATTTCCGCCCACAGAACTGCCGCTCACTGGATGTTTTTTCTTTTTCGGACCATTCTCTGTAAACCCTAGAGATGGTTGTGCGTGAAAATCCCAGTAGATCAGCAGTTTCTGAAATACTCAGACCAGCCCTTCTGGCACCAACAACCATGCCACGTTCAAAGGCACTCAAATCACCTTTCTTCCCCATACTGATGCTCGGTTTGAACTGCAGGAGATTGTCTTGACCATGTCTACATGCCTAAATGCACTGAGTTGCCGCCATGTGATTGGCTGATTAGAAATTAAGTGTTAACGAGCAGTTGGACAGGTGTACCTAATAAAGTGGCCGGTGAGTGTATATATATATATATATATATATATATATATATAGTCAGGATTATATTAAAGAGATTTCTGATCCAGTGAACCCACCTTTTCTGGTTGTAGAAGAAGGCACAGCAGATTTCCTCAGGAGCTGTTAGAGATCTTCCCTGGGAGCTAAGCTCATGTAGTGGAGTAAAGTTAAAAAAGCCTGAAGAAGGACTGATCATGAAACGCGTTGTTGTAACTCTCCGATGAATGTTTTGATGACAGCACCATGATAGATCAACTTCACTGCACTAAATGAATGCTTTCGTCTGATGTATGGCACAAATGTGGTGTAAACATAGCCTCACTCTATGGTTTCATTCATCTTGGTTTGGTGTAAATTGCAAATTAAAGGTTGGGCTAGCTGTTTTTTATTTTTCTTCCCCACATTCCGAGCCATAACTTTTTAATTTTCCGTTCACATAGCCATAAGAGGTCTTTTCTGGACAAGTTGCATTTTTTAATGTCACCATTTAATTTTTCATGTCTTGTATTGAAAAATGTGAAAAAGTTTCTTTGTGGGGTAAAATTGAAAAAAATAAAAAAAACCTCAACTCTGCCATGTTTGGTTTTGATATTTCGCTGGTCACTTTGCACTAAAATTTGTTTATTGTGTAGGTCAATACAATTACGGTGACACCAAATTTGTATAGTTTTTATTTTGTTTTGCTACTTAAAAAAAAAAAAAGGAAAAACCATTGAAAAAAAAATCTAATTTTTATATTTCAGTCTACATAACTGTTCGAGGGCTTGTTTTTATTGGCACCATTTGTCGGGTACGTACAGCTTTATGATCACTGTTATTCAATTTTGTTGTGGGGGACGAGGTGACTAAAATTTTTATTTTTTTACATTACAGTAAAAATTTTTATGTTTTAATAGTTCAGACATTTTTGGACATGACAATACCTGTTATGTTTAGTATTTTTATTGTTTATTTATTTTCAGATGTAAAATTGGGAAGGGAAAAACTATTATGGTCTATGGGATTTGCCTGCCTGTAAGGCCCCTTTCACATGACAGTATTTTTTGCGGACTCCGATCCGCATTTTTCACATGAAAAATGCTGACCCATTCATTTCTATCCGCACCCGTATGCCCGTTCCGTAGCCCCGCAAAAAAGATGGAACCTGTCCTATTCTTGTCCGCAAAACGGACAAGGATAGGCATTGTTACAATGGATCCGCAAAAAAAACGGATGCCATACGGACGGCATCCGTTTTTTTTGCGGATCCGCAATTTGCGGACCACAAAACACAATGTTCGTGTGTAAGAGGCCTAAAGCGGTGACTTGTGCATGGCTTTACAGGCAGTTAACCATGACAGCCCTGAGAACCATCAGCAGGCCCAGGCTGTCAGGGCTCGAGCCCTGTGATTTCACTGTGAGGCTCTGATTGGAAGGCAGATGGAACCCGCTTCCGCTGCTTAACTTCTCAGATGCTGCGATCACTATTGACCACAGCATTGAAGGGGTTAGATGACTGGTTTCAGCATCATTGCCGATTCAGGGCATTGCGGCCGGGTGTTGGCTGTGTTATATGGAGCAGCCCACTCCATAAAAGCCTTTGTACATAATACTGTACCTACACGGCATTATGTGTTAAGGAGTTAATAAAGGGGTTGTCCAAGAAAGAATAAAATTTCAGGGCAGCTGGAAAGCATTTAAATGCAAAAAAAGGGAAAAAAATCACAGACAACCTTCTTAAGAGTTTTTTTTCCTGTTTTCTTGATCACTAGTAGTACAACGTGCTGAAATGAGTGCTGCAGTAACCAACGGTTGTGTAGTTCCAGCTTCTATTTCTGGCACTAAAGCTACAGCAGAACAGTTCCTGTAATCAGACCCCCAACAATTTCGTGTAGATGGCCTGTCCTAAAAATAGGCCATCAATCGAAAAATCTGCAAGAACCCCTTTAAAGGGGTTATCCCATCTTGGACAATGGGGGCATATCGCTAGGATATGCCCCATTCATTTCTATGTGGCCGCCGAAAATAGCCGAGCGCTGGCTCGGCTATTTCCGCCGGCTTCATAGAAATTAATGGGAGCCGGGCCGCGCTTGCGCAGTGCGCTCCCATTCATTTCTATGAGCGAAGCAGGGAGCTGCGCCAGGTGGTGGTAGAACCCCAGGAAACCCGGGGTCCTCCAGGCTCGGAGCTCCCCCGCTCCGTTCTCGACATATGTGCGGGTCCTAGCGGTGGGACCCGCACCTATAAGACAATGGGGGCATATCCTAGCGATATGCCCCCATTGTCCAAGATAGGATAACACCTTTAAACATATTTTTCTAGCTGCAAATTTAACAGGTAGACCTCTTTTTATTCCATGGTCACATACTGCATGACTGCATCTTGCTGTGCTCCAAGTTTTTTTTTAAATTTTTTTAAATTCGGTAATAAAAGTCACTATAAGCACACCTGCACACGTTGCAGAATACATGCGTTTTTTCTGCACGGATTCCTGTGCAGAAAAACCGCAGCATATTACAGTTTACGAGATTACACAAATCTCACATACACTTTGCAGATTTTTTTGACCTGCCGTGCGGATTTCCAAATCTCCAGCTTGTCAATTATGTTTGTGGTGTTAGCTGTGGATTTCACTCTTTTTTTTTAAATGAAAGGGCGAGATCTGCGGCAAAACCGCATCAAATCCACACCAAAAAACGCTGTTAGAAATTGCGTATTTTGGTTTGGATATGCTGCATTAACTCACATAAATCCGCAAGGAAATTTGTGCGGATCTTTTGTGCGTTCACCCGCTTTGTATGCAGGCGGCCAAAAGCTTCTTCTTTACTTCACACCTGTCTTTGCAGATAAAGCTACAGTCACACTTCATTCATTTCAATCTGTCCGCAATAGATGCGGACAGCACACCGTGTGCTGTCGGCATACGTTGTTCCGTTCCACGGCCCTGCATGTCCTATTGTTGTCAGCAATTGCAGACAAGAATGGGCATTTTCAATTATAGCGCCTGCATATGTGGTCTGCAAATTGTGGAATGCACATAGGCCGATAAACACTACGGTCATGTAAATGTGGCTTAAAACTGATTTCAGGTTGAGCATAAGAACCAGACTGTGACCATGGCCTAACACTTCCCAGGCCTCTAACGCACTGAACGTGGAGGTCATTATGTCGTAATAAAAACGTGAAATTGCAGATGGGCGGTTTGGAAGTCTGAGGGTTCTAGGCATTGATACAATGTAGTCATGAATATATGAATTCTGCTATTCCTTGTCATATCTCGTCTACAGACCTGTCATTCACGAAGCAGCGAGTCCTATGAAGAGGTAAAAAAGCACAATAAAGTATTTAGATGCAGATTTAATACAAACAGTGTAAATGATATATTTTTTTTAGATCTCTGCTTTTCCATATGTTTTGTCAAACCTCCTCCGAAATAAATCTGTCATTCATTGGTGTAATCATACCACTTATAAAAATAGAGCCTTCAGACAATGAGTAAGATGTCATTCCTCATACAGCAGCTGTCTTTATTTTGATGCTGAATTTTATTCGCACAGAATGGAAAACGACTCCTAATTCCCGTGCCCTGCGCTTCGCCAGGTGCCAGTCACTTATTGAAATGTGTGGTGGCCCAGGTTCTCTAAGTGGCATCTTGCCATAAATTATTCTAATCCTGGCAGACACCTAAGACCCAGTTCAAACTAACATTTTCAAATGGCTTCGTAATTATCCTCTTGCTGCGTGTTCTGAATTTTCATGCTATTTTATGAAGTAGCTTTTTGAAGGTTTCTGTATGAATGCCAGGAAGAATGTACTGAAAGTCGAGCCTTTGGCTTCATAGGCCCCGTTAATGAGGTGCGGAATTCCTCATATGGTAGCAAATTACATTTTAATGGAGACATATAGTTTTAGTACTTAGACATGATACATACATAATATGCATAATGTAGGTTACTTTTCAGCACTGAACTTTGCGGTGCAGCTTCCGAGTAGCAGTAGAGGGCAGCAGCATATATATGGGTCTAATATCAGACATCACCTCCCCCTATATATATAGAAATCTCAACATTCCCTGCATAAGTTAATACACAAGTTAATATTAACACAGCACTTACTAATGTATTGTGATTGCCCATATTACTTCCTTGGCTTTGTTGGCTTGATTCATTTTTCCATTGCATTATATACTTCTCGTTTCCATAGTTACGGCAACCCTGCAGTCCATCAGTGGTGGTCACGCTTGCACCCTGTAGAAAAAAGCTTCAGCCTATGTGAGCTTCCATCGTCACAGCCACCAGAGAGGCCAGCGAGGAGCTCGATTTCAAACAATGAGTATATGGCGCCTGCTGAAGCACAGCTGCCCCTTCTTGCAGTTACTGAGAGTCCAGTCCCACCGATCTGATAATGATGGCCTCTCCTATGTCCAGGAAATGGTTCATCGACTTAGGGGCAAGTACACATCAGATACTTAAAGGGGTTGTCCCATGACAAACACTTATCTCTTGTCAAACCTCCTCCGAAATATGTTAGCATCTTAACATCAGGTACCCAACCTCTGGTTCCTCTGGCTATAATGAGAAAGGTGACTGTGTGTGCCCCCATTTCAATGGAGGGTCAACCATGCATGCTGCCATTGAACTGTATGGTATTTTTTTTTTTTTCATCGCATTCCAAGTGCTAAAACTTTTTTGATATAGCCAAATGAGGGCTTGTTTTTTTTTTTTTTTGCGGGACAAGATGTAGTTTTTAATGGCACCATTTTGAGGCACAAATAACTAATTGATTAGCTTTTATTAACTCTTTCTGGGAGGGGGGTAATAGATAAAAAATAGTAATTCCGCCACTGCCTTTTCACGTTTTAAATTTTGCATATTCGCTTTGCACATAAATAACACGTTAATTTTATTCACTGGAGCAGTATGAGTAAAGTGATGCCAAATAAATAAATGTTTTAAGTGTTACTAGTTTTGCACAATAAAAAAAAACAACTTAAAAAAAAAGAAAAGAAAATGTTTTTGCATTGCCACATCTCAAGACCCATAACTTTTTTATTTTACTTTCTATAGAGCTATATGAGGGCTTGATTCTTCCAGGATACTTATAGTTTTCATACTATATTGGGGTACATAAGACTTTTTTTGATCACCTTTTATTTCATTTTTTTTGTTTGGCAGGTAAGCAAAAACATAATTCTGGCATTGTTTTGTATGACGTTTATTTTTTCCCCTTTTTGTAACTTGGAGATTTTTTTTTATATAAAACATGTTTTACTTCTTACTTAGACAACGTATTAGTCCCACAGGGGGACTTTAACATCCGATCCTTTGATTGCTTCCATACTACACTGTACTACTGATGTACGGAAATGTATTATGCTGTTGGTAGGATACTGACAGGCAATCTATTTGGGAGCACTCACATGACTCTATCCATGTACATCCCGCACTTTTCGCGGACCCCATTGAAAGAATACCCATTGGTGTCCGCAAAATGCGCAAGGATAGGACATGTTCTATAATGTGCAGCTTGGTCCCACAGATGTGGACAGCACATGGATGGTATTTTTTGGAATTTTTTGCAGCACCGTAGAAATAAATGGATTGAATATACAGTCGTGTAAGTGCACCCTTAGGCTGTGGATCTGGTATATGCAGAAGGCAGACCAGGGGCCTTCAATAGACTCCCAGCTGCCTTGTAAAGACACCCTGCGATCACAATCATTGGATGCCGATGGGTAACAGAGGTAGCCCCCTCCCACTGAAATCACTTAGATGCCGTGGTTGGTATTGATAGTGGCATCTAAGAGGCTAAATGGCAATAAATAGATGTATTTGTGAAAGTGGCGTACATAGAGAAGTAAGGGCCCCATAGCAGGGATCAAACCAGCCCCCCACACAGGACAGAAGGGTTTTCTGCCTAAACCCTTTTCAATGACCCTTGGGCCATTTTTGCTTCATTGCTAAAAGTTGTTCCTTTAGCGGGTAGAGTCCTGACCAAGTTTTCACCTCCAGTAGAAGAGGAAATAATCCCAACTAAGACTGGCCCCCCTCTTGCCCTGGGCCCCATAGCAATCACCTGGTCTGCCGCTATGGTAGTTACTCCCCTGATTGTTGGTCACCAAGGGGTAAAAGCTGCGCCAACATTTTCAGCAGTTTTTGATTTGCAGTAACGATGCAGTGCTCTGCTGTACTACGATTGACCCATGTCCATAAGTACCTTGATCCTACTGAATGAGGCATTGGAGCATCCTATTTATTTCAGTAACCGTTAACATCATGCTCGTGATTCTGTACAATATGCATCCTGAACGAGGCTGAACAGTGAAATGTCAAGGTATTCACGTGTTATCTATTCAAGGCGAGGTGTAGGAATTAATCACCAGCTAGACAAGAAAAAACTGCTACTGTATTTAGTAGATACCATAGATTATTTCATGCACAGTGTATTGTACAGAATATGCTGTTTCATTTTTAATCAATTCTGGAAAGTATGAAATATTCCTGGATCAACATCTATATAGAACTGCATTGCAACTATGAAATTACAGTCCTCTGTCATGATTTTTACCTGTGTTTTGCAATGCGTTTTCCCCATTATATGAAGGTACTGTCCCTCCTTGGGGAGAGAGCGCCTTAATCGTAGGCCATACATGCTCCTCTAGAATTCTGTTAAGAAAGGGATGCAAATGAGCTCTTAACAAGCTCTGCCTCTAATACCACTCTGCTTGCTTCCATGCTTACGACCACCCTGAAATACATCAGTGGTGGTCGTGCTTGCACACTATAGGAAAATGCTCCGGCCTCTCTGTTTTGATTTGCAGTCATTTTCTCGCTCATTGGGGGAAGGGTCCCTACGGCCTTAATGGGGCATATTGACTGAGGTTATCTTCGTGAGACATCCCATTTAAAGCCCATATTACACAGGCTTGAAGGCTTGGTGATTGTTGGAAAGGAAGCGCACCTTCCCGGAAATCGCCTGTTTGTCATCTGAGGAGACCACTGCTATTAAATGCAGAGATTTCCTCCTCAGTATAGGGTGGAGCGATTGCTAATGCCATTGTCTTGTCCCCATACTAAATCATTGTTTGCCGGCACACTATTTCTAATCCTGCTAAAAGATTCTGCATTTGCTCATTCATCGGGAATTTGGCAGCAGTATTACACTGCCAGATCACTGCTAATGAGCGTTCATATAAACGCTTGTTAGCGATGATCTTAAGGATGATCTGCCCGTCATATATAAGCTTAAAGGGGTGTTCCCATCTTTCAGGGCTCCGTTCTCAATGTAGGTGCAGATCCCAGAGGTGGGACACGCACCCATCGGAATCCTATCGTTATGCCCCCATTGTCTGTGATAGGAATACCTCTTTAAGTCCTGCAGACTGGCAAACAGTGGGACACGCATACACAATTTACTTGTATGTTTGATTCCTAGAGTTAGTGTTCCTTTAAGAGATTTAAGATTGTACTATGTACACATTTATACTGCTAAAGCAATTTAATAAGTGGAATATAAGTGAGAGCAAGTCAGGTGTATGGCCCTGGCAAGAGTTCATGGATTTGAATGGGCGCAGATGTGTCTGAGTGTTGCCAGCCTCCAGCAGGATGCAATATGTGAGGTCAGGCTGGAGGGAATGGATTAACAATTTGGCAGCAGCTACGAGGAAATATTTGCTGGGACGGAGGTAAAGGTGAAGCTGCAGTAAACTGCCATAATATGATGATCATGGAAAGAAAGGCTGACCAGTGCTGAGCCACAAATGTAACAAGGAAAACCATTTACTTCTGATGTGATTTATAATAATCCCGTTTGGAGGTTCTTTACAGTAATACCAAGGAATTGCATAAATAGCACTTACCGAATATATTACTTTTAAAGGAACGGGCAGATGAAAGGTTCAGAATTCCTTCACACACAAATTAGCTCTGGTATTTTTCTTTTCATACTACATGCGGTTTTATAGCGTTTTTAGTGGTGTTTTTTTTTTATGAATGTCACCAAATTGAAAAAAACAGCCATATCTTATATAGACTTTTAGCTAACCTCTGGCGCTGACATTTTTGCTGCAAAATACAGCACTAAAACCGCAAAAGGCACAATAATATAGCAATAAAACCTATGTATAAACCCACCTTAATAGGGGCTTATTCCTCCTGCTGCACTACTATGGGGAAATTACTCAGGACCCATTACATTCAATAAACGTGTCATTCTTTAGGAATAAAAGATGTCCCACCAGGTTCTTAAGAAGTGAAGAAGACATGATAATGAGACTCATATCGCCGATTTCTTGTTCCCTTTTTGGACCCCACTGCAGACTACTAAAAAAAAACCCACAAAGAAATTCATCAGATAGACAAGGCATAATAGGAGTGACCACAGGGACGGGTCCTCACATAAGGCCGCACTTCTGTGGCCAATAGAAGGGCGAACAAGGTGGAAGAACAGGAACATTTCCCACATGGTAGTGATGTAGAAAGATTAGTTAAATCTTGGTTATCTCTTCTCTTTGGGCACTTAGTTCTTTTTTCTGTCAAAAGAACATAAAAAAAACAGGATCCTGTCAAAAAAATGGATCCTGTTCACCAGTTATGCACATTTGGCATCTGTTTGAGCCATTTCCATCTGAGATGCCAAATGTGTAACAGAATGCTTGTTTTTTACAGGATCCTGTAAAAAAAATGTGTGCACCCTATGCCCGTCCTGCAGACTGCAAATAGCAGTCTGCATTGCACCGGCACCGATCGTGTGGCTGCCATTTGTGGATATGGACACATTCACTTGAATGGGTCCACAATCCGCAAGATTCAGTCTGCACCACAAAAAAATAGAACATGTTCTATTTTTTGTGGTGCGGAGGCATGGAATTAAATCCCACTGAAGTGGTCTGCAGTACTTCTGTGGTCTTCCACTCCATGCCTCCGCTCCACTCCATATCTTGCAGATTACGGACCCCTTCAAGTCCATTCAAGTGCAATAGGCAGGGCCGTATTTAGGGTTCATGCTGCCCTAGGCACTCTCTGTCATGACGCCCCCCCCCCCAACGTGACCCATTCCCCACGCCCCCAAATAGTAGCATAGTAGCCTCTCCTCAGTCCCCCCCATCCCATAGTAGCCTCCTCCCCCCACAGTAGCATAGTAGCCTCTCCTTAGAACCCCCCACCCCATAGTAGCCTCGTTACCCCCACCCCCCATAGTAGCCTCTTCTCACCCTCCCACCTCATAGTAGCCTCTCCTCGTTACCCCACCCCCATAGTAGCCTCCTCCCCCCACAGTAGCATAGTAGTCTCTCCTCCGTAGCCCCCCCATCCGATAGTAGCCTTGTTACCCACCCCCCATAGTAGCCTCCTCCTGGACTTATTACAGTGACCTATCCTCCCCCCAAACCCCCTGGATACTGAAAATGGTCCTCTGCCAAGCCAATTAACCCCCGCCCAACTACCCCACCATTCCCATACACTCAACTACCCTCAGTCTGTACCCCCCCCACCTGCCGCTGGTGCACCTAGCTTTTCTGATGCCCAAGGCAAATATTGAAACACCCCCCCCATGCCAAATTCTCAACCTAATCCCTTCCCTCCAGTCCTACTGTTAAAGGGGTTGTCCTCTTTTTACTACTAATGACCTATCCTCACGATAGGTCATCAATATCAGATCGGCTGGGGTCCTCCGGCACCCTGACGATCAGCTGTTTGAAGAGAGAGCAGAGCTCATATGAGAGCTGCTTTCTCTGCTCTGTTCACCTGCTCGCCATAGAATTTGCAGTGAAGAGCAGTAAACAGAGCAGAGAAAGCAGCGCTCGTACAAAAAAAAAAAAAAGACAACCCCTTCAAAGACAGACTTGGAAAACATTTCATACAGCACTACAGAGCATACAGGGTCATACAGCGCCACATATGTACCTCTTACATCCAGTGACTTCTCTTCTCTGATGACGTTTTCTTTCCTCTTCTTCTGTCAGACCAGACCGCCATGGTGACTTCTTTCAGCTGTGCCTCATCTCTGAAGAGTTCAACAAACAGACATCTTACTTTCCTACTTTTCCATCATCCTCTCACCTTCTCCACATCTCACCCTGCCCGCCCCCCATACTATACTACAGAAACAGCCCCCCTGAAAATACTGGCACCACACAGAAAAACAGTACCCCCTTTACCTTTCAGATCAGATCCCCATATCAAACCCCAGATGAGACCCCCCCATCTACAGACCCCCATTAGACTTCCAAACTCCCATATCTGACCCTCATTAGACCTCCAAAGCCCCAATCAGCCCCTCATTAGACCCCCAGACCCCCTATCAGATCCTCATTAGACCCCCAGACCCCCTATCAGATCCTCATTAGACCCCCAGACCCCCATTAGGCCTCCAGACCAGCAATCAGACCCCTCTAGACCCCCAGTCAGACCATTCAGGCCCCTAATCAGACCCCTAATTAGATCCCCAATCATACCCCCCCCCCTTCTGGCCCCATATCATACTCTTGTGGCCCCCATATAGAACTCTCCTTCTGGGGCCCATGTCAGACCCCCCCCTACCTTCTGGCCCCATGTCAGAACCCCTTTTCTGGCCCCCATTTTAGACCCCCCTTTCTGGTCCCCATTTCTGTCCCACCATTTCAGACCCCCCCCCCATTCTGTCCCACCATTTCAGACCCCCCATTACGTCCCACCATTTCAGATCCCCCCCCATTCTGTCCCACCATTTCAGATCCCCCACCCCATTCCGTCCCACCATTTCAGATCCCCCCCATTCTGTCCCACCATTTCAGACCCCCCATTCCGTCCCACCATTTCAGATCCCCCCCCATTCTGTTCCACCATTTCAGATCCCCCCCCATTCTGTCCCACCATTTCAGATCCCCCCCATTCTGTCCCACCATTTCAGACCCCCATTCCATCCCACCATTTCAGATCCCCCCCCATTCTGTCCCACCATTTCAGATCCCCCACCCCATTCCGTCCCACCATTTCAGATCCCCCCCCATTCTGTCCCACCATTTCAGATCCCCCACCCCTTTCTGTCCCACCATTTCAGACCCCCCATTCCGTCCCACCATTTCAGATCCCCCCCATTCTGTCCCACCATTTCAGATCCCCCCCATTCTGTCCCACCATTTCAGATCCCCCCCCATTCTGTCCCACCATTTCAGATCCCCCCCCCATTCTGTCCCACCATTTCAGATCCCCCCCCATTCTGTCCCACAATTTCAGATCACCCCATTCTGTCCCCACCTTTTCAGATCCCCCCATTCTGTCCCCACCATTTCAGATCCCCCCATTCTGTCCCCACCTTTTCAGATCCCCCCCATTCTGTCCCCACCTTTTCAGATCCCCCCCCATTCTGTCCCCACCTTTTCAGATCCCCCCCCCATTCTGTCCCCACCTTTTAAGATCCCTTTTTGGCCCCCACTTCAGACCTCAGATCAGACAAGAAAAAAAACAAAAAACTTACCTCCGGTCCTGGCTGTGTCCCCGCTCTCTCCTCTTCCAGGGGCTCGCGCTGAAGTCACCTGACCTCCTGCAGCGCCAGGTCAGAGGGCGCTCTGTACGTTCTGACGCTGCAGGCAGTCAGGACACAGGAGCGCCGGCCTCAGGAAGATCAAGCAGGAGGAGGGGTAAGTACTGTACAGCGCTACCAGCGCTTCACTCCCCCTCCTCCTGCAGGCTAGTGAGCGCTTATGGAAGCGCTCGCTAGTACACCCGACAGCAGCACAGCAGCACCCTAGCACCCCCCCTTCCCCTGCGGAAATAAAAAAATATATATATATATAAATTCCAGGATGTTTTTTTTGTTTTGTTTTGTTTTTAAAATCGTTATATACTCCTGGCGGGGTGCCGCCCCCCGCAACCTGCCGCCCTAGGCACCGTGCCCCCGGTGCCTAGTTGCTAATATGGCCCTGGCAATAGGGGCACAGGCCCTAACTGATGCACGGGTATCAGTTTTTTTTTAAGGATCCATTTTTCTACATGATCTGTTTTTTTTTACAGGATCCTTTTTGATTTTTTTTGTTTTTTTCTGTTCTTTTGACGGATCAGAAGAACAGAAAATGAAACGTAGATGTGAACTCTCCCTAAGCTGTATATAAAATATTCAATTCCTTTGATTTCCTGCCTAAAAGGGACCTTGATTATTTCCAGATTTGGTTCTCCTGAGACAATTTAGGTCCATTTTATAATACATGTCACACTGTGATTGGCTGTTTTGTAATTCTAGGAACCTCCATGTCTTTCTCTTTAATAAAAGGAATCTTCTGGCAGTTTTGTTCAGAAGAGGAAGACTCAAAAACCATCACGAGTCATGTCTTCTAATTCCCTTACCCCTAAAGGGAATTTTAAGATTTGGGCGATCGCAGACAAAAAAGAAAGCTCCCTTTTGTTTAGGGAACGTACAAAAATTCTACAATAACAGTAGGGGTGTTAGACTTGTATGCCGACTGGAGCTCATGGCGCTTGTATTATTTTCAAGTATCCAACTGAGCTTTTTTCTGCCTGGGACAATTCTCACTGGTAAGAGTCTGACTGACATAGGTTTTAACTCTATGCGGACTTTGCCCACAGCACATACATAGATTGCTTTGAAGAAGAAGCTTTGAGCTGTTTGTTGTTTTTGATCCTTTTGGACTTTTTAGCTATTTATTAATAAAGGTGTTTTCTGGTACTTTAATATTGATCCCCAGTAATAGAAGTGCATGGCTAGAACTATCCCGGTTTGTAGCTATGCTATAATTCATAGCCCTGAGGGAGCAGACTACATGTCAGATCTGTCTCTATCATGCAGTCTCTTGAAACCTTAACCATTTTCAGCTATGATCCACTTACGTCCACAGTTCTTGTTTTTTGTGTTCTCCGGATAAATTATAAAAAATTACAGGCTGATCTGCAGACGTGTAAGATGGAAATTGCACCATGACCATGAAATACTGAAATGGAGCCACTTCTCTTTTTTTTTCTTCTAAATGTCACTTAGATTACGAGATAAAACAAAGCTTAAATGGGAGGATCATTTCCTTAAAAAATGTTGGTCCTCGAGCTAGACACTGATATTTTTCCCTTGCACACAGGGCAGAGGAGCCTCCAAAATATGGATGTTTTTATTGTATGATTTTACTGTTAAAATACCAACAATCTCCCAATAAAGCACCTTCTTTCTGGTAAGAGGACACATTCCTCAGATATCTCACCGCAGGGACGGAGTTTAGCTCTTTTATTTTCCAGTAGCAGTAAATGTAATTAAAGTAGTTACTTAACCCTATCATTAATAGTGTGTGGGTCTGGGTTGGCTGGTGTACCATGCATTGGATGTCATGCGGGATCACCGGATGTCTAGAGAATATTACTGTTCTTATCGAGTTTCTGCAGCTGGTGCTGGAGGTCTGACAAGATCACAGATAGCAGAAAGCCGTTAGCAGCACAGATTATAGACATTGTGTGTATTAAAATTGAAGAATATTCACCACACATTGCTGAAGAAGTTTAACATGAAGCCACTTCCCTCAGTCTGCTCACGTCCTCCCTAATTTTATAGCACAAATAGCTGCATCAAGGTTTAAGGGTCCTTCTAAAAGCCCAGATATTTCTGCCTTGATTACCGATAACAGCAGGATGGTTCATATGCAGACAACTATCGTTGGAATGGGGGATGAACAATCAGTCATACGATTGTTCATCCCCATACAGTTTTCATTTGTCGGCAACACATGGACTTGTGTATACAAGGACGTGCAGCCGACACATTTTTAATGCTGCATGAAAGATTTGATCATGCCACAAATCATTTATTGTCTTGTTTATCCAGTGATCGGCATATTTGCATGGGGCAATGATGTTAAAGGGGTTGTGGCATTTATTATGTAGAGAAAGTTAATACAAGGCACTTACTAATGTATTGTTATTATTCATACTGCTTCCTTTGCTCGCTTTTCTATCACATTATATACTGCTCGTTTCCATGGTTATGACCACCCTTCAATCTATAGTGGTGGTCATGCTTTCACAATATAGGAAAAAGCACTGGCCTATGTGCTCTCCAATGGTCCCAACCACCAGAGAGGCTGATGCTTTTTCCTATAGTGTGCAAGCACGACCACTACTGATGGATCGCAGGGTGGTCTGTAACCATGGAAACAGGCAGCGTATAATGTGATGGTAAAATGAATCCAGCCAGCAAAGGAGGCAATATGGACAATCACAATACATTAGTAACTGCCTTGTATTAACTTCCTCTACATGATAAATGTCACTTACTGCAGTGAGACAACCCCTTTAACAAATCTCATCCATGCATTGTGAAAAAAAAATCAGCACGCAATTTGTCGCGCTGTGTGAATTTGAAACCTCAGCATGTAAATACTTCCTATGGATTTTCCCCATGGTTTTCACCCTTTGCATTAGCGCATTCATGCATGTAATGAAACCTACAGGAAATCCACAAAAAATCCTCAATTATGGAAAATGGAACAGTTTTCTGAATGGACGTACCCTAAGGGCTCATTCTGATGGGCGATGTAAAACTTGTTCCGTCTCCTAAAAACTGACAATTTTTCATCCATGTTGAATTAGTTTTGTCTCTGACTGCATTCCGTTTTCCGTTTTTTTCCTGTCCACATACTATCAGTGTGAAGAATACCCGGCCAGCTAGGGATGAGCGAATCAATTTGTATGAATCGATTTGTTCATCTGAAGCAATTGGTGGCTGTCACCTCTACAGATGAAGCTCCACCCCGCCGCCTGATTGACATCTCACCCAGCCCTGACAATCCCATGCATGGCGCCATTGCTGCAAGTGGCGCTCCAAGCTCATAGGCTCAGCCTCCGCTTCCAAAGCTGCCAGTGTGGATGTGATGCTAAACCTTGTTTAGCACTGCATGGGTGTTTGCTGCTGTGAAATCGAGCCTCTGCACTTGCACCACTTCTTGCAGCAACGGCAAATGAAGTAATCGATTTGCTCATATCTAATCCCAGCATTTCCTAGCAACCATCATTGACAAACAGACTGCATACGGATGGCATCTGTCTACTTTCCATTTTTTTTACAGACTTATTGACTTTAATGAGTGAGTCCAGTGTAAAAATTGAACTAAAATGCATGCTTCAGTTTTCTGTGCACGAACCGATAGTCTGTTAGGAATATCGGACATGTGAAATGTGTTTAGCCCATGCAATATCCGCTGTACAATCTGTTCAACTTACTTTTGGCTATGTAGTGTATAAACATATGATTGCCTTCCACCTTCCGCGTGCCGTGATCTTTAACACAGATGCATCTCAATAAATTAGAATATCATCAAAAAATGAATTTATTTCAGTAATTCAATTCAAAAATTGAAACTCATATAATACATAGACTCATTACACACAGACTGATCTATTGCAAGCTTTTATTTCTTTTAATGTTGATGATTATGGCTTACAGCTAATGAAAACCCAAAAGTCAGTATCTCGGAAAATTAGAATATTATATAAAATATATTTATAAAAAATTATCTTTAATACAGAAATCTTGGCCTACTGAAAAGTCTGTCCAGTATAGGCCTTCAATACTTGGTTGGGGCTCCTTTTGCATGAATGACTGCATCAGTCCGGCATGGCATGGAGGCGATCATCTTGTGCCACTGCAGAGGTGTTATGGAAGCCCAGGTTGCTTTGATAGCAGCCTTCAGCTCGTCTGCATTGTTGGGTCTGGTGTCTCTCATCTTCCTCTTGACAATACCTCATAGATTTTTTATGGGGTTTAGGTCAGGAGAGTTTGCTGGCCAATCAAGCACAGTGATACTGTGGTTATTATACCAGATAGTGGTACTTTTGGCAGTTGCCAAGTCCTGCTGGAAAATGAAATCAAGATTTCCATAAAGCTTGTCAGCAGAAGGAAGCATGAAGTGCTCTAATTAGAGATGAGCGAACGTGCTCGTTACGAGCACTGTAGCGCTTGGCTCCCCTGCGAACAAATGCCCGCAGGCATTGCGGATCCGTCCTCAGCTGCATGTAAGTCAATGGGGACGGATCCGTTTGGTATGACACTCATACCAAACGGATCCGTCCCCACTGACTTTCAGTCGGGTGAGGACAACGCATCCGTTTGGTATGAGTGTCATACCAAACGATCCGTCCCCATTGACTTACATGCAGCTGAGGACGGATCCGCAATGCCTGCGGGCATTTGTTCGCAGGGGAGCCAAGCGCTACAGTGCTCGTAACGAGAATGTTCGCTCATCTCTAGCTCTAATATTTCCTGGTAGACGGCTGTGCTGACTTTGGACTTGATAAAACACAGTGGACCTACATCAGCAGATGACATGGCTCCCCAAACCATCACTGACTGTGGAAACTTCACACTAGACCTCAAGCAGCTTGGATTGAGGCCTCTCCACTCTTCCTCCAGAGTTTGGGACCTTGATTTCCAAATGAAATGCAAAATGTACTTTCATCTGATAATAGGACTCAGGAGCACCGCACAGCAGTCCAGCTATTTTTCTCCTTGGCCCAGGTAGGACGCTTCTGACATTGTCTCTGGGTCACGAGTGGTTTGACACAAGGAACGAAATAGTTGTAGCCCATGTCCTGGATACGTCCTTGTGGTCGGTTTCAGTAAACTGTCAAGTCAGCAGTCTTCTCCATGAACCAGACTGAGGGACCATTTAAAGGCTTAGGAAACTTTTACAGGTATTTTGTGTTGATTCGCTTATTAGAGTATGATACCATGAGTCTACAATATTGTTCATAATATCGTAACTTTCTGAGATACTGACTTTTGGGATTTCATTAGTTATATAAGCCATAGCCATCAACATTAAAAGAAATAAACGCTTGACATTGATCACTGTGTAATGAATCTATAGTATTTGAGTTTCAGTTTTTCAATCAAATGACTTAAATAAGTTAACTTTTCAATGATATTCTAATTTATTAACATGCACCTGTATTAGCGAATAAGGGCAGAAAGTTAGAGTATATTAGGAAGATAGCTATGTCAGGTGCTCTGTTATTTCAGCTGTATTCATATATTCCCTGAGAATCCATTGAAAGAACAGAAACTTTTTTTTAAAGTTATGTATGCTTATTTAATCACTGTCATGTAATGATACTTTTGTGGTCACTGTGATTTAACATGATTTTGTATCCATCATAAAATCCAATATATCTTTTAAGAAAAAGTCAATTTTGAGACACTGATTTCCCAGGAGGTAGAAAAGATGGATGCTTTTGTTATTGCATGTACAATATCTTCTTTTTTTTTTCCTTTTTAGGTTCTAAAAGCATCTGTAGAAAGGGAAATTTTAGGAAAGGGGATAATTATGATGTCAAACATGATGTAAGTTTAAAAGGAAAAATAATTATTCGAAGAGCTGTTTAAATCTTACTCATTTTTAAATGAAATTGACTATTGCATTTATATAAATCCTTCTATAAGCCTATTGTAGTGGAAAACCCCAGAAACTGGCATTAGGCCTCATACACACAACAGTATTTTTCCTCCATCTACTGTCTGCCTGTTTTGTGGATAGCACACTGACCCATTCATTTCCATGTACACATATGTATTTTTGGTGGATCCATGTGGCCATTCCACAAATTATAGAACATGTCCTATTCTGGCCTGTATTGCGTATGACATCATTTGTCTTGTGAGGAAAATGCAGAAAGAAGTTATCCGTATTGGTGACCAAAATACAGACATCGCCATAACCATAATGCTTGCACCTCCCACAATTGAAATAAACCTGGCTTGAATTACCATAGGAACTTATGGTGAGTGACCATTATGCTCAGTAGAACTGTGGGAGGTCCGGGTGTTACGGCCACTCGTAATTAAAATGCACCCGTCTTTCAGGCTGAAAGAGACCTAAGGACTATGGGGGTAATTTATTAAGAAAAGTGTTTTAGACACCAGTCTTAATAACCACTATAGTTGGCAGTGGATGCGCTGAAGTTATGAAGGGACGCAGGTCTCTACATAACTTCAGCGTATAATGTGCCAGTCTAAATGTAAGACAGCTTCCTTGATGGCATACATTTAGAGCGGTCCGCTCCCTTTCCCGCCCATGCCACGCCCACTTTTAAAGACCTGGGGTGAGCAAGGAAAAGTTTGCGCTGCAATCTGCGCCAGTAATATGCCTAATATAGGCGTATTTTTGGATAGTAAATGACCCACTATATATAAAATGCCTGGAATAAGGGTTTATGCACACACAAAAAGCCACATGTACAGAGACATATGGAGTCCTTGTAGGCTTGTGTTATGGACCTGTAGACACTTGGGGAGCGATTTATCAAACTGGTGTAAAGTAGAACTGGCTTAGTTGCCCGTAGCAACCAATTAGATTCCACTTTTCATTTTCCACAGCTCCTTTTGAAAATGAAAAGTGGAATCTTATTGGTTGCTATGGGAAACTAAGCCAGTTTTCATTGACACCAGTTTGATAAATCTCCCCCACTGTATTTTCCTCTATAAGCAATGATTAAAAGAGTGAGTTGCCCTGAAATGGACGTATACAGTGGGAAACACCCCGAGTTACAGTTGTGACTCATAGAAGAGGGGCAAAATATTATCCACCTTCATAGCAGATGTCCGTAATATGACCGTGTAAATCAGCCCTGACATTGACATTTGTCAATCAACTCTCCGTAATATCGAATTTTCTGGTTACTTAAAGTGATAGGCATCATTATGTTCTCAAAAAAAATTGTCCCAGCCCTACCAGTCCAATCCTAGGAACCAATTTCTGTTTACACACATAAATCAGCTGACTGTTATATGTATAGTAGTAAAAATGAAGTAAAAAACTGCAGTCTAAGGCTGTCCAAACATATAGATGTCGGCCAAATCCTTGTTCAGTCAACAGCTATCTCTCCCAACGTTGGTATTCGTGCTCTGCTCTCCCGAATGTGCATGTGTTCTGAATGGGGAGAGGAGAGTAAGTTGCTGTTAGACACCTTTGTCAGAACTATCTCCCTCAGAAAAAAGCATTGGACATGTTGAAATCCATCAGACCAAGGCCTCATGCACATGACTGTGGTTTGGGTCCGCACTTTTTGTGCATTGGATGCAGACCCATTCACTTCATCGGGACCGCTGTCCACATGTCCATTCTGCAGCCATTCAAAAAAATAAAATATGTCTTATTCTTGTCCGTATCATGGATAAGGATCGGACTGCTTTATAGAGGGCCGGACGTTCCGTTCTACAAAATACGGAACACATGCAGTTGGTGCCCGTGTTTTGCAGACCCACAATTTTCATGAGGCCTTATCCTGCGACAATGCTGTCGGGTTAGAGTCAGGCAGCACCCATATAAATTGGATAATAGGTCTGTCAAGTGAAATAGTAGGGTTCGGCCAATATATCCATAATGTGTAAGACTTACGTTTCCATTTACATATTATCTATCTCCGACACAGAGATTTTACTAGAATCCCTTGCAGGACAAATAATTAAAAAAAAATGACATAAGGGAATACCAAGTACTGCTGGCTCATCATTATGATGGCATGTGGTGGGACAGACATCTACTCCTTTCTTTTCCGTTGTGAATGGGGGAATTTTTGGACTGAATGGACGCTGTCAGGAGCAGGAAGAAAATTACTCAGTGGGGGAAATGTATCCAAGAAAATGTTTCCAAGAAAGTGGAGCAGTTGTCCATTGTAATCAAGCAGGTTTCAGCTCTCGTTTTTTGGTGACCCTTTGGACCCTTTGGAAAA
Organism: Rhinella marina; assembly: GCA_900303285.1. Lineage (NCBI taxonomy): Eukaryota > Metazoa > Chordata > Amphibia > Anura > Bufonidae > Rhinella > Rhinella marina. The sequence goes on from ONZH01017641.1 coordinate 334,187, forward strand.
TGACATTAGCCACATGGCTGGTTGCTTTGGGCAACTCTTCCACATTCCCCCTTGTGCTTATTTTGATAAATGTTCTTTAGTGACTCGATGACACTGCTCTGCAGGAAGATACAGACAACATCTTTCTGTATGAGGACAGAGGACGGAATGTGGTAAGACTGGCTGACCAACAAACCCTGCTGGTATACAATACTGGTGTAATCTACAGGCATAGTTGCCAACTGTCCCGAGTCTGTCCCTGATTTTCAGAGATAGTCCCGGCAAATTAAGTCTGTCTCGGGCAGGAAATGGGCATGGTTAATGATAAGTGCGCTGTCCCGGGCAGAGTCATGACATTCCTAGGAGTGGGGCTCTAGATGCCCCGATTTTACCAACCTAAAGATTGGTAGGTTATGTCTGTGGAGGTTCTTTGCACCAGAGAATGAAATCTACACCAGCAAAGAAGCTGGTATAGGTTTCAGGTGTAATGTGCACCAGTTTTCTGGTACAGATATTGGCAAACGTGGGAGGTACAGAGGTGGCCCTCCTACAATCCCTTCCCCCTTCCACCCATGCTCTGTCCATGTTTTCTTAAAGTGGTGAAGGTGGCAGAAGAGTGCAAAAAGTGGCAAAAATAGTGCAACACATCACATGCTCTGAAATTTGCAATTTTTTTATGACAGAAAACTGGCATTCAAGAATAATAAATTCCCCCATAGTGTTGAAAGGTTTAACAAAAAGAATAAAACTGTATCTGATAAGGGTTTAAAGGGGTTATGCAATGGCTAATATAAAAAATGGAAATGAGACATCATAAAATACACGGCAATCTCTTTCTAACAAAGTTAGAACCAGCCCTGTACCTCATGTAGATTCAGAACTCCCCCATTCATCACTCCAACACTCTGCTAGGTTCTCTTCAGGCTGGAAGCTCAGGGGGCATGTACTTTCTGCTGCAGCTCTCTCTCTATTACAGCTCAGGGGACATGTTATTTCTTAGGGCACATGTTCTTCCTCATGGCCTTTCTGTGCCCAAAGGTAACTTCAAAGAATTTCATCAGGAGATTGCAGAGATAACTTCCTATAAGTTTCTAACCACCACTGAGTGTATGGTAGTATCTGTGTGGTTACTATAACACTCAGGTACCAATTGATATTTTATGGTGGCACAACCCCTTTAAAGGGGTTATCCCATGAATAATGTACAAAAATGAAAATTGGACATCATATTATATGTAGTACATGACAATGTCTTTCTAACACAGCTAGAACCAGCCCCATTCATTACTCCAAATGCTCTGCTAGATATATTATTTGCCCTATAAGATGCACCGGCCCATAAGACGCACCTATGTTTTAGAGGAGGACAATAAGAAAAAAATATTTTTCATTAGACTTCAGATCAGACCCCCAATGTTAATCAGACCTCAGATCAGACCCCCAATGTTAATCAGACCTCAGATCAGACCCCCAATGTTAATCAGACCTCAGACCAGACCCCCAATTAGACCTCATCTCGGACCCCAATGTGAATGACCCCCAATCAGACCTCAAAGAAGTGCCCCATGTCTCTCATCAGCCCCATGGCTCTCATCAGCCCCAATGCCTCATATCACATAAAATAAAATAAAATAAAAAAAAACCTGTCCCGCTCTGGATGCCGCTACTCCTCACCTCCAGCGCACTTTGTCTTCTTCATTCTGTGGTCACAGAGCTTGCCTCACGCTATGCGCAGCCACAGCACAGCCGACAGCCGAGGACCAGGTGGCGGTGAGTACAGAGCCTTCACCACTTCCCGGTCCTCCGTTACTAATGAGCGCTTCTATAATAGAAGCGCTCATTAGTATTCAACCCATAAGACACCGGCACCGTTTTCCTCCAGTTTTGGGGGAAAAATGCATCTTATGGGACGAAAAATACGGTATTTCAAGCTGGCAGCTCATGAGGTGTGTTCTTTCTCTTGTGGCAGTTGAAGGATGGAACTGAACGTGTGCTTCCATCTTGGTGAGCTGGACAAAGAATTTTGAAAAAGAGCAAACAGCAGGTGGCGCTATACAGATACATTTCTGTGAATAACTCAGTGGCTATACTAATTTTTTTATTACATGCAGTTACAAAAGTATTCAGATCCAGGTGCTGGTTTGAAAAATGTAGAATATTTTTCGTGGGACAATGTCTTTAAGAGCTACAATATGTAGCTAAAATAAATGCTACATAAAATGTATAGTAAAATGATTTATTGAGCCTGCAACCCTGGTAGCTTACACTTATGCAATTTATAATATATATTGTATTTTACATATACATTTAGGTTATCCTAATTATTTAAAGAAATTATTTGAAGGAAAGGGTTCTTCTGATAAGCTAAGAGCTAAGTGCAGTAAAATTACCACTATCGACATTGATCTTACATTTACATGTGTGGATAACGCTTGACCTGAAATGCCACATTATGACACAATACTTTCCAGAATGGCCTCATTCATCATGATTAGGTATTCTGCCCGAACAGTCCTAGAGCACATGCTGACCGTGTCCTACAAGAGCGGCCATTGATTATATCTCAGTATTACACTAAGTGTAATGAGCCTTGCATTCAATTGCTTTCTGTTTACTTGCACACCAACAGATACGTCGATTTTCTTGGATCCATTTATCACAGTTTCACACCCCTTCTGAATACAATACAGCAATTCCTTTAATGTGACTCTTATTTTATTATCTTTGCTATGTGTGCGTGAACATTTTTCATTTTGATTATAGTTTTTACGAGAGTAGTGATGTCTCCGAAACGCAGTGCACATAGAAGAAAAAGCCTGTCCAAATATCGCTTCTAAATTCAGCCCTGCCTTCTAACTAGGTTCTATGGGCAGCACTAATAGACTATACAGTCCTATATGTGCAATAACCAAAACCTGGGGTATCTGCAGTTTTATTCTAAATAGTTTGCATTGTTAGGTATTGTATTGCGTTTTACATTATTAATTTTGGCCATATTTTCTAGTAAGGAGTTGATGGCAATGGTTGGCAAGGAACAGGGCTAACCACCCTGTTCCTCCCTTCTTGGTAGGTGTGGGCTGTTCCTGCCAGGATGGTGAGTTCTTATTGAGACACTGAAGGGAGAGGAAGCACTCTGCAGAGCTCTTGCTCCTGTGAAGGATTCTCTAGAGAGAATAACTAAAGACGTCCTCAAGCAGATACTTGAGAGGAATTAGACAGCAGAGTGAACAGCTGAGACCAGCAGGGACTATGGCTAAGATACCCATCATCCAGACTACTACTAGGCCTCCATAATTCATACTGGTGCCAGAGAATTGCACTTGGAAATTGCTCCTGTTGAATCTACCTGAAGTTACATTTTGCACTTTGTAAATAAATTGTTCTACGTTCACTTCTGGCCCCATTCTTCAAACTACTTTCCCACTGCAAAGATCTCCAGGGAGCAACGGCCTGAAGGAGTGCACCGTGACACAGCACTTCATCAAGGCTACTATAACTCCCATCCTCTACGCTGGTTCCTCAGAGGCTTGCTGCATATGGGTATGAGGATTACAAATAAAGTATATGGTCCCACACCTGAATGGGAATTTCAGGAATTTTGCTTATTTCCAGTTAAAGCTCAAGCACACAACCGTGATCACACCGGGAAACAAGGACTGTGAGTTCTGGACTAGAGATCCACGATCACATATGAACTGACTGCATCATAACTTACGATGCAGTCAGTTCAGGGGAGCCATGGATGGCTCGAGAGATCCTACAGGCCGTATTCCTCGGGCCAACCATGATAATGTGCATGAGCCATCATTTAAATGACAGACTCAAAAACAATTCACAATTTTTAGACTGGTTCTGTTTTCTGACAATTTTCTTTGTATTCAGAAACCTTTGTCTACACTGTCTTTTCCAAACTTGTATTTACTTATGGTTAATGTCTGGGCTTCATATTTCTTAAAATATTTCTGTTCTCCATCTCTCAGGATCCAGGGAAAAATGTAGTATCGATATGGCCTTGTGAATGAGTCCTAGCTGCTGGTTATCATGGCAGATCCAGAAGACTACACATGCACCATGGTTGTAACTATAGCCATACGAGCCATAGCACTTGCTATGGGGTCAAGACTTTGGAAGATGTCAAGAACATTCTACCTTTTTTGGAAACTAACAATATTCCGGCTTTTTGCTATAATGTGAGTTTTTATATATATTGTGTTATTATACATACCTTTAGTTATTGCTACTTATGCTGCTGTTTTAATTTTCTTACACTAGGTGCTGGGGGACCCATCTTTTTTATGGTGAACCATGAGTTATAGTTATGACTCATACACATTAGACAAAATTCAACCGAATCCATGATTTCAGCAGGATCAGCCGACAAAATATTATGTATGGGGTCTTCCAACGTTCTGCTATCATAGATTGAGGAATGAAGCAAGTCGAGTTTCAACATGCTTGATCCTTTGGTCAATCGCTTTTTCTCCTTTCCCCATTTCTCCCAGATGGAGAGTTAAAAGGTGACTTTATTGGTGGAAATCAACATGTTTCAGGAATGTACTAATCCCTTCGTCAAGTGCAGTCTGGACATCCAAAGCTTTAGAAGGCAGCCTTTTTACATCCTTTCTAATATGACTATTATAAGGTGTATTCGAGACTTATAATGCCCCCCCCAAAATGCCTGGGCCCCTATTACAGGTTATACTTACCTCACTCCCCAACACCCGCATCTCTTCTGATAGCAGGTGACGCTAGGGAGCTCGTTCCCATCGCGACCTGCTATTTGCTGCCTCCCCCCTCCCTCATATCAACGGATGTTTTGCTTCGTGCGACGGGGAGATGCAGCAGTGGCCGTGTGGACATCAGAAGAGATGCGGGTGCTGGGAAGTGGGGTAAGTATAACCTGTAAAAGGGGCCCAGGCATTTTGGGTGGCATTATAGGTCTCAGGGGGAATTCACACACAGCAAATTACAGTAATATTCAAGTGGATGAGATTTTACAATGCTGCAGACATCTTCCATACAGAAAACAAGCATGCTACAGGTTTTCTAATTCGCAACATGCTGATTCCATTGTGAATATTTACCCCAGATCTCATTACTTTCAGTGTAGCAGAGCTGAAATACACTGTGAATCTGCTGCAGAACCCGTATGTAACAGTGAGATCCTGGATATACCATAAAATATCCTTTCTCAGGACAAACATTTTTTGTTCAATTGTTCAATCTTTTTTTCTGGTGATCAGTAATGAAGATGTCTCCTTTTGGCTGAGGGATTCCTCCCCAGTCTAAGAGGATGATGCATTAGTCTGCCCGCTCTCATGGCTGTCTCTTGCAACTGCACTAGTTTCCCCAATTATCCTAATCTGTGTCATCTTATTAGATGGAAGAAATATCTTCGTGTATGCCAAGCCATAGAAATGATAATCATACACTTTTTGAATCCTGAGATAACAAGCAGCAAGAACTGCAAGGGCTAAGGAAGCTTTCATGTTGCATACTTCTCTATATAACTGCATTATTACACAAAATACGGTGGAAATGTAGGGAGTATAGACAGTTCAAATGAATTTCCTTAGAAATAAAAAGCATCCTTATCTACAATTCATATCTATATTTGGTCTGACACCCTCCCATACAGATGTATTCAGTCAAGCACGCTAAAGTACTATGGCTGTTCTTATGAGTCTGTGACCTGGGTACATCAGCTGCTCCTACCGAAGGAATGTCGGACATAACCTGTTACATGAGGTTTAAGGACACCATAAATCTTTAACGTACAGCAGTACTATTTAGACATTATATAGTGCTATTACACAGACGAGCCACATTATTATGACCATCAGATAATATCCAGAGTAACAGCCGTGTGCAACGCGGACAGCAACTAGAAGGGCTGGGAGTGACTCAATAAGGTCCTAGTAGGTTGTCATAGGTATCTGGAGCCATGCTGACTGCTGGGCATCCCACAGCTGCTGGAGGGTGCACAGTTGGGTTCAAGTCTGCGGAATTAGAGAGCCAGGGTAGTACTTGGAAGTCTTGGTCATGCTCTTCCAACCAATGTATCACATTGTCTTGCTGGAAGATCCCATCTGGGAAGATCCCTTCCCCCAGGGAAGACAATTATGGATTGTATGGAAACTGCCAGGATGGATTCATACCCATATTGGTTGAGAAAGCCTTGAACATGGATGATTGGGCCCAAAGAATGCTACAAAAAGATTCCCCAGACCATAACACTGCCACCACCAGTTTATGTTCTTCCAGCAATGGTTGCAGGGTGTTCATTCTCTGATGTTTCTCACCTTACCAACGTCCATCCAATCGATGAAGCAGATAATGTGACTCATCAGAAAATGTAACCTTTTGCCAATCATTGGAGATGCAATTCTGATACTGAATTGAAGTCTTTTCTGCTGATGCAACTTCGTTAACAGAGGTGCGGTGACCATCCATCTGCTTTGGAGCCCCATACGCAGTAGGGTTCGCTGAACTGTTGTATTAGACACATCTGGTAGTTGCTGGTTTATCTTAGCATGTCAGTCTGCCCTCATGCACCTTCATCCCTGACGTTCACCTCTCACATCAATGGCACATGGCGCTCCTCAGTTTCCACGTCGCTTATTCACAATGTTGCCATTTGTCCACTCACTATACACTTTCACCACTGCACCACGTGAACAGTTCACAAACTGCGCAGTTTCAGAAGTACTGCCACCCTTGGCCCAAAAGCCAATAATCATTCCTTTTTGCAACTCTGATAAATCGCCCCTTTTACCCATGACCGCAGCGAGGGATCTGTGTTCAGACTATCGCACACCTTATATACCCACCAAACCAGCTCACCACATGACTTCCTTCATGAGCTACATAGTAGGAAGTGGTCATAATAATGTGACTCAACTGTGTATTAGACTACTTGATGTATGGAGCTCTTAGGCTACTTTCACACTAGCGTTTCTATTTTCTGGTATTGAGATCCATCATAGGATCTCATTACCAAAGGAAAATGCTTCCGTTTTGTCCCCATTCATTGTCAATGGGGACAAAACGTAACAGAACGGAATGCTCCAAAATGCGTTCCATTCTCATACTAGAGAGCAAAACGCAGCATGCTGTGGTTTTCTTTCCGTCATGGGATGCGGAGCAAGACGGATCCCTTATTACCCACAATGCAAGTCAATGGGGATGGATTTAACTCTGACACTATCTGACAGAAAACGGATCCGTCCCCCATTGACTTTCAATGGAGTTCATGATGGATCCGTCTTGGCTATGTTAAAGATAATACAACCAGATCCGTTCATAACGGATGCAGATGGTTGTATTATCAGTAACGGAAGCGTTTTGCAGAACCCTGCCAGATCCAGCAAAAACGCTTGTGTGAAAGTAGCCTTATTTGGTCACTGTACTGTATGTTGGTATTATTTAGGCAATATATGGTGGTATTTATATTATGGGGCCCTGCCTCATCAGCGCTGGATATTTTTATATTATACTTTCAATGTATGGTGGTGGCTGCAGTATATAACATTGTTATTTATGGTCTAAACCTAGAAATCAATAGAAAACTCTAATTACACAAAGAAGACGTGCTTATTAGTCCAATGCATGGTGCTTCTGCAAGAGTGTCTTACAGAGTGCAGACACTGGTGGCAACAAATGCCCATCTGTGGAAGTGTCAAGTCTTTGCAGTAGGCATACCTTTAACTTATACACAAAGCAGGAGATTGATCAGTTTTGCTGGATTCTGAGTTTTTGTCTTTCGTGTGAAATTTATAAAATGTTGCATGATGTTTGATGCATCTAACACTTCTGTCTTGAGGTGTCCCCACTTAGGGTGGGTTCACATCAGCGTTACGAATTCTGTTATTGAAAAAAACAGAATATACAAGACGGCGTTCAAAATGGAAACCTTTAGAGGCATTCCGTTTTGATCTGTCATAATAGAGGTCTATGGGCCAACAGAACGGATCCATCTGGTTTCCGTTATCCAGGACGGTTTCTGTTTTGAATTCTGTCTTACAAATTCAGTTAATGGAATTTGTAACGCTGATGTGAACCCACCCTTACTATGCTGGCCCTTTACTGGAGTGCTAGAGTTTTAAAGCTTTTTAGAGTTGCAGGTGATAAAACTGACTTAAAGAAAAAAGAAAAAAAATATAGTACTTTAAATCTGATGGGCAGCAATATATAACTAAGTTAAGCAAGTTTTAGGCAAAAAAAAAAATCTATATTTCCTCATTTCCCTGGTTCTCTTCTGGTCTTTGTTTACCTGCAGTAATAACAATCTCTGCCCCTCCCCCTGCTCTGCAAATGCTGCCCTGAGTGACATATCTGCTGGGATACTCAGCAACATGTTGTATGTGTAGAACTACAAGTCCCAGCTGTACAATGTCACTGCTGATACACACAGGATCTTACCCCTTACCTGTCTTGTACAATACAATACTCTCCAGATCAGCTCCAGTATCAGCTTTGTGTCTGTAGGGTGAGGAGAGCAGATCCTGTGTCTCTTTACATCGTGTTTTATCCGTAGGAATCCAGGGAGAGAGCAGATAGCAGCAGCGGCAGAGCAGGGGGTGTGTGGCCAGCACAGTGACGTCTCGTGTACAGACTGTTATCTGATCTCTGAGGCTTGTGCACGAAACATCACAGAGCAGGGAGATAATCTGACATCACAGGTCATGTGACCCTGAGTTAAATCTAAGAAACCAGCAAGTTTAGAAGCAGGAAGTGTATGGAAAAGCTGTTGTATTTGACTAGTTAGAAACATACAAAGGACAAAAAAATAACTCGGACAACCCCTTTAAATCATCTCCAGGGGCTAACCCTGTCCACTTTCCCACCTACTTTTTAAGACTGGTGTGGTTAAAAATGTTGCAAATCAGCCCAAAAAGTCACATAGCCCTGTTTTGCAACCTTATGAAGCCAGAATTCTGGAGTGCAAGGCTGATAAATTACACCAAAATATAAAATGCTAAATCACTTTTCATACAAGTATTATGTATAGTGCTTAGTCATAGCACCCTAGAGTAGCTCAGTACATCCTGTTGTCATGAAATGGGGAGGATTTAGTAAAATTGTCTAAAAGAAATTCTGGGGGTCATTTATTAAGACCAGCGTTTTAGACACCAGTCTTAATAAACCCCTGCACTGGCGGTGGACCTGCTGAAGTTATGAAGAGGCGCTTACATGTAGACCATTTTCTACACCTAAAACAGGCATAGAAAATGATGAATGAGACAGGCCTGCCAGACCGTCCTCTTCCCCGCCCACACCACGCCCACTTTTTTTAGACCTGGCGTAAATGGGGAAAAGTCACAGATTCTGATATAGGCTATTACAGGATAATAAATGACCCCTTCTGTTTTTGTTGCCCACAGCAAGCAGTCACAGCCTTCATTTTTTTCCAAAGCAGTGCCTCTATAAGCAGCAGCAGCGCAGTGTGGCAAGGACAGACCTAGAGCCACAGTCACAGCTTCCTGATCCCTTGCACATGTTGTGGATGCTTGCAGAGGCAATATATGACACAAAAAGTTAGCACTTAAAAGGAGTCAGCAGTTTTGACCATGCTAAAATCTTGGTACCCTGTGTGAAGTTTTTATCAACTGTGCTAAATGCCTAGCTATGCCTTTGATTCACCCAAATTCTGCTCCTTCAAATGCACTGGAAGTGGAGCTTTACTGGGAAGTGCTCTCTCCACTCTGTATTGGTCTGCATCACAACCCCTTCCCTTCCAGAGGGAGGGGCTGCAAAGCAGCTTAATGCAAAGATCACTCTACAGTGATGCTCCACCTCCTGCGCACCTGCAGGACTGCGATCAGCAGTTTAGCGAATGGTCAAAACTCCAGATAGATTCCCTTTAAAGGGGTTGTTTTGCTATGACCTATGCCCTATTAAGAGAATCCCCTGTTAAAGGGGTATTCCGGTAAAGTAACTTAATTTTTGAAAAACTGCATTAAGGCTGCAAGCTGTGACCCAACCACAACCCATACCTATATATATAACCAGAGTTGCAATTTACCTTGCAATCTATTTGTCTAGCTCCTGTGTGAGCCTGCAACACACAGAGTATATGGATCTTCCCTTACAAAACTACAATCCCCACAATGCCTAGCTTTCCTGCTGTGAGTTTCTGCTTGTTCACGAGTGTTGATGTTCATTGATTGGCTGCCTGATATACAGTCCGGTCACACCCCCTCTACTCAGTAATCACCAGCACACTAACATTTAGCTAGATAACTGATAGCAACACACTGAGCATGCACGACCTAACAAAGGCTCAGAACTACAGGTTGATGCCATGGTAACTTATAATGAAACACAGTGGGTAGCAGAGGAAGAAAACTACTTTTATAACTACTGAATGGTAAATATGTGACATTTACATTATATTAGGTAACTATTGATGATGAATTAGTCTAAAACATAAGTTATATTTATGGTAACCGGAATACTCCTTTAAGGGCTGCTCTCTAAATTTCAGAATGAAGAGTTGCACTGGGGGACCAACATGTTTGTGCATTTTATGGCCGGCTGTTCATTTGAATGGCCGGCATGTAATACCAATTGTATCATAGTCAACAGCTGATAATGATCGCCTATGCGTGGTTGGGGGTAGGGGGGTGGAGAAGCCATGAAGACAGTCTGTAAGGTATATTCACATAAGTATGGAACCCCTTAAAGGGGTTGTCCAAGTTATGAAAAAAAAAATACAGCACTGTAAATCTGGGCAGCAATATATAACTAAGTTAAGCAAGTTTAAGGCAAAACAATCTATATTTCCTCATTTAACTGGTTCTCTTCTGGCCTTTGTTTACATGCAATAACAACAATCTCTGCCCCTCCCCCTGCTCTGCAAAGGGAGTGAACACAAGTGCTGCCCTGAGTGACATGTCTGCTGGGATACTCAGTAGCATGTTATATGTGTAGGACTACAAATCCCAGCTGTACAATGACACTGCTGATACACACAGGATCTTCTCCCTACCTGTTCTTGTGCAATACTCTATTCACATCTTCTCTAGTCTGTCAGCTCCTGTGCCCAGCATTTGTCTCCTCACTGCCTTCAGCCCTGAGTCTGTGCTGGTTGAAGGGGTTAAAATCTTATCTGAAAGAATCCAGGGAGAGAGCAGAGAGCAGCAGCAGGCAGTGCAGGGGGCGTGGCTAATGACGTCTCGTGTACAAACTCTTATCAGATCTCTGAGGCTTGTGCAGGAAACATCATCAGAGCAGGGAGAGAAGCTGACATCACAGGCCCTGGTGTAACCCAATAGTACCGTTTACAAAAACACGTATAATAATTTACAACGTATAATGTTTGTTTCCATTTATTATTTACATGTATTCGGTGTATGAGCACATACAGTATATCATTTTACAGTCTTATATCATTAAAGTAAAACACATAATTCTAAGATTTACATATATGTTAATATGTAGTCAAATTAAATGAAGAGAATTCCAGATTCCCTTACTAAATATATTATAAATATGTCATTTAATAGCCTACATTTCTAAAGGGGTTCTCCAGGATTTACATATTGATAACCTATCCTCAGGTGGGGGTCTGACTCCCGGCACCCCTGACAATCATCAGTGAGCACTTAGGCCTCTTCCTAGGCCGTGTGACATCAAGATCATTGGTCATATGGTCTAGGCGTAGCTCTGCCTCTTTAACGTGAATGGGGCTGAGCTGCAATACCAAGCAGATCTGCTATATTCAGGAATGCTGCGGCCTCCTCACATGGCTGAACAGTGGGGGTCCCAGGAGTTGGACCCAGACGATCTCATATTGATGATGTATCCCAAGAATAGGTAATCAATGTGTAAATCCCAGAGAATCCCTTTAAGCTAGAAGCAGCATGTACTGCCGTCTCACTGCTGCACATGTTGCTTCTCAGTTGTGTATCTGTAAACTTCTATTTGTGTCCTCTCCTCTAGTATTATACGTCCTGTCACATGCAGCCCAGCCTAAACACAAAAGTGATAGTTCACAGTCTGTCCATTCAGACATCCTTAGATCAAGGTTTAAAGGGAACCTGTCACAATGAATATGGTGTCCAATCTGCAGGAAGCAGGTTATAGAGCAGGAGGAGCTGAGCAGATTGACATACAGCCTTGTGGAAACAGATTCAGTACAAGGATAAAATAACACTTACGTTGTTATTTCTGGTATTGAGATCCGGCAGAGGATTTCTGTCAAATTGGTTGTGTGAAATCGGATCCATAACTGAATACATTAAAAGTCAAAGGGGGACGGATCCAGTTTTTTAGGCTCCTAAAAAAATGGATCTGTCACCATTGACTTACATTGTTTTCAGTGACGGTCACGGATCCTCAATATTTTTTTCTGGTATTGAGATCCTGTGCCGGATCTCAATATGGAAAACAAGAACGCAAGTGTGAAAGCAGCCTAAGACCTTGTTCACACATCAGTTATTCGATCAATTATTTCCATCAGTTTTTGTGATCCAAAACCAGGAGTGGAGGCTACACATAGATCAGGTATAATGAAAAGATCTGCACCTGTTCTGTGTTTTTGACCCGCTCTTGCTTTTGGCTCACAATAACTGATGGAAATAACTGATCAAATAACTGACGTGTGAACAAGGTCTAACTTGTATTCTCTTCACTTACATGTCTGCTATTTTTATGCTTAGGAGTCGAGTGGGTGGTCCTATCAGTGATTGACAACTTCACACTGAGAAATAGGTCAGTCACTCAAAGGACCACCCATTGGGCTCCTAAGTATAGAGCGAGCAGGGATTTAACTTAAAGGGAACCTGTCATCTCCGAAACACCCCCTTAACTAGAGTAAGCTGTGTATAGTGTAAGTGATGCTGAATCCGAATATGTAAGTTTTATCTTCATACTCACTTCCATTCCGACGCTGTGCTCCCACAAACCTGCAGTAAAATGCACTCAGTGGACTCTTCTTTGAGTCCTCTCCATTATGTGAGTGAGCGCCGGAGTCCTCTCAGTGCATTTTACTGCAGGTTTGTGGGAGCACAGCGTCAGAATGGAAGTGAGTATGAAGATAAAACTTAACCGGACTCAACGTCACTTGCACTATACACCGCTTACTGTAGTTTGGAGGGTGTTTCAGAGCTGACAGGTTCCCTTTAAAGGGGTTTTTCCCACAATCTAGATTTTTCAAAGCTCACTCAGGTGGTCGCACATGCTCACTTCTATCCTTCGTCTGCTACCAGCAAGATCTTCGATTAGAAGCTGTGACAGTTAGGCTACATTCACACAACAGAGAAAAACGGACCTATGACGGTGTGTCCCATCACAAGTCAGTTTTAAGAACAACTGTAGTCTATGGGGTTTTTCACAATACATTTTTTTTAATTTTGATGGCCAGTGAATAAGTGATGTAAAAAAATAGAACATGTTCTATTCTGTCCGTTTTTACTGGCCGACAGCCCCCATACAATTGGAAGAGACTGTTTTCTAACGTCTATTTTTCAGATATGCATCAGTGAAAAAATTCACCGTTTTGCTGTTTAGAACAGATGTTTTTTTCATTGACATATGAATGTAGCCTTTCAGGGAGAGACCTGCAGCAAAAAGGCTGTGTTTCCTGAGATGCAGAAGAAGGACACACCCCATGAGAAAGAACATGCCTCTGAACTGCAGCAGAAAGGACATGCCCCAGGAAAGAACAGAACATTCGGAGCAATGAATGGGGAAATATCTGCATGTGAGGTACAGGGCTGGTTCTAGCTTTGTTAGAAAGTAATTGTCATGTCTGATTTATGATTTTATATTAATCATGGGATAACCCCTTTAAGTTATAATTAATATATTCCCACATATCTAGGTATCAATCTGCTCAGCTCTTCCTGCTCTATGACATGATGTCTGCAGATTGTATTTTCACGGGGAAAGGTTCATATGCAATTGTAAACATGAAAAAAAAGATTGAAGTGCCATTTTCATTCAATGGAAAAATAACAGGGAACCTGTTTTAGTCACACATGTAAAAATGTAATTCAGTCTAAAGGAGATTTTAAGTAAACTAAAGGCTGTTACACTAGCCAATTGTCAGGCAGATCATCAGTAATAAGGAACGCTCGTTAGTGATGATCTGGCAGTGTATAGCAGTCTCCTCCACTGACGAGCAGGCGATTGCTGAGAAGAAACGCTTCCCACCCAACAATCGCCTTCTACATCACTGTATGTAATATAGCCTTAAGTAGATTATAGAGACAAGTAGATCAGAGAGCTATGTCATTATTACAGGGGATTACATGCATGTATATATAGTCCATATAAACTGAAATCATTAGCATCCTAATATCCCAGTAACCTTGTTGATATGCTGTAATTCTCTCAGACATACAGCAGATGGCGCTAATATCCCATATCCCTTTATATATTACAGATAATATGTCGTTGAGGCTTGTAGCGTTCATAAGGCGATCAGTGCAGACGTGCTGAATTATATAAAGTAGTGCAAGGCACATTTGCTTAACGGCGCTGAACCTCACGGCAAGTCATCCATAGTTGTATTTTCCCATGTCATTTTTATGTGTGGAAAATGAATGTGGATGTCATAAAAGTGTGATACGTAGCAATCTGAAATCATCCTTAGCATATGCTGTTCCTCTCACATCCATTCACACGAACGTATTTTTCATCCGCGTCCGATCCGCAACTTTTGCGTACCGGGTGCGGATCCATTCATTTTAATGGGGCCGCAAAAGATGCGGTGCTGTCTGCATCCGTTGTTCTGTTCCGTGGCGCCGCAAAAAATATAGAGTATGTCCTATTCTTGTCCGCAAGCACGCACAAGAATAGGCTTTCTCTATATAGCGCTGGCCATGTGCGGTCCGCAAATTGCGGAACGCACACGGCCGGTATCCGTGTTTTGCGTATCCGCAATTTGCGGACCGCAAACCACTTACGGTCATGTGAATGCACCCTTAACCTGAGAGATCCTTCATAAAGGCCCCTAAAACACCAAATAGTAATCCTATGGAAAATCCTAAAAAATGGGGTAAATATGTCAGCAGTTCCCTTGCATTTATATACACATTAATACAGGGGAATACACTGAACTGTCCTATGTGTCGCTATTAACAGAAATCATACCCTAGAGGGTGCAAATTTATTACCTCAGATGATAGATTCATCCTTATTTAGTAACAAACATGGACTTAAGGAGGACCTGCGACCTCTCCCAACATGTCTGTTGTAGTAACTACTTGCATTCTCTTGGAATAACAATTCTACAGCATCTATTATTTTGACTCTATTTAGTGCCATTCCTTTATTGTTCCCGATAGAAGTTATGAATCAATTACTAGCCATTTGCAATGAAGGTCCAAATGGGTGTTACCAGTTGGGAGTATGTCTCTGTACAGACTGACAATAGCAGCACTGATTGGATAGTGTCAGACTGTGCAGAGGCACACCCAATGGCTGGGAATTCATTCATTACTTGTGGCAGGAATAATAAAGGAATAGCACATCACAGAGTCATAGGACTACATGCTCCAGAATTGTTATTTCATAGGGATTGCAACCATTCTTCAAAAAGACACCCATTATTTGACCCATTTTCTTAAAGGGATTCTGTCAGCTAGTTTAAGCCTATAGAGCTGAGGACATGGGCTGCTAGATGGCCACTAGCCCGTCCACAATATACTTTTTCCATTGCTCTGTGTGTCCTTATTTAGTCTAAAAAACTATTTTATTCATATGCTAATAGGGGTTATAAGGAGCCCAAGGGGCGGTTACCAATGTTCCTGGATCCCAGCCGCGCCCACTGTGAAGGAGCCCAGCACCGCCCCGCATCCTCTCATCTCCTCCTTGCTCCCCCGACTTCACGCATTCAGAGCGCCGTAATCTCGCGCATGCGCGAGTACGCCGCTTGTCAGTGCTGGTAAACTGTTCCTTCCCTGTGCTGGCATCAGCATCAGGGAACGAACTGCGCATGCGCGAGATGGCACAGCGCTCTGAATGCGTGAAGTCGGGGGGAACAAGGAGGAGATGAGAGGATGCGGGGCGGTGCTGGGCTCCTTCACAGTTTGGTGCTTGGTGCAGTTTGGTGCTTATGATGATGCTGATTGTGTAAACAGCACGGATATCCTTCACATAAAATAATTCACAACATTATATACAGTGTATACTGTAGTCAGATTATTTACACTGTGCCTGACATTGATAATGCCTATCCATTAATAATCTTCTCACTGATGTATCCCGGCATGGTGTAAAGGATGAGGACCAAGAAAATGGTGAGAATGGCTATGATCACTAGAGCAATGATGTACTTCTTATATTTCCTCCAGATGAAGAAGATAAACGTTTTCAGTGGGTTCACAAACCAGTTGAATGAGGTTTTTGGACGGCTGTAAAATGAAAATATGTACGTTTATGGAAAAAAATAATAGAAAACAGGATATAATGTAAATATTACATATAAAAACACTCAGAGTAAACTACAGACATATAACACAGAGAAATATACAGTATTCTGCATAAGTCGTGTTTGGTACATATAATAGAGCATGGATCAGCAACCTGCGGCACTCCAGCTGTTCTGAAACTACAACTCCCAGAATTTAAACCACGACAGAAAGCATGGCACACATATAGCAACATGTACGATTAAGAAAGTAGCCGTGGAGGAGGCTGGGATATAATGCAGCCTGTAACAGAGGATTAGAGATAGGTCTGTCCGAAATAATTTACCAGTAAAAATGGCGGCAAGATAAATTTTCAGTTACAGAGCCATATTTGCTCTAAAGACTATGTAGGCAAAATACTCCACTATTTCATCCAACAGTGACTTATATGTAGCAAATAGGGCTCCGTAGAAGATGTACCAGTCAGCAAAACGTTCTTCTTAAGTAATGTGTTTTCAGAGTTATTTAAAGAAGGCCTGTCTCCTCTCCTGACATGTCTGGAAATAACTGATCTGGAGCATCTTTTCTTATATCTCTATTTTGTCCCAAACTTCCAGAAAGCTTTCCTTTCAAGGCTGCTGTTCTCCCTGTTGCTTGTGCACCTTTTTCTACCATACTTTATCCTTCCACTTAGCTTTCCATTAATATGCTTGGGTTCAGCACTCTGTGAACAGCAGCTTCTTTAGCAATGACCTTTTGTGGCTTACCCTCCTTGTGAAAGGTGCCAATGACTGTCTTCTGGACAACTGTCAAGTCAGCAGTCTTCCCCATGATTGTGTAGCCTACTGAACCAGACTGAGGGACCATTTAAAGGCTTAGGAAGCCTTTACAGGTGTTTTGTGTTGATTAGCTGAATAGAGGGTGACCCCATGAGTCTACAATATTGAACTTTTTCACAATGTTCTAATTTTCTGAGATACTGACCTTTGGGTTTTCATTAGCTGTAATCCATAATCATTAACATTAAAAGAAATACAGACTTGAAATAGATCACTCTGTGTTTAATGAGTTTATAGAATATATGAGTTTAACTTTTTAAATTGAATTA
Source organism: Rhinella marina (assembly GCA_900303285.1). Taxonomy (NCBI): domain Eukaryota; kingdom Metazoa; phylum Chordata; class Amphibia; order Anura; family Bufonidae; genus Rhinella; species Rhinella marina. Next base: position 351,632 of record ONZH01017641.1, read on the forward strand.
CTGAAATAAATTAATTTCTCGATGATATTCTAATTTATTGAGATGCACGTGCTTTGACTTTAAGTCAAGTTAAACTTGTAAATGGTAAAAAATGATAATTTTTTTTACCAAAAATTGTATTTTTTTAAAACTGTAATATTTTATGACTTGATAGATTTTTTTCATTACATAATTCTTAAAATGCCCACAATCTTCTGAAGCTAGTAGGTATATCTGATGGACAGGCGTCTATAAAATGGCAGGCTTATGATGCGTGTTCCATGGAGCACCACCACAAGGAACATGATCATAGGGAATGCAATGGCAAACATTTGAAAAGGAAATTACTGAAATATGTCTTACTTTGGTTTATCCAGAGGTTCTGGCTCCTTCCGCCCTAATCCCACTGGACTCTTTTCTGCTTCCTCCACTGTCAGAAGCTGAAATTCTGCTTCAACTTTCCCCTAAACCAAACAAGCAGGAATTTATTAAATCATTATCCCATGAAAAGTATTACAATGCAATTAATATGGTTTTTAAAATGAAGTATTAGTGCAGTATACAGTACATACAAAAAAACTATTGTGCATTTTTTATGTACATTACATTTTCCTCTCTGGTAGCGCCCCTGCTGTTTTTCCGGTCCCTGAAATTCTGGTCCACCTTGGATTCACTGGTAGACTAACATACTCAGTAGCTTCCCTGCTCTTTTCCTCCTGTCATTGCTGGTGTAGTGATCTCATGGAGAAGCAGCCCAGACACCTTTCATTCATTTACTGAAGAAAACTGCATTGCATCCCATAGTGCCATTTACTACTGGAATCTCTTGTGCTGTGTGTGAGGGGCTGTTTTCTGTGCAGAGGAGGAAGGGGTTTACAAGCCCTGATTGTAGTGCCCTCCTGGGGTTGCAGTTGCTTGTTGAGCTGCTGCCCACCCACAGAAATGGAGGAAAGTCCTCCAGATGTTCGTAAAAGAGAAAAGTATGAAAATTACACTGGAGAGAAGCGGTTTTTAGCAGTGATATAATCATATAAAAATGGTGTGCATTACTCCAGATATTAACCCCCTTTAAATTTTTAGTATGTTTTATCTTCTGAGCAACAGGATATCCTCATAACTTATTATCATAGTGATATCTTACTTGGAATCAGAATGTCTAAAGCCAGTGAATTTTTCCAGCTTTCTGAATAAAAAAAAATATCTGCCTCAATGTGAATGACTCTCTGTATAGCAAATGTCTGTGCATGCAATGGGTGACAAGGCTACCGATAAATCTTATCATCTGCTTCCTGTCCCTCACAGTTGATGTATGGCTGTTGCCACGTATCATCTATCTCCTTCTCTGCAGAGGAGCTCTTCCTACATCACACTGGGGTCCAGACATAAATAATGCTGCTTTTGTATTTCATTATGCAGCCAAAGAGTTTATGCTAGTTTCACATCTGCGGTAAAGGTATGGGAGGCTGTTCCGACCAGAGTTCACCGTCGGGGCCCATTGAATGTGCCTAATGCAGTCCGTGCGCCTAACCAGAAGTTCATGACAGGTCAGAGCTGCCGTAGATTTCTGGCGTCATTTACGCCATGCCCCTTCCCTGCCCTTGCCACACTCCTTTTAGAAAAGTGGCGAGGGGCTCCGAAAACGGGGAGATGTGACAATTTTACAAAAAAATCGCACCTGCGAATTTTTTACACCACTTTTCTGGCGTAAAGGGAATGATAAATCTCCTCCATAGGATAAACATGAAGCCTAACTATAAAAAAATATTATCTAAAATTAAGAAGTCATATACAGGTCATATTATAAAAATATCCCATTTCTGTCACCCGGGAAAAGTTATCCATGTAATATCACCTCTTCTATTATGTACTTTTTCATTTTACATAACTTTACTTACTGCCAGGATATAAATGTTTCCACTTGAATCGGTGTACTGCACATCCTCCAGTTTTACATTCTTTTTTTTCTTTTTCTTTTTACTCTTTTTATCTTTGGCCTCTCGTTCCTCTCTCTCTTCATCTTCTTCAGTCCTGAGTTTGACAAATGGCCACCACCCTCTCATTCGCTTGTTTCTAAAGATAGAGAAGCGCGGTGTGGCTTTATCTTTGGCCATTTTGATGGTGCATTGGCCAGCTGTTTTGGCTCCTCGCACCATATCACTTAATTTTAATTCAATTGAACCTGAAAGAAAAAAAAATTTTAGAACCTTAAAATTTTGGAGTGACTTATGACCTCTCATTATATCGTTTGCTGCAGGGATAAAAAGTCTCTTAAAGTGGTTATGCCATGATTGATGTAAAAAAATAAAAAATGAGACATCATATAGTACACCTCATTTTCATGCTTCAGTTGCTCTGCTTGATTCTCTTCAGGATGGCAGCTGAGGGGGCGTGTGCTTTCTCAGAGGGCATTTCCTTCCTATGATAGAAAAGCCTATTCTTGTCCACGATTGTGGACAAGAATAGGACATGCTCTATCTTTTTGCGGGACCGTGGAGCAGAACAATGGATGCATCTTTTGAGGCCCCTTTGAAATGAATGGGTCCGCATCTGTTCCACAATTTTGACTTATTCATATGGTCGTCTGAATGAGCCCTAACTGTCACAGCTTCTAAGAGTAAATATGGCTGATGGCAGTTGAAGGATGGATCAGAACATGTGCAGCGGCCTACAGGGGGAGAGCCAGGAGGAGAGTGGAGTGTACCTCCCAACTTTTTGGATGGTCAAAGAGGGAGACTTATAGTTCATTGTGTGAAAGATCAATTTTTCATGCATATCTATACATTTCAATAGTTTTCTCTTACAAATAGCGCAAAAATTACCTAAATATAGAAATTGCTAAAATCCAAATTACTTCAAATAAATGATATACAAGGTGGGGTCAAATATGCATATAAGAACGAGACACTTTCTTGATCAATATTGTAAATGTAACAATGCAAATCTATACCTCAGATCAAAAAGTAGGACATTTAAGAAGAAAAGAAGGACAGAGAGACTTGGGTCCAAAATAGGGACTGTCCTTCCCAAAGAGGGACACTTGGGAGTTCTGCAGGAGTAGTAGTGATGTACAGTGTCTGTCCTTACTCTGCGGCCTTCTCGCTGCTTTCCCTAGGACAGTGATGACACATTCATTGGTCACTTGGCCTAGGCACAGGTGTCGGACCCCCACTAATCAGATACTGATGACCTCTGCTGAGGATAAGTTATCAATAATAAAATTTCGGAAACCCCTTTTAACTCTTTCTGCATTTCCTGGGCTGAGAGGTGCAGATCTTAGATGTGGGTGACTAATCCGTCTGAGAATGTGGACACTAAAGCAATATGGAAAATAGAAGTGTGTTCAAATTCACTGGGGTCATTTATCAAACTGGTGTAAAGTAGAACTGGCTTAGTTGCCCATAGCAACCAATCAGATTCCACTTTACATTTTTGAAAGCTTCTTTGGAACGCAAAAGGCGGAATCGAATTGGTTGCTATGGGCAACTAAGCCAGTTCTGCTTTACACCAGTTTGATAAATCTCCCATATTGTATTTTATTTAGTCTTGAAACTTATAGAAAAACACATTTCTGGTGGACATCCACCCTTAGTCATAGCAGGGTGTCCACCAGAAACACGTAAGCGAAATTGATTTGACATTTTTCTGTAAGCTTCAAGACTAAATAAAGTATGATGAATTTTATCTGAGTGCTGAACAAACTTCTCTTTTCCATATATCAACTGGGAGCCAGCCCTGTGTTCGTGCACCAACAAAGTGGATGGAGGTGAGCTGTGACTATCATCTGTGACTAAAGCAGTAAACCATTTCCACAGCAGATAGGTAATTTTTCCATACGCGAGTGGAACCAGGCTCAGCCTCTGAAGTGGTTCTAAACCATGTGAAATGTCTGTTCTCTTTCCCTCTCTGGGGTAATTCTCTCAGATGAGTTGTTCTCTGGCAGATTTTCAGTCTCAGGAATATTGTTTCCCTGATAAGCCTTCGCTTTGGGCCTACTTGATAGGAACATACATATGCACGTCTTGCCTCTAGCTCTGGTCACCAGATAACATCTCTAACCAGGGAGTGGAACCATAACCCTGGCAACTAACTACAAGACTGCCAGATTTTACTCTATGTTTTAACTGCAAATCTCAACAATAAACTTGGTATCATTACATTAACCCTATGCAGAGATCCACTGGGTCACCGCACATGTGCATCCACTTCAGTAGGTGAGATTATCACCAGGGAGCACCAATATAATGACATAAAGACAATATCTCACAACTGGAGCATGTTTGTAACAACAGTAAATTTTTATGTGCCAGATTATCTAAAAGTCAAATTTAACGATGGCACAATCCCTTTAAGTTCAGTACAGACAGTTACACAAGCTTTTTTGCAGATCACTTTGTTATGGTTTATATCATACGTAGGCTTGAGCGAACAGACCTTGGGATCATAGATCCACAGTCAATTCGTTAAAAAACGTTTACACTGTTTCCGTATAGCATTAAAATGTATTGTCTCTGTGGAGCCAAAATACATCTCGCCCCAAGTCGCACAAGACTTCTGTGAATTACTACGGTATTCATAGCTGCGTATTTAAAAACAATTTAACATATGAATTATGGGCTTTGGCACTGGCTGGTCTCTCGGTACCGAAGCCCACTTCGGAATCCTATTTTAAACCGTTTTAAATACGCAGATATGAATACAGTAGTAATTCACTAAAGTATCACGCGACTTCATGTGGCACAAACTTTGGTTCCACAGAGCCAATACATTTTAATGCTGTACGGAAACAGCCTTAAAAAACGACGTTTTTGAACGAATCGAATGTGGATCTACGATCCAAAGGTTGATTCACTCAAGCCTAATGAGATGAAATGGCTTTGTAACTGACTGCCTCTTTGCAGTTTATTGATAATTTCACTCAAGTCTGTAAACCATATTCCCTCTGAATAAAATATAAATAAAAAAAGGCGTGTATTTGTATTTTTACTAATTAATTGAAATTCAAAACATAATTATTAGCATATTTTTATAGCTGTTGCAGAATTTAAGGAAAAATAGTCTGCTTTTTCTAAATTAAATATAATTCAGAAACTTTGGGGGAGATTTATCAAACCTAGTGCAAAGGAAAACTGGCTTAGGCCTCTCACACACGACCGTGTTTCACGGCCCGATACAGGACGGGAGCGCACGGCGTCATTGGTTGCTATGACGCCGTGCGCTTCCTGAGGCAGCTGCCGTACAGTGAAACACTGTATACGAGCGTGTACAATGTTTCACTGTATAGTGGCGGCCTCAGGAAGCGCACGGCGTCATAGCAACCAATGACGCCGTGCGCTCCGTCCTCTGGGGGAGCACAGGCCGGGCTTTCACGGCCTGTATCGGGCCGTGAAACACGGTCGTGTGTGAGAGGCCTTAGTTTCCCATTATCCTATCCATTTCTGACTTTTATCTGACATGTGTAGCTTTAGCTTTAGGTAAATGTTAAAAACAACCATCAGTATTTGGTCAGTGATTTCTATCAGTGTTTGAGAGTCAAAACCAGGTGAGGGTCAAAAACACAAACAGGTGCAAATCTTTCCATCATACCTTATCTCTGTGTGGGTTCCATTCTTGGTTTGGCTCACAAACACTGATGATAATCACTGATTAAACACTGACGCATGACAGCAGACCTAGAGTTGCTCAATTTGAAACTAAAAAAAAGTTGTCCAGTGGTATATTTTTGGAAAAGGTTCAGAGTGGGTTAAAAACAAAAAAGAAGCATTACTCACCTCTCAGATCCCCACTGCTGCTATACTGATGATTACCAGGTCCTGCTACCTGGTCCAGTCTCAACACCCTGGAAATGACATTAAATAATAGCTCAGCTAATCACTGTTTGCATTAGTGACCTGGCTTTTCTTGCCATTTCTTGTGTGTTGAGACTGGACCAGGATGCAGGACCCGGTAATTGTCAGAAAGGCTCATTGTAGTTAGAGATGAGCGATTCATTCAAAATTCGCTACAGATCTATTCGGCAAATCTGCGTACAAATCATACGTTATTACTAATAACTACTAATAACGAACGTTCAGTTTTAAAAGGTACTCAACTTCTGTGAACACGTACGCATGAGCGTACAAATTGCGTACGAATCCTCAGCGTGCTATTGTCTAGCAATTGCATAATACATGTGATACATGTAATGTATCAGCAGATGACAGCAGATCATCCGGCTGTGACTGAGATGAGCGTGCCATCCACTCAACTACCTCATCCACTTTCTCCTCCACTACAATTTTGCGCCTTGGTGGGTTAGCCTGGTGGAACAACGGCCAAGTATTGCGAATACTACTAGTAGATGCTCCGGCTACAGGTCCTTTGGCACTGCTCCCCTGTGCCACTTTCTCCTTTTTATTAGAGCTCGAGGTCTGGCTGGAACTGGACCCCTTTTGCTTATCCATTCCAGACATTTTTTACTTGACTGTGGCCCTGCAGCTGGTCTTTGTCTCTCTCCCTGTCTCTGTCCCTGTCTCTCTCTCCCTGCCTAATTAATTACTAGCCCTGTACTGGCCCTGCACTGGCCCTGCACTGGCCCTGCACTGGCCCTGCACTGGCCCTGCAGTATCCCTGATATGTGTAACATGGATTCCCAGAACAATTACACCCCAATTTTAACAAAACAATTCTTAGTCTCTCAGAACTTCACACACAGTGCTTCTGCTCGTCTCAGCATCGTCTCGTGATGAGTCACTGGCTTACCGAGCCTGAGCCAATCTGAGCAAGCCCTGCCCACTAGGTCAGGTGACCGCTTTCTTCCCGGGCTTTGCCATACGAATAACGAACTAACAGTAAAGGTTCGCTAATTAATTGAATTCGTACGCCACAGCGTATAGAGTAACTTATACGTAGCATTAGCGCACAATTTATCGGACAAGTGCGTAGTGAATGCGAAAATGCGAATGCGAAATAGAAATCCTTAAGAACATTTTTGAATCTAACGGAGTGAATCTCAAAAATTCAGATTCGCTTTGCAGCTGAAAATTTCCAA